>CAUYUJ010015627.1:460255-493124 GCA_963575745.1 Prorocentrum cordatum
GGGGAGGAGGAGGAGGAGGAGGAGGAGGAGGAGGAAAGCCAAGAGTGCAGACCCCTCCCCCCCCAAAAAAAAAAACAGCAGAGAGTAGCTGGGCGCGGCGGCCTGGTGAAGATGCTGTCGAGGCCTAGGGGCCCAGGCCTTCCCTGGTCGCTGGACGGGGCTGCGGACGCTGGCCGATGTCTCGGCCCCGGTGGCCGCGCAAGGACGGAGGGGCCGCCGCCGCAGACCAAGGGCGAAGACGATGAGAGCGATGGAAATGATAAGACGGACGTGGGATAAAATAGTGGGGAAGTTCGGGGGTGGAGGAGGAGGTGGAATGACAGGAATGACGAAGGAGGTGTAAGATGATGTCGGCGCTGGCACTGTCGTCGCGACTCCCCCGCTGTCGACGGACTGTCGACGACGTTCGCAGGGGGTCGCGACGACGATGCCAGTGGCGACATGATCTTGCGCGTGGCCCAGGATCGATTGTTCCAGCCAGCTATTTACCAGATGCTGATGCGCCTGGGTCGTCAGGCCTCAACAAGGCCGACGCTGCGACGAGGGCCTCGATGGCCTCGCCAGGGAGATCTGGGCGGCCAAAAAAATGAACTGCGTTGTAGTCCGTCTCCCTGGTGGCTGCTGGGAGGCGGCCTACGCGTGCGTAGTGCACAACTCGGTTGCGGCGAAGAGACGTTGATGGAACGACCTGGCATCGAAAGCGCCACTGTCCCTTCGGGACCTTGCCATTGCACGCGAAGCACTGAGCCCCGCCTCCGCGGGCCAGTTCAAAATCTGAAATGCCAGCCTTGGTCTGGCTACCTATCTCAGGCGCCATCGCAACTAAATCTGGCTCAGGCTTTGGCTTCGGCTTTGGCTTTGGAGGGAGGGCTGGCCCCGGCGGCTCCTCCTCCGCGTCGCTGCAACTCTCTGGGTCTATATCTACTGTCTCATGGGCAACTTCGCCCTCATACCCCTCATGGTCAGCGGCATCAGCTGGCATCTGCGGGCCAGCTGCAGGCTTGCAATGAAATTCGTAAGTACCTAGTCCGAACGGAAGTTGTTCAGCGGCCGAGGGGGGCGGTTCCTTAAACAGTTTCTGTTTGGCAGTTGCATCAAGGAACACTTCGTCCGACCTCGCCGGCCGAATGCAGAATCCTGGCGAAACAGCTGCGCCAGCATCGGCGAGCTCGTAAAATAAAATTTGCAGCCCCCCCACGGCCGCGAAGTTCGCACACTCAAGCAACCGAGCAGTGCTTTCCAACACTCGTCGGAATACCAAGTGAGCAGTTGAAGCGATGAGTGGCGCACCTAAGGCAGACCCCTCCATCTCGAAGGTGTTCGGCGAGAGCTCTGAAAACTTGCAAAGTACCTGCAACTCACCCTTGCCGAACCTGTCGACGACTAAGTGCGTCTCCGCACACTCGCCTCTGGGGCCCCCGACCTGAATCAAAGCTGGTAGCGGTCGTCGCACCAAGTGGGCGTGGAAATTCTCAACCAATGTTATGATGGTAGGCGTGTCGCCCACTGTCTCGCAAAGCCCTCCATGGCGGATGAAGCACGGATCGCGTGGTTTGGCAGCGCCTGGAGGGTTGGGAGCGACGTCGCTGCCATGAAAGAATATCCCTGAAGCAACACTCGCAATGGATGCTCTCGACGAGCACGCGTCAACCAATGCGGGCCGCAAGCTTTGCCAAGGGAGGTCGAGCTTGGCAGCTCCCTCCCAACAAGGATCGCCCCGAATACGATCAAGAGCAAGTTGGAACTGCCGGGTGCGAAGGGCGTCCTGAGCGGCTCGACCTCCTTCGCTTTCGGCTATCTGTCTCATGGCATCCCCAGTCTGCAGTTCACCCAGAGGCCTCTCCCTGTCAGTGGTGCC
This sequence comes from Prorocentrum cordatum, assembly GCA_963575745.1. Taxonomy (NCBI): domain Eukaryota; class Dinophyceae; order Prorocentrales; family Prorocentraceae; genus Prorocentrum; species Prorocentrum cordatum. Next base: position 462,114 of record CAUYUJ010015627.1, read on the forward strand.
GCGTGTCGCCATGGCGACGTTGTGCGCCCTGGTGGCCGGCGTGATGTTCTTGAAGTCGCGGGACAAACGTTGCTGCTCAGCAACTCCTGCGGCCCCCAAGGGCTTCGCGCCCCGTGTCCAATTGATGTGCTTGTATAGAGACCGCGCAGACATCCTCGCAAGACCAGCCCTGGGTTGACGCATGTAACATGTTGCTTCCTTCGCTCTATCGGTGACGCCCCTCCGAGATAATGAAAACGAGCTCGCAAGTCTACCAAACGATCCCCGAGCCACAGCGGTCTTCAAAACTCTGTTCTGGATGTCGCTGGTCTTCTGGGCGTTTACCTTCGCGGTGAGCTTGTGGTACGTCTGCCTGACGAGCTGCGCACCCTGAACTGCTCCGCCCCTACTCTTGGGCTTGCGGACCTCCTGGCCGAGCAGGTGCTTCTTCTCGGCGGCGACGCTGGACACGGGCGTGGAGGCGATATGAAGACGCAGGGCCTCTTGGGCTCTCAGTCGGCACTCCTCGTCGCATAGCCGACTCAACCACGCATGAGTAAAGGGATCAAGGCATTTGTCGCAACGAGCTTTCTTCTCGCGAAGAGGCGCCACGATCCTGTCAATCTCCAAGTCGGTCACGAGGTCCCCGCATACCTGAAGAAGTTGGAACTTAGGCTGCCCAAAGTAGTGCACGAGACGGCGCCACGCCAACCCCATGCTACGAAGCAGGAGTAAGCATAACTCGAACAAGCCTTGCCTCGTACAAGAGCGCCTGATGTCGTCCCACATGGCGCGGCCGAAGTCCCTGACGGCAACAGCTTGGCTGATGATGACTTTGCGCCCCCTGGAGCCCGACAAAACTGCCAAGTTGTATCGACAAGACTCCATGAGCGCCGCATGCACTGACGACAGAATTGAACCATCGGTGTCCGCAGAGGCCCCAGGAACAGCACACGCCTGATGTGTGAACTTGATGGTGACCGCCTCGCACTTGAACACGTAATCAAGGAACACTTGCATGGGGCCTTGCAGCGCGAGGACTTTCCGATGGCTAAGTCAGACCGCGTCCTTCGTTATGTAATCGATGATCATGCCCGCTTTGACTGTCTGCCTCGCGCCAGGATTGACGTCGGGATCACCCGCAGCAGCAGCCCCAGCAAGCTGCATCTGAGCTGCGGCGATGGCCTTCTGCGGGTAGGCCCTGCAGAACGCCCGTCTCATAAGATCGTGTTGGCATCGGCCTCGATAACACCAAGCATTCGCCTTCTCCATGGGCTGCCATCGGTACTCTAAAGCAAGTGGGCAATTGGCTCCAATGCGAATCTTGATCACGGCCTTCATCTTGGAAAGCGCACCTTGCCGCGTCCGTCCGCAATCGCAGTCGATGGGGCAAAAATGCATGATATCCTTGGAGCCGTCTCCTCTGTAGGTCCAGTCGCTGTTGTCGTACTTCAAGATCTGGTCCTTCGCCTCCTGCGTGATACCCTGCCCAGTGCGATCAAGCACATGCCGCGCGTGCGATCTCCATTGGTCGAAGTTAGCAGGAAGGACAACCACAGGGCGATAGCTGAAGAACGCGTCGACCTCCTGGTCGAGGGCCGCCTCGTAACGAGCTGCTGCCCTTGGGAGGTATAGCCAGAGGACCGACCCTTCCCCCCTGCCCCTACCCACCCCTCCCTCTCCACATGGGGGCGCATTCAGAAGTGGGGGGGGGGGGGGGGGGGGGGGGGGGGGGGGTGGTCTCGTCTGTCTGGTAGGGGTACCACGCGCTGCGCTGGCGGCTCCTGCGATTACATAGGGAAGGGAAGGGGCGGGGCCCGTTGGCTATACTTCGCACGACCTCGAAGACTGAGACATGTGTCCGCATCGCACAACGAAAGACGAGAGGCCAGGGAAGAAGCTCATGATCGGTTTCAGCCCCAGCACGCACATGTGGCCAGCGCAGTTGAGGGAGAACACCGTAGGCACGCCGTCGGCGAGGTCGGGGTGACCAGCGCGGCGATGCTCAGCTCGACGAGCTTCGAAGGCCCCTTCGCACTTGGCGACGATGTTCGAGTTCAGCATCAAGCAGTCCCTCACCAAGCTCAAGTTTTCCCAAGTCGCTGTGCTCATGGCCCCTGCGTTGGCGATGACACGGTCGGGATCCAACGACACACCAGGGGAAATCGAATCGTTGCAGAAGGACCATCTCCGCAGCCTGTCCAGCACTGTCGACTAAGTTGCCTGCGTCATCGGCTGGGCGGGGCTGAACAGCGCTGCGGCGGCGCATGTGGATTACCCATTCTGTATTCCACATCTTGAGAACCGACTCGTAAATATCTAGAACTGGAGTGTGGGCCATGTTGCCACCCTTCTCGCTCTTCCTCATTTTTTCATGGATTGGTCCCGCAAGGTCACGAACGAGATGATCGTAATCTGACTGTGGGGGTCGGCCAACACACATTGACGCGTCGTCGAATACAGTGCTGAACTGTAGCATGTAGTTGTTCCCGAATTGACAAAAGTCCGAAAGGCCTCTGGCTTGTGCTCGTGCGTGGCTCACGATATATCTGTCCCGATCGGCTTGGTAACTGCTGGTCTGGTTCACGGACGTCGTGGTCACGCTTCCATCCCGATTCACAACTTGCTTGACGCATGACTTGGCAAACTGTTTGGAACCACTGCCACGCATCATACCAACGATACTCTCTGACTGCAGGCGCACACTTCTGGTCATCGCCTGAGTCGCCCGCGACGCCGATCTCCGAGACATCGCAGCACTGATCTTCGCTCGTGCGGTCGCGTCATGCGCATGGCCTCGCGACCGTCCTCGTCCTCTGCCCCCTCCACCTCGACCCCTGGCTCGTCCGCGCCCGTGGCCGAGGTGCTGCTGCTGCTGGGCCCACTGGTGGGGCCGCGGGCGCTGCGGGCCCCGCGGGAGGCGCTCCGCCGACGCCATCGGCGAGCAAGTCACCGAACATGCATCCGCATGCTGGCGAGGCGAGCGCCAAGAGCGCCAAACGAAACCACATGCCCCTGGCCAAAATGGCTACTGACCGCTCTGTCGGTATCGTTCGTTTTGCCAACCACCATCGTTTTATGTTAACGCTTGCTGGGAGGTCTTAGGGGGCCCCAAAGGGGTTTTGCACTATGTGGTTTTGTTTCGGGGTGTATTGGATTCGGGTGGCAGCTGAAACTATTTGGGCTGGCTGGAAATTAACTTGTTGAGGTAATATCAGGACTGTATGTAGGGCGAACGGGCGCGCCGTTGCACCTCTGTCACACCGCTGAGCGGATCGAGGAATGCCCCTGCTATGGCGCATCGCGATCCGACAACCAGTCGCGTCGGAGGAGGGGGGCGGTAGGGGAGAGGAGGGGGAGGAGGCGAAACCAGAAGGGAGGACGGAAGGGGTAAGAAGGACGGGAGAAGGAAAATGGAAGAGGATGGGGAGGCATTGGGAGATTGACAAAAGCGTCGGGACCCCCGCCACGATTCAATGCAAAGTGTGATGCGTAATTTGACATGGTGAGCTGAGCAAAGCATAGCATAGCTCCCCTTGTCATTATCGGTTGTCCCTCTCCCTCCACCTCCTCCCTCCTCATGATGTCCTGCCTCTTGGTTCTCTCCTCTCGTCGTGTTTCGTTTCCTCATCTCCTCCTCTCGTCGCGCCCTAGTCTCTGAGAGCTCGAAGTACGTATGTAACAGATGGTGGGTGACGAGTGGCAGAGGCGGGCGAAAACACGTAGCAAAAAATGAGACTGTTGCACAGCAAAGGCCATCGCACTTACAAGGATACAACACTCATTGGCCAAATCAAAAAATGAGGAAACAGAGCATCTGAGCTAGCAGCTGCGCTCAGCTGCTCAGGAATGCAAGACCGCCCTAACATCCGTATCGCCCCAAATGGCAGAAATGGACATCGTGACCGTGGTTCCGCCCCTGACAAACAGCCGAAACATCCTCCTCGCCAGTCCGCCTCCCCCAGGAGGGTGGCGCGCGGGTAACGCTTGCCCCCCCTCCTACCCCTCCGCCCCCTTCACATCGGTAGGGCTTTTGCATGGTCATAAGGGGGGCATCGATGGGAAAAAATCAGACATCCTAAACAATATCGGGTGACAACAAACGCGCTGGGTCAAACAACGCGTGCTCCCCCCCCCCCCTTGTAGTAGATCTTTCTGGCGTAATCACCTACCACTGGGGTATCGAGCTTCGTCGCGTCGTAGCTACGGCTATATAGAACTCGATTTGGGCAGCCATTTTGGCTGCCTGAGTTCCCCAACTTCTAGCTATTCAACTAGATTCAAGTGACAGTCCGTGCAAACCTGGCGCGCCGAGGCTGCGAGAAGGCGGGGGCCATCAAGCCGTGCTTGAGCTCGGTTCGGGCCCAGCACCTCGCTCTCGGCATGGGCGACCTTGCCGAGGGCGCTGGCAGGCCCTGGATGGCCATCGACGGGCTCGGGAGGCGCGACGGCGACACCAAGCGCAAAAAGCCCGTCACGCCCCGCATGATGAGGTGGAGCAGGCGGAAGCTGCAGCCGGAGAGGTCGATGGGGGGCGCGGCCCTGTGGGGCGCGGTGGCCACGGGCTACTTCTTCCTTCTGAGGGCCAGCCAGTGCGTCTCCGGCGACCAGAACGGCTACACGGGCGGCAAAGGTCTCCGGGGCGCGGACGTAACCCCCAAGGCAGGCGGGGGGCCCACGCGAGACTGGAAGGAAGCGAACGAGGTCGCGATCAAGATCCGGGCCAGCAAGACCGACCAGCACAACCGAGGAGAGTAGCGCAACCATTTCCGGGTCGAGGCTCCGCCAGACGCAGAGACGAGCACATCTGCGTGGTGGAGGCGCTGGAGATCTACGAGGGATGGGCGCGGGAGCGGTTCTCGGGCGCGCAGATGGACGACCCGCCCTTCGCCTGCGACGACACGCGTCTCGTCGCGAGGGCAGATGTCCAGCGCGTGGTGATGCAGTCGGCTGCGGCGGAAGGCATGGGCCCGAACGATCTGGTATCCCACAACTTGAGGATCGGAAGAGCATCAGCGCTCTACGCGGCGTTCAAGGACGCGGCGCTCGCACGGCGCCGGGGAAGGTGGAGAAGCGACGCCTTCCAGGGCTACCTTTGGGGGGCGCGCGGCATGGCGGAAGGAGTGGCCAGCAGCGTGGCGGCCGCAGACATCGCGATGGTCTAGATGCTGCGCGGCCGCAGTGGCCTGGAGTTCGTGGCGCGCGGGCAGCTCGCGGCCGCTTAGGCCCTGGGCCGAGAGCGCGGGGGAGCTTCGAGGCTGGCAAGGCGGCAGAGGCAGCATAGTGAGGGGCTATCAGAGGAGGGGGCACAGAGGTAGGTCTGCGGGCGAGGCGGGACGGACACCGCCGGAAGCCTTGAGAGAGGCGGCGGGGGAGGGGTCAGGAGGGGCGAGCACCTCCGGAGACCCTGGGCGACAGCCTACCCATGGGCGCGTCAGATCCCGACCGCCCCATGGCGTCGTGCCGGGCAGTGGGGGGCGGTCGAGCGGACGCAGGCGAGAGGTGGAATGTTTTTGCGGCGGCGCCGCCAAGTGAGGAGCGGTCGAGCAGACGCAGGCGAGAGGTGGAATGTCTTTGCGGCGGCACTGCCAGGAGTGGCGGGTCGGAGCGGGGCCAGGCCCCCCCGCCAGGTGCGAGCGGGGGCCCTCGAGGTGGGCCCCGCGGCTCGAGGCGGCGGGCAGCGGGGGCAGCGCGCGACGGGCAGCGCGCCACCGCCAGGTGCGACCAGGGGAGGGGGGCGACGGGCAGCGCGCCCGGCAGGGTGCCGCGCGCGCCTTGGCCAGTGCTCGCGCCTCGGCTGAGCGAGGCGCCTCAGGCCGCTTGAAAGAAGCGGCGCCCCCCCCCCCGCCCCCACCGTCGTCCGCGCCGGCGCCTGAAGCGAGGTGAGGGGGAGAGGAGGAGGGGGAGGCGGAAGGCGGCCTGAGCGGCCCAGGCCTCGCGAGGCCCAAGAGCCGCGATCCGCCTGAGGTTTGGGGGCGGAGCTTCCGATAGGAAACAGAAGCGCCGCCCGCGCGAAGGGCCCCGGCCATGACTTCCCCAAGCCGCGCGCTGGAAGCAGCCAGGGTGGACTTCTCCGATCGTACAAGCACGGCGCCTGCGGAACTGCGCCGCCAGCTCCTCCCCCACTTCAATGGCCCCACCTGCAACGACCTGCTCATCGTAGTCCTCCACGCGGGCGGAGGTGTCGCCAACGTATGTCCGCCGAGCAGGGGCAGGGCGTCACCTCTGCGCGTGGCCCAGAATGGGGCGGAGAAAAAGCCCGGCGATATTCACCCCTCTCGGGCTTCCCGCAACGAGGGGGCGGGCGGGGCCAATGCGGGGACTGACCCACGACTTGGCCCTGAGAGAACGCGGGGCTAGGCGCATCTGCGTCTCCATGAGTGCAACGATCATGGGGTAGTTCGTTCTTTCAACGAACTGAAGATGCAACGCCAAACAAATGCCATCATAAAACATTGCCGAGTCGAGAAGCAAGCATGCGACGTATTTGCCATTCGCCATGGCCACCTCGCCCATAAGAAGACGAATCGTGGCAGCTCGTGGAGCTGAGGGTCCCACCAGAGCCGCATCCCAATGGGCCTCAAGGCCATCAGACCAGCCGCTGGCAGGGGAGGCCCTAGCTCGGGGCCAAATCTTGCCCGATTCAGGGAGGGGTCAACGGGCTCGCCCCCCCCCCCCCTGAGGCTTGGGGGCGGCGGCGCCGAGCGCGGCGTGAATATGCGCTGGCCATGTCCCTTTGTCTTCACAGAAATTGAAAAGATCGACGCAGGCCTGTCGTCCAGCCCTGGGTAGCCTGGCGACGTCATCAACGGTGAAATTGTCGACCCCCGTGGCCTTCTTGGCCGACGTGCGCGCGGACGCAGAGTCGAGGTCTGAAAGAGCGAGTTGCGGCGAGGCCCGTTCGCGCGCGCATTGCCCAGCCCGACAGAAGGCCATCGAGATATCTGAAACAATGCCCACTGGGCCCTGACAAACTCTTCGCAAATAGTCCGCGCGAGCAATCATGATGGCGCTGGGGCCCGCGGGGCCTTGCAGCCCCAACGCCCCCCCCCCCGCGCGGGCCCTCGGCGCGTCGACGCAGGGCCCCAGGCTCACGTCCCCGACGGGCGCGAACCCAACTTGAGAACTGCAACTTGCCCTTGCGCATGGCTCTGGCCTGGGCGCGTCGGACAAGCTTGGTTGTGAGGTCCTGAAGACGAGCGAAAGCTGCCCGCCTGTGCTGATCCTCGTGCGACCCCCCCTCCTGCCCTGGCTGCGCTGGCACTGACGTCGAGGTCGAGTGCGCCATCGGTGCCCCTGCGGCGCGGCCCTGCCGCCGCCTCGGGCGAGACTGCCCTGCGGGGCCCAGCGCAAGGTGAGCGCGGCTCCAGCGCGGCTCTGCCATGCGCCGGCCCAGCAGGGCGCCGCGAACCCGATGGGGGGGCCTCCGCATTCTCAGGCGCGGTGAGCGGCGCGCCCGAAGCAATCAAAGGCGAGGGCGCGCTCGAAGACGAGGGGGCCGCTGAAACCGACGCGCGCGGAACCCCATGCCGATGCTGGGGAAGTCCTCGATAAGCGCGGACGCGGGCCGAGAGGTGGCCTGAGCAGGTCGCGCAATCGAAGTAGGCGGGGCCGCTGAAACTGATGGGCTTGCGGGGTGGCTCTGCCGCCCCCCCTGCGGCGCCGCCCAGGGCGAGGCTGCCTCGCGGGGCCCGGCGCACAGCGAGCGCGGCGACTCCAGCGCGGCTCTGCCGCGGGGTGGGCCTGCGAGGCGCTGAGCACAGGGGGTGGTCCGCAATGTGCGGCGACGGTGCCGGGCCTGCGCTGCCAGGCCAACCGCCCCTGGCGGGTGGCCCTCGAGAGCGCTCAGAAGGGGCCCGAGGCAGCGGGTTGAGGCCGAATGGGAGGTTGGAATACGGATAACATTGGAAGCGCGGCGCGCGACCGACCAAGTGGGGGAGAGGGCTACGGCGTCATCTTGCAAGGGCGGATACAATGTCCGAAGCAAACGCACTTTCCTCTTCCACTCAGGCCGTGGTCAACGAAATCCACTCGAGTCTGTCATCGTTGGATCCCTTCCCGAAGTGCTGCTGCGGGCCAGAGCCCTTCGCGGCAAAGGGTGCCACATCTGTCCAAGAGCGCCGCGAGCCTGGCCCAGCGCTCGGCAGGGTCGCCGCGAAGATGAGCTCTTCCAGGGCTGGGCCCCGAACGCCTCCCTACGAGCGAAAACCCGCGCCTGCGACCTCTGGGCGCATGATCGGGGCGGACCTCCATGCCCGAGACAGCCCCCCCCCCCCCTAGGGCAAGGGCCCAGACCCCATAAGCCAAGTTCGCTTAATTTTGGGCCTCGGGGGGCTGACGCAAGCAAGGAGAATCCCCAACTGGTATAGCGGCCCAATCGGAGACTTCGACTGATGTTGCGACCTCCAAGGCCAGCTCCCAAGTCTCCTCAGGCAGGTAGAAGGGGACCTTGGTGGGGATCTCGTCGGGGTCCTGAATGGTGGTGCCGTCGGTGTCGTCCTCGGGCGGCTCGTGCGCGGGTGGCCGTCGGCCTCTGCGAGCGCGGGAACGGTCAGGGTCGGGGCCAACTTTGGCCTACGCGCTAATGGCAAAGGCCTGGGAATCTCCATAGCCTGATGCCACCGATTCTCCGACGTCTGAGCGATCTCAACTTCGACAGCGCAATGCGGAGACCATGGGGCGTCGAGAACAGGTGAGAGTGTGCACAGGGGCTCGACGCCTCGCTCAGCTATGCCATAGTCATACATGCGGCCCTTCCCCTGACTGCGCGTGGCCCGGGCGCCCTGGGGGACAACGAGTGCCTCCCAACTTCTCCACCCAATATGGCGCAGAAAACTCTGACGGGACGAAATTCCATTCCCCAAGTATGATCCAGGGGTCCTGGATGGTAAACAGGGGAGACGCCAACGCTGTAAGCGTATCATGATTCTTTTGACGCAAACCCAAGGATGGAAGCAAGTAGGCAGATATGATGAGGGCGTCCCCCTTCTTAGAATGCCACACCATAGGTGCGAAAACGCGGCAGTGGTCCTTGTGCCCCGAGGCCTCAATGTCTGGGCGGAAGTGATCTAGAGAGGACGTCGCTACATGTTTGCGCGCGATGACCATCTCACCTCCAAGATATCCATTGTGCTTTCGGAGTGCTGGGGCATCTGAAACCTTCCACCCATCCTTGGACAACTGCTGATTAACATCCTGCCTCTGTGGTGGCCCCACGTGGGTTCCCACGAAGACCATGAGCTTATAGTGGTCGCGATACTCGTGAACGTACTTTGCAGCCTGGGGCCCCAGGCTGTGATATTAGAGAAAAAGAAACGCGCAGCGTCACCCACTCGAGGAGCGAGACTGAAAAGCACCACCACCGCCGGCAGGTTGCTAACGAGACTTGTCAACCGTCCTGCGCCCGACCCCATTGGCCGCCGCCACGTTGCTCGCGCCAGCCGCCCTCTCGGCCGTGACCGCTGCGAGTGCTACCTCGGCGGCCTGGGCGGCGGCCGCCTGCTGCTCGGCCGAGATGGGCTTTGCGGGTTTGGGGGCCTGGACGGGCTGGGCATCGGTTTCCTCCTGCTGGGGAGGGTATGATGGTACTCCTGCGCCCTCGGTGTTCTTGCGTTTCTTGCTGGCGGGGGCCTCGACTGTCCCGCGGACTGTCTTGAGGAACTCTTGGAAGCGCTGCTGCCCCTCCTGCATCTCCTTCTGGTGGCGCTCGAACTCGGCCTTCCATGTCGAAGACGATACGCTTGCCGTTGGAGGTGGCGGTGGGGTCGGCACCCTGGATGGTTTTGAGTTCGTACGCGCGGACCGCCTCGATGCGCTCCGGCTCGGCCTCGACTGAGATGGCTGCCTGCTCGAGCTGCTCCTGCTTGCATTGGTCGAGGTACTCCTGGGCAGCCTGGAGGCGGACTGATAATGTGTGCAACTTACGTGTTTCTTGCTCTGCCGTCCTGATCGCCGTGGCCATACGGAGGTGCACTGCCTCGGGTTTGTTCTGAATGGCCATCTGCTGGGCGTTGGCGAGTGCGACCCCAGTGGGAGACTCACGAATCTCTGAGGGGAGCTTCTCCAACAAGGAGAGGAGCTGGTGCTGATCGGGGGGAAACTGCGCCCACGGGGCACGGCGTGGGGCCTTGGTCTTGACCGTGTCGCGCTTCCAGACTTGCAGCGGGGAATGGCAATGGTGGCATGCGTACCCATTCTGGATGATGCGCCAGTTGTAGGACCATGTCCCGCAATTGGTGCAGGTATTCCAGGTCCACGGTTTCCCAAACCGTCCCATGAGAGAGACGAAGGAAGACTGAGTGGGGGGGCCCAACTCCCACGGTGAAAGCACAAAGAATCGACGTCTGGACGCGGACTAGCGGTATCCGTTCTGTTCCCAGGGGAACAAGGCATCTTGAGCCAAAATGGCTGCGATGGGGGAGCGGCGGGGGCACGAGCACGGCGGGAAGAGCGATGGGGAGGTCGAGGTCCAGGGAGAGGACGAGGAGCCTGACCCTCTGCTGAAATGGCCGATCCCTGCCTCGTCGATGCCACTTCGGCTGAAACCATCGCTGTACGGATCGGTGGGGAGCCAGGCGGTGCTTGCAACCCTGCACAACTACTGGTGGCCAACGCCCATTTTGGACCAAGCGCCCTCTGCGGCAACACAAAATGCGCATCCTCACCCTTTTCGCCTTCTTTGTCCTTGTCGTCATCGTTTTCGTCCGCACCCGCCTCTATCCTTTCTCCTTCGGGATAGCTTCTGCGTGTCGCATCCCCAGACGTGTCGGTAGGGCAGTCCGGGCGTTTTTTCCTGAAACTGCATCACGACGTATGATGCTGATGCTTGAACTGTAAGGGGGGACGGCGGTTCGTTTGAAAACTGCGGCTCGACTTAGCAACGCGCGCATTCGTCTGGAAAATTTGCAACAATTTCAAAGATGAAAAGCGGATGCTTTTCAAACTGTGGTTATCGCCCTGGCGCTGCGCAGATTCGTCCTAAACATTGGCAGCAGGTTCAAGGAGTTGTGTGGCTGCAATCCCAAAAGCAGCGTTCTGGTCCGATTCAGGGTTGTCAGGACGCATTAGTCACGTGAATTCACGGCGCTGACGTCCCAGGACTGGTGCTGTGGCACGATTGAAAATTATCCGACGGTTGTCTTCCAACTGGGTGCTTCCCGCACTGAACACAAATTCTTGTAGGAGGGATTGTATATTGCAACATCGTAGATGCATTTTGGGTTTGCACCAGCCCTCGTCCTCGTCCATCTCGCCACCTTTGAGCGAAATGTCAGCTGGCACCCCAGGCTCTACAAAACCAAACAAATACGTAAACATAACCAACTCGCCAACTGCAAAAACGGACGGAAAAAAAAAACACTTTCAAACCAACGCGGTCGCCCTGTGATAACGACGGGCACTGGGCTGACTTTTTGGTTTCGAACTCGCACGGACTGGTTTAGCTACGGCAGCGAACCCACCTTCCAGAAATCCTCCGGCAACTTGGGAGCGTACGTCTCCTCGGCGCGCGAAGACACGGGCAGCAGCACGCAACACAATATATAAAAATGGCGGTGGTGATGGCGTGCCTCATGCATGTCGTGAGCATCGCTCAGAGTCTGACTATCATGCGTAGTCTTTCGCCGACGCCCCCGCCCCGCCAAAAGCACATCCCCATCTAGCGTGTCTTCTCGCTGGTTCGCTTCTGACGGGCTCATGAGGTCCCACGATGGGCCCAACATGACCCAAGAGAGCCCCGACAGCGGCCAAGAAGGGCAAACGACGGCCCAGGAGCATCACAGGAACGCCCAAACAAAACATCAGGAGACGATTTGAAGGCCCCGACGGATAACTTCCTCTCTTTCATCGATGACATCCGGATTGGCCCCAAGAGAGTCCCGAAAGAGCCCAAAAGGGAATCAAACTGGCCCCGAGGAAGCCTCAATATGGCGCGGGTAAGCTGCCAAGAGGCCCCCACGTCGTCAGATCCTCGAAGGCGGTTTGAAATCCCCCTTGGGCCTGCTCAAGCTGATGCTGGTATTCGGTTTGACGGCTGGTCGGCTGGCCCCCCTTCACTGTTCCACTACATGCCCCCGCACATGCGCCATCCGCAGCGACCCGAGAGGCCGGAACGGGAGACAACAGAGCGCGGAGGAGCTGCGAGCGGAGGAAAAGGAGGACGAAGAGGAGAGGAGGAAGAGGAGGAGGAAGAAAAGGAGGAGGATGAGAAAGAGGAGGAGGAGGAAGAGGAGGAAGGGGAGGAGGAAAAGGAGAAGGAGAAGGAGGAGGAGGAGGAGGAGGGGGAGGGGGAGAAGGAGGGAGAGAAGGGGGAGGAGGGAGACGAAAAGGAAGAGGGGCGCAGCGCCTCTCGGGCGCCCCCCGCCGGCCGCGCCGGCGCGTGCCCGACGGACTACGCCGAGGCGCCCTCGCGCCACGATGGCGGAGAGGGCAAGGTTGGAGAAAGTGTGGAGGAAGACCCGCTCGCAGAGGAAGAGGGTCAGGGGCGCGTCGACGCAGGCCAACTTGCCGTCGACGAAGCAGGCGTCGCCGCCGAAGAAGACGCCGCGCCGCCAGCCGACCGCGGAACGACAGCGAATGGCGACATGGTCGATCATCGCGCCGCGTGGCTGCGAGAGGGGCCACCTTGCGGGAGCTGCGCCGCTGGGGAACGTCGAACACGAGGCGACAGTCCCTTCTCGACGCGCCTGATCGCATCTAGCCGGTTGCGGCGCGTGGACTCGGTGGGCGGGGGCCCTTCGCACCTCGAGCCAAGCTTCCGCACTGCGCGGAAATCGCCCGCGGCGCAGGTGGGGCCCGCAGCGCCTGCAACAGTAGACATCGTTGCCGTTGAACACGTCGCGCCCAAACGCGGCGAAAACGCCCCCATACCTCCTCGGACAGGGCAGGTGGCACCAAGGCCGCGGGAGTCGAGGGCTGCAAGCTCCCTTCGAGCGCCAATGCGGTGCCCAGGGCCATGCCGGCCCCTTGGTCGCTGCAGAGGGCCCGACCCTCGCCGAAGGCGCGGAAGCACTCGGCGTTGAAAGCGCTGGCAACGCGCGAAGGCCGACATGTGCGATGAGAGCCAGTTTGCAGCGAATCGAAGGAGGGGCCAATTGTGGCCGCGACTCCGCACTGGTTACATCGGCACCGCCCGAGGCTGGCACAGGAAGCAAGGACATGGTCCGTGCTTCGTGCCACCACGATGAAGCAAGGACATGGTCCGTGCTTCGTGCCACCACGATGGGCCTGGCCTGCTCGCAAGGTGGCCTGGGGACCTCCACGTCGCACCCCCATTGTTCGCGAGCCACCGCGTGCAGTGCCGCCCGCGAAATTAACTGTAGGACCTTGCGGCGATGTTCCAGCGCAGCGGTTGCCGCCTCGGCAACCGACCCAGCCAGCGCGCGAGAGGCCGCGCCGCAGCGCGCGAAGTAGTCTGCCCAGCCGTTCCCTAGCCAGTCACGCAACTCCTGAGGCTCTGTGCCCACGAGCTCCTCCAGGGACCTGTGCGCAGGCGCCCATCGGAACTTGGGAGGGCCCCGCAGAGTGCGTCTGCGGCTGGCCACGAAGATGCCCCGCCACGCTCCAGCATACTTGGCGCGACCCTGCTCGAGCTCGGGGCACCGGCGCTCTCCTTCCTGGGCGAGCGCCAGCAGGTCAGTGACGAAACACTGGCGATCAGGGAAAGCGTCGAGCCCCTCCCTGATCGCGTACCTCTCAGCACGGCCAACAGTCTGCACCAAGTACGGGAGGGGCCCGAACCGCGCCCTAACTGGGAGCCAAGAGTAAGGAACAAGCTGCACAACAATTTGTCCACACCTCCGCACCTCGGGAACACCTGAGTCGTAGCCAGACCCGTCGGTGTAAGAAACAGGGCCCCAAACGCCACGGGCGTCGCCCCAATGGCAGACATCGCGCCTCCGCGCGTCTGCGCATGGAAGATAGGCGGGAGGCTCGGGCATGCCAAAGACCAGGTAGAACTGCTCGAAATTCGGCGCGCCTGATCCAAGACCCGCTTGGATAAGTTGGTCGCGCACCTCAGCCAGCCCTTGGGGGAGGTGGAAGATGCCGCGGCATGATGCACCAGGCGCCGAGGCTGGAGCCGCCGCCGCAGGGGACAACAGGTCACTCCGTCCCGAAGCAACTGGTGGCGTATAGAGGACACTCTGCGCGTCTAGCCGCACCACCTCCTGATGGCCGTCGTACCCATCGGGTGGCCCAAAGTCGACCTCTCCGCCAACCCCTTGCCCGACGCCAGGTAAGACATCGTCCTCGGCCCCCATGGTGCTGTGGTGCTGGGCGCAGGAGTAGGGCGGTGGGGTCGGGTCGGCCCGACTCTGGAGGCGGCCGTGAGCCCCCTGGCGCAGGTCGTCTAAGACCAAGACCCTGCTGTATTTCACGGGCCCTTGGACGCGGTCCAAGGCCTTGGACGTGGTCCGTCGGCCCCTGCCCCATGGGTCGCATGACCCCTTCGGCGGGGGGCGGGTCAGCAGCGCGGGACATTCCAAGGAGACATGGCCCCAGCATTCATCGGGCGCAAGGGCCTCCCCGCAAGCCTGGCAGGGACGCATGGGCATGCCGAGCTTCATGTCCCCTACGGGTCGGCATGGGAATGTTGTCAGACCATAGGGCCTACAACGCTCCCAGCTGCCTTGCGCCACGGACACCCTTAACCGCATGCCTGAGCCCACGGTGCCAGATAGGCGCGCCAGCGTGGGAGTACATGTGGCTGGTGAGGCGGTCATGCTGCCAGCGCTGCACGCCTTGCACCAAGAAGGGTCGCAGGTCAGCAGGGCGCGCGCGGCACAGGCCATGCTGATTATCCAAGTCACCCTGCTAAATACGCGGCGCGTTCATGCCCCAGGCTAGCCGCATGAGCGCCAGCCACGTCGCGGCCAAGGGACCTTTGGCATTGGCCCAACTGATTGGGGCAGCCCGCTCATGGAGCGCTGTCCAAGCCCTTTGATGGCGGCTAGGTGACGCGCGCCCATCCCAAATCCAGGCGGCGTAGTTCAAGACCAGGTCCAGCGTGGCATGATAAATGGGATCGTGCTCCTCCGAAGGGTGAGTGAGGAGGTATGCCGTGACGCCCACATGGCGTTTCTCACTGCGCACGTTTAGTACCGCGGCCAATTTGCGCATCTCGCGCAGGGGCGCGTCCGCCAACCCCGACGCTCCAGCCCCGTGCCCTGCGGACGGCATGAGCCCAGTCCGCCACAGGGTGGAGGAGCAGCATGAGGACTCGGTGCTTGCGCTCCCGCACGGCCTTCAGGCGCTTCTATTCAACCTTCGTAAGCACACGAGGGCCATGCAGCTCATGGCCAAGGTTGCGCGTATGTCGGGCTCGGGGCACCGCCCGAGGCATCCGCCGCTGGACTCTACGCGCCACAAGGCGGACCTGCGCTGTCCCAGCCACCACCGCGGACTTAGCAGGTTGGAGAATATGTCCGAGGTCGCTGGCCTCTGCAGTGAACACCATCGCAGCGCGCAGCAGCAGTTTCGCATCACCGGGGTCGGGGGAGACCATCTGCAGGCCGATATCGTCCACCGCCGAACGTGGCTTGATGGTCGGCGCCACCCTATTGGTCCGCTGGAGGACACGGTATGTCAGCAAGTCGATGAGGTAGGTGGCATGTGCGCACCCCGCCAGCACCCCCTGACAGGCGACGAAGGAGCACGAAAGGCTACCGCGCGCCTTGATGCGCCGTGGCTGCTGGTAGAGCTGCAGCAACATCCATAGCAGGCGCATCGGGTAACCCAGCTCCCGTGCCTCCCGCATGAGCACACTGGGGCTCGCCATGTCAAAACATTTCACCATGTCAAAGAGGATGGTGCGTGTGTGGTCGCCACTGAGGCTGCCCACCTCTTGCTCCAGGTTGCGAGCGAAAGCCGAGGCCGTGAATGCGTGGCTGCCTCGAGTGCCCCACATATCGTCGCAGTTGTGCAGCCGTTGCCACTCTGCCGACAGCCATCGGCGTGCTTTCGCCCAAACTCGTATCAGAGTATGGCTAAGCACAATCAGCCTGTGGCCACCATCTGCCTTAGGCAGACGGACCATCTCACGATTCAGGCGGTCATAGGGAAACCGTAAGTGCTGCTCAGGAACCTCGAACATCTGGGCCAACCTCCTGAGAGCCTCATCTGATCAGTGCCCAAGCGCCTTCGGTGGAATTCGGGTGGGCTCCGAGGCGGTGGCGAGAGAAAACGACCGGATGGCCTGCCGTAGGTCATGAACCGTCCGGTTAGGCAACCCCTCCCAAGTAGGTGCATCCGTGGGTAGAGGCGACTCTTCCAGCCCATGGGTCGCCCAGATCCGCTTCCACTCGCACATGGTGTGGTCCGCGAGGGTGTATGGCTGGGCATCGGCCTCAGGGGCAACGATCTCTTGCTGCGCCCTGACCTTTGATGCAGCATGGGAGCCTTCGCTCCCCCATCGAATGCAACCCGAGCCCAGCTGCGCCAGGTTCTCTCCGACGCGCCGCGAGCCGCGGCAGTGAGGGCCTCCGCGCGGTCCGCGATGGCATCTACCATGTCGTCGAAGTCCTCCGCAATCAGCCCGTCCAGCCCGCGCAGGAAGAACTGGCGGTAGCAGGGGTCGATATTGGCGAGGACTTTGTCCTGCCCGACAGCGGAGCTCAGGAAGCAGAGCATGTCGTAAAAGACGCTGGCAGTCTTCTGCAGCTGCCTGCGAGCTGGAGACGCGTGCGCCGCCACCGCGTTCCGGTGACAAAAACGCTGGACCCGATCACGCTCGGCACGAAGGTGAGTCGCCCAGCGTGCCGCGGTAGCCCAAGCCCAGACTGCGGTTTCGTTGCGCAGGCGCTTGCGAGGTGGCTCCCGCCGCAGCTGCCGCCACTTCACCTTGGGGGGGGCCGTGGTGCCCCGCGAAGCGGTTGGCTCCAGGGCCAACTGCGTCGCGCCTGCCTGCGATCTCGTAGTCAATGCCCTGCAGAACGGAGTCCCAGAGCTGCTGCAAGACATCATCGGGTGCACCGACCTCGCCGACGGCCTGACCATGGGCCCTGGTCCGACGGCGGCAACGTTGGCCCGCGCGCCCCGATCGATCGCGCTTAGACTTGCCGAGTGGGCCGAATTGGTCGACGGACCTGTTTCGGACCCGATTGGGCATGGACTGGACATGGTCCGTGCCAGTGGCCCTTTGCGGCGCAGAGGCTGCCCGCATAAACAGGCCATCCATCGTGTGCCAAGGAACAAGGAAACGAGCGCAGACAACAGGGGGAACAGCAGGCAGCGGTCGAAGCTCATCGGGGACGCGGCACCGCGTCGGCGCGTCCTTCCCGCGCAGCTCCAGCCCCGCAGGGTAGTGACGTCTAGGAATGCTCCCGCATCCATGTATCACCTCGGGCTGGCGAGAGACACGGGGCGCGAGATTGCTGGCCGCCAAGAAGTAGTCGATGGTGGGCACCCTGTTGGAGGTGACGCACGCAGGGGCCGACAGCTGGAGGATAGTGCCTGCCGAAGACCCAACCCAGTCGCCAATGTTGATGCTCTGGCCGTCGGCGTTCCAGTCGCCCCCGATGATCCAGTCAAGGCCGCGTGCGTTCCACGCCGCCACGCGCTTCGCAAGCGCCCAAAGGATCCAGAGGTTGGCCCCAGTGACGCCGATGCCCTGAACCATGGTGCACGCTGACGGCTGACGACAATCAGACCACCAGGGACACCCCAGTGGACATGAGCTGGCACAGCATGATGGGGAAAAACGGCATGATCCCCATCGGAGGGCACCGTGACCATCACGTTGGTAGGCGCGAGCACGCAGACCCACTGGAGCACGACGCCGCGGACACTCCCCCCGTCTCCTCGGCAGGGGCCCAGAGGCCGTGCCAACCTGCGCGCAGCAGATTGAACAGCCCGAGCCGCTGGTCGACCACTCGCGTCTCCTGGGCCATCACTACCTCACCGGAGAAGTACGGCAGGAAGTTGAGCAGTGGCCCGCGAGATCCAATCCAGGGTTAACCGTGACCAGCTTGGCCGCCACCTGACGGCGCGCGTCGCCAGCATCAGGCGCGGCCGTGCTGGGACCCGGCACAAAGGGATCGTGACCCTCAGGCGTGCCTGCGTCGCTGCCGCCAGCTCGGTACCGAGGTGGTCCTTTCCGCCAGTTGCGAAGTAAGCCCGCGGACCGGTCAGTCACCGACGTGGTCTTTCCACCGCTGTCGGGGGCTCCTGCAGAACCCGCCTCGAGCTGGGTCATGAACCGGCACCAGACCAGCATGGAGGTCCATCCTCGCGGGCGCGCCACGCACGGTGAGGCCGAGTGGACTGGCGTGCAGGTCGACGGCCAAGAGCTGGAGCAGTAGTGGCCTCTTGTGGGAGACTTACTGTGCTCTTCGCCAAGTGGAGGCGGACCCGCGAGGCCAGGGCCAACCCCGCAGCAGCGCGTGCATAGTACGTGCCCTGTGGGCGCCCCACGCAAACACTGGCATTCCGCGCGCGGTGCTTCCTGCCAGGAAAACCCAAGCCGACAGCCTGCACATGGCACGCGCTGTCAGTGCGCAGGAGGCCACAGCTGACATTCCGCCCATGGGACTTCCTGTCAGCTCGATGGCCGCACAGCCCCTCGTAACAGGCTGGCGCATTGCACTTGCATCTAATGGCCCGTGCATGGCACGTGCCATCCGCGCGGTCGCGCTGGCAAGCGCTGCCCTCATAAAAGGGGCTGGTCGAGCCTTCTTCTTCCTCTTGTGCGCCGTAGCCGCGTGCGTAAAATAGTCACGGACACGCTTGTACGCCACCCGCATGTACGCGTCGGTGGCATCGTCAGGCTGCGTGAGTCCTGCCGCCTCCAACGCCTCCCGCAGCTCGGCGGACTCCATGAGGTCGATGTCGATCTCCATGTCGTCTCTGGCGGCTTCCTCGGCGAGGACCTGCGCCTGGCTCTCGGGGGGAACGGGGGCGGAAGGAGCCCCCCCTCCTTCATCTCCAGCAGAGGTCGCGGGAGCAGGGGCAGCAGCGGGCACCTGCGCCGCCGGCGGCTTCGCCTGGGGAAGCTCATGGAGCCCCCCGAAGACTTTAGCCGCCGTCTCCAGCTGCGCCTGAAGGCCGGGGCCCAGGCCGAGCTCCACGGCCAACTCGCCAAGCTGCTGAACGTTGACCGAGACCTTCGGCATCAGCTCATGGAGCGTAGGCTTTCCAGCCGTGGGCGGAGGGGCTCGGTCGGCGCCCAAGCGCTGGACCTCCTCCTCCAGCCGCGCGACTTCGGCGTCTGCCTCGGCCAGCGAGTCCTGGAGCGCCGTCTGCTTGGCAACCAGCTCGTCGATGACCAGCTGCCTCTGAACGTGCTCCTCGCGAAGGCGCGTGGCCTTGGCGCGGGAGTTCCGCAGCCTCGTGGCGAGGGGGGCGACCTGATCCTCCAAGGGGCGCTCGGCGTCGAGCTCCTTGCCCAAACGCTCCTTCTCTTCGGTGAGGGATTTGGCCTGCGCCGAGTCAGAGTCCACGGAAGATCCATCGTAGACCTTACGGAGCTCATTGATCATCTTGATGTGGTCACGCCTGACCTGCGTCTCTGACGGGTCAGCGGCGCCTCCGCCGTTGCCAGCGGGGGCCCCATGGGGGTGCCCACTGTCCAATCCGACGCCCGCTCCAGCGGCAGAAGCACTCCCCCAAGCAGCAGCAGCAACCCAAGGAGGAGGCGACTCGGCGGCCGTCAGCTCCTTGGCCATGGCCTGGAGGTCGGCAAGCTGCTTGGCCATGGAGGCGGTGTCGGATTGATCCTGAGATGCCTTAGGTGAGCCCGTGGACTTGGTCGCAGGACCCCCTTTAGGCGTTTTGGGGCCACCGTAGCAGACTCCTCTGCGTGGGCTGCATTTGGAGCGCTCCGCGAGGTCACCACGGTTGATCCACAGCGCGCCGCCCCTTGCGACGCACTTCTTGCAGCGCCAGGGGCCAGCGGCGAAGCGGCGCGACATGGCGGCGCCGCGACGGATGCAAGGCCAACCAGGCCACAGTTACCGTTCGTAGTCCAGGATTCTTGGGGGCGCCACCCTGGAAACCCAAAAGCAAAGGCTTGGCTCGCAGGAGAGAAAAAAGCACTCCCCAATGTTTCCACCCCTGCAGACCCGACTCGGGCAAGAAAGGGCTGAAAAGGAAGAGGAGGGCGATGGGGGGGGGGGGGCCTAGAAGGCGAAGCAACGCGCCCTGGCGAGCGCGCGCGGTCAGCAGCAACCCGAGACGGCCGCCGCGAAACTGATTATCTACTCTGGCGCGCCTGCCCCGCGGCCGCCTGCCGCGCCGCCTCGCGGCCCCTGGCGCGCGGGGCATCCAGAAGCGAGCCGCGGGCGGGGGCAGGCGCGGCGCCCATCCGCTGCGCGGGCGGCTCGCGCGGCGCCCCCAGCGCGGAGCCCAGCGCCCGCGCTCCACGCAAGTCACTGAGCGGGCCCTTGGGAGGCGACGTGCCCCCGCCAGGCGCCGCCGGCGAAAAGCGCCTTCGCCGCGGCGGCCCGCGCTGGCCCCTGCTCCGCCTGCGGGGCCGCCGCGGCCAGTCAGCGTCGTCCGAAACGCGGGGCGCGCGGCGACGGCGACGCCCCGCCTGCGCCCAGCGCCGCCGCGCGCGCCGGTCTCCAGGGCCGTGTCCGGCTGGCCTTGAGCGCCGCGAGCCCCACCATGGTGGGCACGCGCTGCGCGGCCGCGGGCGCGACCAGATGCCGCTCGGGCCCCTGGCGCAGCGGCGGCGGGGGGGGCTGGTCCTCGGCAGCTGCCCCCGCGAGGCGATCAGCCGCAGCGTTGCCGGAGCGGTCCTCAGGCGACGCGCCTCGTTCCCATGCCTCCGCGGCGCCGAGGTGCCCGTCGACCCGTCGCGCGGCTAGCGCGCCGCCGCGGCAGTGGGGAACGACCAACTCACACAGGTCTGCGCGGGCCCAATCCTGAGGGCGCACCCCGGCCCAGATCGCCGCGACGCCGCTCCCCGACCACCCAAGTCACCGTGTTTGTTGCGCGAGCCTGGCCACATTGACGCCGCTACTTTTGCGATTGTCAATTTGATTTAAAAAATTGACGCGTAACTACAACATGTCATCTAGCAGAGTCGGTATTCTCGTGCGTATCGCCCTCCTCCTCCTCCTCCTCCTCCTCCTCTTCCTCCCCCTTCCTCCTCCTCCTCCTCCCCCATCCTCCTCCCCTTCCCCCCCCCCTCCTCCTCCTCCTCCTCGCCCTCCCCCTCGTCCTCCTGCTCCTCGCTCTCCTCATCCTCATCATGCCCCCCCTCGCCCTCCTCTCCCCCATTCGCCTCCTCCCCCCCCCTCATCCTCCTCCGTCGCAATTTTGGCTCAAGCAACAATCGATGTTGGAACGGCGTTCCAATGTGCCCTGCCCCCCCCCCCCCCCCCCCCCCTTCATCCGTAGCCATGTTGGCCCAAGCCAAACTTGATTCTGGAACTGTGTTCCGAAATCTGCCCCCCCCCCCCCCCCCTCTCCCTTGCCTCTCCCCCCCCTCTTTTCATTGCCCTCCTCCTCCTCCTCCTCCTCTCCCCCCCCCCATCTCCTCCTCCTCCTCCTCCTCCTCCCCCTCCCCCCCCCCCCCTCCTCCTGTTACTCATCGTCCTTGCAGACCGAGCAGAGCGGGCCCCTGGAACACGAAACGACGCAGCGACCTTGCAAGGAAGCCCCAAGGACGCAAGGATCTTGCAGCGTTGGTCTAGCGGCGTAGGCGGCAGTCTTCAACAGATATGTGGCAGGCCCGACAAACTTGGCCAACTGATATTTTTCACGGTGCTATATCCGCAAGCGCGAACTCAGCATCAACCTTCGCACTCTGATTCAGAAAGAAGGACCAACCACTTGTGAATGACTGTCTCTGGCAATCTGACTGGGTGACACTAAACGCCGACCTGCCTTATCAGCCGTTGCAAGTCCTCATCTGCGCATGTCCACCCCGCCCTTGGGTTCAAGGTGGGCGATTGGCACATATGCTGGAACATGAAATTTCGGAACCATCTTCCATGCGAGGACATTAGAAATTATAGGTTCAAGTGAAGGGGCACCGTGCATGCTGAGAAGGCGCGTTGCCAGTTGAGGAAGTTCGGGCCGCATTTCTGCAGACAGGAAGCGGCCTTCATTCTCCGCGATAACATAAAATCTGACCAAACATTGCATGAGAACCAGCCGTCGTTTGTCGTGAACGCTCGGTGAGCAGAATTCTTGACGCAACAGCAACGCAAACCGAGATATGTGTCTTGTGTTCGCCGCCTTGGCACGCAATGTAGGCCAGCCTCCTTGCGTCTTGATGGGTTCGACTGTCAATTAACCGTCCCACCAGCCCTTTGGGCGTGAGTGGTTTAGAGAGCCCGCTCTGTTCTCAACCCCCCTTCTTCCCCTTCGGGGAGGGGTTTGCCCCTCCCCTACCCCCTCCCCCTGGGCCTGGAGAGGGCGCGCCGCGGGTCGTTGGGGGGGTCTTTTTCGACTCCTGGGGGGGCTAAAAAAACGACGCCCCTCACGAGGATTCTGGCGCCGACGGGGGGAGACAGAAAAGTGCCACCCTATTCTTCGAAGCCAAAATCATTGATTGCACTGCGGTGTTGGTCCCATTTTGGCCTTCTGATGGGGGCAGCGCTAATTTAAGCCCCCCTCTTCTTTCAAGCCAAAAACATTGATGTTACTAAGGTTTGGCCTCATTTTGGCCTTCTGAAGGGGGCAGCGCTAATTAAAGCCCCCCCCCCCCCCTCTTCGATCGATGTCCTCCAAGATGGCCCCAAGAAGCGCCCAGGAGGCACCGAGAGGCCCCAAGATGGCCCCAAGAGGCCCCCAAGAGGATCCCAAACGGCCCAGAGAGGCCCCCCCGAGGCACCCAAGACGCCGAAAAGCCCATCAGGACGACCCTCTACTCGCCTGGGCGTCGTTTCTGGACGGGCAGGAGGAGGGGCCCGAACGACTCACGCCAGGACGAGGGGCCCGAACAACTCACACCACGAGAAGCCCGAACGACTCACACCAGGACGAAGAGCCCGAACGACTCACACCACGAAGAGCCCGAACGACTCACACCAGGAAGAAGGGCCCGAACGACTCACACCATGACGAGAAGCCCGAACGACTCAGACCACGAGGAGCACTTTCTCCCCTTCCTCCTCCGCCTCGCCCTCCCCCCGCCCCCACCACAAGGGGGATGTGCAAGGAGGCGGGGGGAAGGAGGAACAAGGGAGATATGCGGGGGCAGGCGGAAACACGCCTGAAAAACACGACGGTCGGCATGCTTCGCTAGAGTTGCTGTTTTGTGATGGGCTGGTGGGGATACGCGAAGCGTGAAGAATTTGTCTTGCGCGGTTGCTCCGCACATTTTCAGCCTGGCCTGAAGGCGAGCGAGTTTGTCTGCCCAGTTGGCGCCCTCCAGATTGTCTCTCAGTGCCCCGGCAAACACATTTGCAACGCAGTGCGATGCGAGCCCCTGGCCCACCGCATGCAACACACCTGGCTGCGCACCTTCCAGTGGATTCCAGTCTGAGCGATGTTATGTTGAAGGCGGGAAGCAACACCTTGCCATGGGCAGCCAGCATATATTGGAATGTCTCATGTGATCTCACCGCGTGCCCCCAGCCAGCTGCGGGTCTGAAATCCGCCCACCGTAAGCCAGGTACGTTGTTAGACGCATTGCAATGCAAACACATGTTTGGCCCTGCATCCCAGCGGGGTGCACCGACTGTTTCAGCACTAGCTGCAAACTTCCAGTCGGCGCGGAAATGAATGA
This sequence comes from Prorocentrum cordatum, assembly GCA_963575745.1. Taxonomy (NCBI): domain Eukaryota; class Dinophyceae; order Prorocentrales; family Prorocentraceae; genus Prorocentrum; species Prorocentrum cordatum. The sequence continues at coordinate 485,767 of CAUYUJ010015627.1, forward strand.
GAGCCGCTCTCCACCCGCCCCCAATCCTACGTCCAGCCTCTGGGTGGGGCTGATTCTTCCAATCGGGCGCTGGAATAAACCCGTCACATGAGGCATTCACACTCCATGAACATCTGCTCCACAGTGTCGTTAAAGTTCCAGGGATCACATCGGCAGATGTGATCACGCAGAATATATGATGCGTATATTTGGTTGGGCCCGAAGCCAACAAGCGCGCCCAAACAATCGTCAGCAACGATTGGGTCTTGGCCGCGGCGGCTTTATCGCCATGCGCGCCCCAGGGAATCGATCTCTGAATGTCAATCATATCACGTACACCTGTGAATGCAACATCATTGCGCATGCCTTCCCAAAACTGTACGATCTCGTTGTCGTCGCCCCTCATAACTCGATTGAATTTGCTTGTATCACGCATGATGCTCTCAAACATTCCCATCGGGTCGATTATCGGGCATGTCGTGCAGGGCCCGCGTGTAGTTGGCATTTCAATCCACTCAAGTGTTGGGTAATCTGTTGGCTAACCAACGGCCCTGGAGAGATCTCTGCGAGCGCGTCGGAGATCAGAGGCGCGAGAGAGCTCGCCTAAGTCCCTGGCCCCTTGGGCTGCAGCTGTTGAGCAATACTCTTGCGCATCGTTTGCTGGGAGCTCGCCGCGGCCCCAAGCCCTTTTCGCGGCGGAGCTGAGCTGGGTGCATGCCTTCTCGGAGGTCAAAGATTCAGCCTGGATCGGCACAATTCTTTTCTTGGCGCCTCCAGCGGGCGACGACGAGGAAGCCGCAGGCGCTGCGTCCGAACCAACCCCCTCAACGCGCCGTTTGATTCTCCCTCGGCGAAGAAACATGCAACGAACGCATAACAGAAATACAAGAGTGAAAGTCAAGCACTTCATTGCACGCGTATGCACAAGCAAGCTTGAGCCCACATGGCTACGGAATGTTTCAGCATTGTTAGGTTTTGGGAACGAGCGCGCCCCGGCAGACGCGGCACTCGTGGAACAAACTGACTTGGAACAACAACAGCCCCCCCCCCCCCCCCCCCAAACCCCGCCCCCTCCCCCCCCCCCCCTGCCCCGCCCCCCCCCGATCACGCGTGTTATTTCAAAGGGGGATTCGAAATGACATCCTCCTCCTCCTCCTCCTCCTCCTCCCCCCCCCCCCTCCCCCTCCTGTTCTGCCCCCCCCCCACCCCCGGCCCCCTAGCCGGCCGCGTCGACGATCTCGCGGCGAAGTCGCCGGCGGCCCCCCCCCCCGCTGCCGGGGGCGAGAGCGATGGCGGAGGTGAAGAGCCGAATGTCATTCTTGAGGGATCCCAAGGCGAGCGTTGCGTTTGTTCTGTCCCCCAAGGGGGCGCCGATACCGAAGATGATAATCGTTGCACTTGTGCTAGGTAAGATGTCATGTTGACGATAACGACGACGACGACGACGACGATGATGATGTTGATGATGATGAACATAATCATGTGTATGGTAATGCTTCCAATCGTGGTGATGATGGTGATGATCATTAGTATGGTTGCATTGCTGTAGGTTTCTGTGACCACGGACCGTCAAAGGCAAAGGTTCCGTGATCAAGTTAGGGATAGCGCAAGATAACAAATCCCAAATGAAGAATTGGACCACGTGGTGTCAGTCTGACGGCCAAGCTGCGAAGTCGCCACAACTCGTCTGCGCGCAGGTGCGCAGTCCAAACGCGCCTGGCAGCTCATCCCTCGAATCAGCTATGCCGACTTCTTGGGCGTCTTCGACTTCGGGGCCCCCGAGAGCCTCGTGTACCACTCGTTCAGGTCGTTGAAGAGCTTGAATACTGGGTCCAGCTTCTGCGCCATAGCCATGACGCGGTCGCCCTGCATGTTGCTCTGCACAATCATTGTTTCCATCATCCCATGGACGGCCTTGACCTTCGGGATGAGCTTCTGCGAGTCCTCGTGCACCGCCAACGCATACTTATTGTCCTTGGTCTCGGTCCAGATCTCCTCGAGGCCGGTCAGCATGTCGGCTGCGGCGCGGCAGACCTTCCGCGGACCCTTCTTGAAAGCGCCCACCGTCGCCTGGAACTCGCCGAACTCAGACATGATCGGGGCGCTGTGCGCCGCTGGCGTCGACGCGGCGGCGCCGCTTGATGACCCTGCCATATTACGCATGACCGGCTCGAAGTGATCTTGAGCCGTCAACGCCGCCTGCTCGGCATCGATGTCCTGATCATTGGTCAGGTTCTTCGTGTTGCCCTCGGATTCGCGGCCGTTGCCCTTCGAGAAGGTCACCTTGTATTCTCTGTCGAACTCGCCGTCTTTCTTGGCATCTGGATCTGGCCTGTGCGCTAGGGTGCCAGAATCGATCTCGGCCTGCGCTTTGCGCGCGCCAAGGCGGGCAATCATCGTTTCCTTGGGCGCCCACTCGAATTCCTCGTCCTTGTGCAACAATGCACCCGCGGCGCGGATGCTAGAGAGTTTGTTATCGCCCTCGAGCTTCGTCAACTTGTCGGCGAACCACTAGGTGAGGAATGCCTTCTTCTCTGTGGCCCCCTTGGCCGAGTAGGCGCCCTTAGCCCCGACCGACTCCAACCAACGCCTGCAGCTGAAGCACTAGACTCATCGCACTAACGCGCCCCCCCTTCCCCCCCCCCCCCCCCCCCCCCCCCCACGCGCACGCGCGCGCACCCCGCCCCACCCCCACGAGGAGACAATTGGCCCAAGAGGTACGTTTCGACATACAAATCGACACATCTAACCACACAGGCCCCCAACATAGGAGACGCGGCCAAACCAAATAATTGCAGAGGTAGTCTTAGGACCACTCCAGGTCACGAGAGGTTTGAACGCTGGAGCTTCAACTCCTCCTCGTCGCTGAGAAGCTGCTTCGCTTTCTCGAGGTCTTGTGGCGAGATAGCGAGCGCAGGCAGGGGGGGCCTTGGTGACCTTCTTCTTAGGTGCCATGTCGGCTGGCACGGCTGCTGTGGATCTTTCGACCAACGCATTCATTCGCCCTCGACCTCCCCCCCCCCCTGCGCCCGGGCCCGACTGCCATATCACCGCACCGACCCCCAGGACGAATCCGCCGTTGCTGCCAGCCCGCCTAGGCCGAGACAACCAGGAATCAGCTGGCACAGAAGAAAAACAAAAAAACATAAAAATGGCAGGAACAAAAAACAAAATCTGTGTTTTTGTATGTAAACAAATTTTCATATATATATACACATATATATACATATCTATATAGAAAGCTAAGAAAACATATTCTGGTTTGTCTGCTGTTTCTGTCTTTCTCTGTTTTTCTCTCAGCGCCGTGAAGTTTGCCTCCGCCTGGGCCTAAGTTGGGTCAAACCTGTGTGTGCGATTCATGTTTCGGGGTGAAGTTAGTTGCGCAACTGTGTGTACTATACGTACGTTTAGTATTTCGCTTTCGTGGGTGATTGTTTGGTGTTTGGGTTGGGCGGGTGTTGGGGCGGGGAGTTGCGTTGGGTCGCGAGGGCGAAGGTCGGGTGCGAACGCAGGGGTGCTCGAAACGAAATATCCAGGCGACCTCGACCGTTGCAGGGCAGAACCTGAAGCCAAATGACGTCTCGATGGAAAGGGGGGGGGGGGGGTGGCGATGTGGTGGGAGGGCGAGGGGGGGGGGGGGGAGCAGCAAGCATCAGAAGTGGGCAATTCAAATTTGAATGCCCACTGGCCCCTGGCGGAGAGGGCGAGGAGGAGTAGGATTGTTAGGTCGCACGGAGCATGAGTCAGAAGTAGGAGTATGAGGCGGAGGAGGAGGAGGGGGGTGGGGGGGAAAAAAAAAAAAAAAAAAGGGGGGGAAATGAGAGGATTTTCATTTCTAACCCCCTCTGAAGTAACATGCGCGATCGGGGGCGGGGGTAGGGGCGGGGGGGGGTGGGGGGGGGGGGGGGAAATGAGGGGGGGCGGGGGGGGGGGGGGAGAAAACGGGGGGGGGGGGAGGGGGGGAGTAGAGGAGGACGCGATTTCTCACCCCCTTTTGAAATCGGTTGCGTTGACCCGGGGAGGGGGGGGAGGGGAAGAAGAGAAGGAGCACTTGCCCCTCCTCCTCCTCCCCTTCTCCTTCCCCCCCCCCCACCCTCTTCCCCCCGATCGCGCATGTTATTGCAAATGGGGGGGGGGGGGGGGGGTAAAAATCACTCCATCCTCCTCCTCCCCCTTTCCTCCCTCGTCCCCTCCCCCCTCCTCCTCCTCATCCCCCCCTCCCCCCCCCCACCCCTCCTCCTCCCCCCACCTCCTCCCTCCTCCTCCTCCCTCCTCCCCACCCCCCCCCCCCCCCCCCCCCCCTCATCTTGTCTAAAGCTGCGTTCTTCTCCGCGCGCCGCAAATGCGGTGGTCCACGACCCCGAGGCCTCTGCAAGATCCTCGACGCGATGCAAAACCGCGTAGCACTCAGGGGACCTGGGAATCCTGGTTGGCGTCGCCCACGGTCTCCTTGCCCTGGTCGGTGTCGCCCGCGGTCTTCTTGTCATTCTGCATCGCCTTCGCCAGCGCTGGAGTCTCGCTCCCGTCGCTGGGGTTGCGCTGTACTGGAGGGCGCGCTGGATCAATCAGGAGGGTGGCGCGTGGGCGCATCGTCTCGCACTGCTCGAGTAGGCCCCGCGCATGGCTGATCATCGGCTTCGGGTCGACGCGCTCTCCGGGGGACGTCCCATCGAGAGCCGCTGTGATGGAAGAGATCAGCGCGGACGAGTCGGTCGCCAGCTTCTCGACGTCGCCAGCGAGCTCCTGAACGTAGCGCGGCTTGTCGATAACGGCCAGCCTCTGCATCCACACGCCGACGACGGTCATCATGGATTCGAGCGCGAACTTGGCACCCACCAGATCACGGTGGCTCTGGGCGTGGAAGGTCGGAGAGTCTTCGCGTGAGTCAATACTAACAACCCGCGACGCCATCGCACAAACTCCAGCAACCAAAAAAATCAGAAACCCTTGAGCCAAGATGTGCTACGGACGCTCGCACACCGGACCCACTGGTGTTTATTGAAGTTCACGGTGCCGCCGGCGAGCAACAAGAAGGGAGTCCGAGCCTCGAGGCCCCATGACACGCCAGAACAAACGAGCCACGTGGTTGCTTGCTCAAGCGACGCATTTCATTGCATGTTGTTCCAGGGGGTCTCAACGCACGGGGCTGAATACACACTAACAAGCGCAACGGTCCATCAGGAGATGCCCCCCCCCTTGATGCGTGAAGAATGGGCGTTCACATACGTATTGCACGCAGAATGACATCGAATACCCCATGCTTAAGCCTACATCGTGTCATCATGTTCTGAGCTATTGCAATCTATATTGAGGCACGCTTCCACAGCAACGAAGTCTCCACAACATCACGCCTCCATGGCACGAGCACGCATGACGATGAAGGCGAGGATGGGTGTGACCATGATGGTTGGATTGCTGGTAGTCGTGGTGGTAATGCTGGTGCCACCGCTCCACACGAATAGGCCTATGATAGCGCTGATGAGTGCAATGGTGATGGTAATGATGGTGGTGATGATGATGATGGTGGTGGTGTTGATGACGATGATGGCAATGACGATGATGATGGTGATGATGGCGGTTCTGGCGACGACTGCGGCGAGCATGGTGCCGACGGCAGCGTCGGCGATAGCGAGCGCGAAGATATCTGGGATCAACTGCCTCCCACACTAGCGCTTTGGAGCGCTTCTGTCATGCGCTACCGCTGGCCAGCGACCAGTAGGCCACTGCGAAATCAAACGAGCTTCTCACCAGCAGCAATCCGAGCTCTCAAGGCCTCGACGTGGGACCTTGCCTTATTGCTCGCCATCTGCTTGGCCTCGGCGGAGTCCTCGTTGACGCCAATGCTGGCAAGTCGCTGCTTCTCCCCGTGCCGCACCTTCGAGTGCCCCCTGTTGAGGAACTTCGCCAAGGGAGATGTTTTGCTCTTGATTGTCTTCTTGGACTTCGTTGCCGCTGCCTTGGCCTTGGCCTCGGCTCTGTTCTCGGCGCTGCCAACCACCACCACCTTGGATGGGGCCCAGCTTGATCTCCTCATTCTTCAGCTTCGCCTGGAACTGCTTCCACGCCTTGGCCGACGCGCCCTGCGCATTCACGTCGCCGAGCTCGCCCATCTCCTGTGCGCTCAAAGGGCCAGCGACGCCCTTCGCATCCGCCAGGCCCGTCGCCGCTGCAGCAACCCCCGCCTCGATGACCTCGGACGGCTTGCCGAAGGCGGTCTTCTTCCGGATGCGCCGCAGAGGCTCGTCGCGGAAAAGGCGACGCAGCGCGCGGTCTCTAGAATCATGCAAATCTGGATCTGGGTCGCGCTCCACCTCCGAGTCGGAGACGTTCACGACGACGGGGGCACGCACGCCTGGCACGATGATCTCCACGTCGCCCCCCGTGTCGTGATCGCGACTAGGCGCCGAAGTAGTCGCGACCAATGCGTCCCAGATCGTCTGGAACTTGGAAGCCCACATCGCTGGCGCATAACGGCCCACCTTGCTCTTGTGGTTGGCGATATGTGAGATGATCGCCCTGTGACGGTAGGCCGCCGTCTCCAATGCTGAGGTCTCGCACGTCTGTCCAGATTCCGCTGCCCACTCTTTGAAACCACTGAGCATGTTCAGTTGAACGACGTTGTACCCCCCCAGTGGCGCCCAGCAACGCGCTGATCGACGTTGCGTACTTCGCCGTTTGTTTCCCAGCTGGGGGCTCGTTTGAAATCTACGGTGTGCCCACATGGGAAAAAGTTGTTTGGTCGCATTGCCGTGGATGGTGCCAAGTCTAGGGCTTCCTTGATTTTGTCTACATCTATCTTTGCTGCTAGCCTCCTCGCTGCAACTGCGACAGACGGCCTGAGGTCCATGCTGCTTTAACGGCTTGCCAGGTGACGCGCGGGTGCCAGATGGGCGATCTGGGCCAAAATGGCCACGGTGCGCCACGCCCCCCCGAACCAGAACGACGGGGAACCCGATGCCCTCAAAACTACCATCGGGCCCCCATAGCAATCGCGCCCCGCCCTCCCCCACCCGCCCCCCGACACCCCGACGGTTTTATTATATTTTGAGGAGGCCCGCTACTTTTGAGACGATGCGCGTTGCCTTCGGCGGGCCTCCCCAACGGGGCAGCGACCCGTGCGAAGGGAGCGCCGAGGGGTAGAATCGCGCGCTGGCATTGCCACTGGGGCCTCCGCCGGGGCTCTCAATGGGGCAGCGAAGCGCGCGAAGGGTGCGCCGCAGGCCTTGCCACGGGGGAGTTCGATGTTCGATGGGGCTCCTTCGGGGCTACCAAGCGTGCGCGGGTGCGACGCGCGTGGACTTGCACGCGGATGTTGCCTCCAGGGCATTCGGCGGAGCTCCCGCGGCGCCGCGAATAGTGGGGGGGGGGGCTCGCCGAGG
>CAUYUJ010015627.1:493224-510724 GCA_963575745.1 Prorocentrum cordatum
CCCCCTACAAGCGATCGGCGCTAAACAGCCGGTTCACGGGGATGCCTTTCGAAATCCAACGCGCGCGGCAATGGAGCAGCAGTCGAAGAAGTCTGGCCGACAGGGCCAAGAGCGAACGGCGCAAACCGAGCCCCCGTTTACAGCGAGCCCCCGCTTGGGGACAGGCAGATGTCATCAGGAAAGGTCAGGCGCCAGCCGAACCGCCTGTGCCAATCGACGCCCAGCACGGGGCCGAGGTCCAGGGAGTCCGTCTGCAGGAGCGCGAGCAGCGCGAGAGATCGGGGGAGAAGTAAGGCGAAAAAGTGCGATGCAGTATCGGACGGGGGAGGCCGCGCCCCCTGGTCGGCACGGCGGCGCATTTGCAGTGCGCCGTGCAGCCGCAGCCCTTTGTGCACAGTTGGTGGTGGTGGCGGTGGCGTTGGCGGTGGTGGTGGTGGCGGTGGTGGCGGTGGTGGTGGGTGGTGGTGGGCGGTGGTGGGTGGTGGTGGGTGGTGTTGGGCTGTGGTGGTGGATGGATTGGGGGGGGGAATGGTATGGTGTTGCGTGTGTGCGTGTGCGTGAGGGGGTGTTCGTGTGCGTGCGTGGTGTTGTTGTGGTGGTGGGTGGTGGTAGAGCTGTGTGTATGTGGATAATGTGCGTGCGTGCGTGCGTGCGTGCGTGCGTGCGTGCGTGCGTGTGTGTTTATGCGTGTGTGTGTGTGTGTGCGTGTGTATGTGTGCGTGCGTGCGTGCGTGCGTCCGTGTGTGTGCGCGCGTGCGCGCGCGTGCGCGTGCGTGTGTCTGGGGGGGGTGGGGGGGGGGGGGGGGGGGGTGGGGGGGGGGGGGGGTAGGGGGTGGGGGGGGGGGGGGGGGGGGGGGGGGGGGCGCGCGCAGCGGGGGTGCGGGGTGCGCCTGGTGGCGCATGTACTTTGTTTTCTTGTTGCGACTTGAATCACCGTGCTAGCGGCGCAACAGACCACATGTAAACAAGTTCGGCCCTTCTAGTGCACCCAAAGCAACTTCGCACGCATGAATGCGCAATGCTTCGATGCGCAGCGCGAGCATGGCATATCTGACAAGAGCGTGGTTTCAGAGGGGGGAATATTGCCGTTTTGCTGGACCTTCCGAAACAGGCGCTCGCGGCGTCAACTCCTTGTTTGCACGCCCACAGCTGAAATCGTGGCATCGCGCGTTTGTTTCTGGTATAGGTTGCAAGGATATTGGTCACATCCTACGTTTATCGACAAACATACCGACACATTCTAACGCTGCGTGAAATAAAAGACGCCGCCCTTGTTTCCAAGTCGAGTTGGGAAGTCGGGGTTGCTGACGAAGCGAGAATCGGTCGCAACCTCGACGGCCCTACCTGCTAGGCTGACAGCATGCGCCGCTGCCGTGAGCTCGGCGCGCTGCGCGGTCTGCTCAACATCGACAAGCCCGCGGCGCCTCTGGCGGCCGGCGCCCTGCTTCAGCACCGCCACTCCAGCCTGCCCTGGCGAAGATGGGGTCAATGGGATGCGCGCGGCCGCCGTCCGCCCAAACGCGCGGGCGAGGTGGCTCGGCGGCGGGGGTCGGCCGGCCTGGGCGCGGCATAGGCCGGCGCGCCTTCTCCGCCGGCGCAAGCAGCTGCGGGCGGTGGGGAAGCGCCCCCACGAACGACGTCCGGGCCGGCAGTCGCGCGCGGGCCGCGGCGCGCGCGGGTTCCCAGCAGGGGCATGCCCAGAAGTGGTTCTCCAAGTCTTCGCACGCGCGCCGCGACGCGGGCGTGCCGCGCGGCGCCCCCATTTCGCCGCCATCGCCTCCGCGACGACGTTGCGGGCGGACGCGGCGCGGAAGGCCCCCGCGGCGTCGGCCGGCAGCTCCTCGCTGTCGAGTGGCCGCCCGGCGGCCGCCCGTCGACTCCAGCGTCTAGGCGCCGAAATCTGGAGCGCCGACCAGCCGCTTCGCGGGCGTCGCGGGCCGCCCGGGAAACGGGGGGGGCACCCCGCGCGCGTCGGGCAAGGCGCGATCAGCCAGGCGAGGGCGCTCGACGTCGGAGCGCAACTTCGCCATGCCCCAAGTCGCCGCGCCCGCTGGGCCAAGGCCGCGGCCGCGCCCCGCCCGGCGGCCATGGCGCCAGCGGCTGGCCTCCAAACCTCGGCTGGGGAAAATTGTTCCTCTATGGTTTTGGCGACTTGCCGCAGCGGCGCGATGGCCGTCGCCGCCGCCGGGCCCAGCCGCCAGGTCGGCCGCGGCGCCGAACGCGATTCCCGCGGCCGCCCCGGCCGACGGCGCGCTGCGCGGCGGCGCGAAGCCCGGCCAACTCGCGCGCTGGGGGGGCGCACGCAGGCCGCGCCATAAAAGCCCGCGGCAGTGCCCGGGGCGGCTTCCAGCACGCCGCGCCGGCGAAAACCTGGCGGGCAACTAACTACCTACCAGACCACCCCAACCCAACCCGAAGACGAGAATTTCGGTTTGGGGGGGGCCCGGGTTCCATCTGTGTTTTCTCATTGTTTCCCGACCCCGCCCTACTGGAAATGGAAGGCAAATCGGGGCCTTCGGGTTGGGTTGGGGTGGGTTGGTGGGTGGTGAGCAGCTGGCCGAGTCTGGCAAATCGGCTCTGCGCGACGACCAAGCGGCCGGCGGAGACGGCGCAGCGGCGCACCACGCTCGCAGTGGGTATGGACCCGAAGTCCGTGACATCCACGCACGCGTAAATGCCTGGGGGCCGCTACTTCAACCGCTGTCGCAACGCCCGGCGGCTTGCGCATTGGCGGCTCTTCGACCGATTGACGCTCCACCCCATTTCTGTTTCGGAAAAAACATCTGTCACCCGCGGCGCTCGAACTCCGCCGCCGCCTCGTCGGCGCGGTCGCCGGCCGCGCGGGCCGCCGAGGTGACGTCGTCGGCGCGCGCCCGCTGGCGGATGAAATCGCCCGACCATGCGGCGACTGGACAACCTGGCGGCGGGCCGCGCGAAATCGCCCAAGGACCCCCGATGGCGCTGTCGACGCGCACCCGGCGGCACGCTCCGCAAGCGCGCAGGGCTGGGCGGCGCGAGCAAGCCGCGGCGGACCCCCCGCACGCGCCAGCGGAACCGGGAGCGCGCCCAGGTCCACCTAGCCGCCCGTTTTTCTCCAGTCGATGGCTGCGCCGACGACCTCCCCGGACAAGGCGTCGGCGGCCTCGAGCTCCAAAGCCAGTTCCCGCGCCTGCCCCCGCCGCGCCGCCGGGAACCCTCTTCCCGAGCGCAGCGCCACTGCGCGAAGAGACGGGCGCCCTGCCGCCAAAAGCCAACGCAAAATTGGAAGGGGCCACATCGGCCGTCGCTACAGCGGGCCCCGGCCACCACCAGGCATCGGGATCAGCAAGCCCCCCGCTTCGGCGAGCTCGCGCGGCCACTCGCCGCGGGCCTCAACCTCTTCGAACAAGTCGGCGATCCATTCGCGCAGCCCGACAGGAAGTAGCTGGAGCTCGCTGACGGCCCCGGCGTCGAGCCCTGGCACGACTTGCTTGGCTCCGCACTACACTGCACTGATCAATGCAACTCGCGGGCGTCGTTGCTGGGTGTGCTGGCGGGGATATGCGAAGCGCCAAGTGTAAACGCACCCATTCAATGTGATATAACCGTTGTGTAAAACCAACACTTGCAAGGTATTCCCACAACGCTGCTGCGCCGTATCCGACTAGATTTTGAATCAACACGTATGGAATCAGTTGTTCATCCGCTAGAGGTGACAAGCATGCGCGCTCACGGTGGGCGCATTCTGTTTCTGATTACGACCAACAAGCACATGTCGAAATAACGTTGGGCCGTTGAGCCGTAGCGTCATGATCAACGCGAGGAGTGCCTCTGATGTTCAATATGTTGAGCTTCGTGCGCGTGAATATCCACCGCCGTGCCTTGCGCGCACTGAAGCCTGTCAGTTTCCTCATCTGCTGCCTGGTGGTTGGAATTCTTCAATGTGTTCGCAGGGGCGACCCCATCCCAGGCCTACCCGCATCCTCCGCCCCCCCTCTTCGGAGCCGAATTGGGGAATCCCCCAATCCAAACTGAGGGAAACATACTGCGGGGCGAAACCAAGCCCCCCCCCCTTTGGGGGGGTCAAGACATGCCCCACGATTCCGTCCGGGGCAGAAACAGACGACAACACCCAAAAACAACCGTATAAAAAAAAAACGCAACAAGAAACAGCACAAGGCACCAACAAACACCGCCCCAAAACAACCAAGCTCGCCCTAGAACGGCTCGGCCGCGTCCATGGCGGCCCCAAACTGCGCAAGAACACCTCCCGACGCTCCAAGGGGGCCAAGAGGTGGCTTCAATACGGCCCGAAAACTGTCCAAGACGGCCCATTAGGGTTCCACAACCAAGACCACGAGAGGCCCAAGAGACTCCCAAGAGGCCTCCCAGAGGTCCCCCTACAGACCACCAAAGGCCGCCCAAACGGACCCCAAAGGCTCCCCAGACACCCTCAAGAGGCCCCAGCGCAGGTTCAACATGCAAATTACTCAACCTCATTCACGCTGCGCTGCTGCCCTGGCGGGGTGGCGGGGTTCCCCGCAGGCAGCTGGATGTGTGCATGTCCCTTCGGATATACAGATTGGCAACATGGACCTTCTAGAGGCACCCTCCAGCCGCGCCTCCAGTCTCTCCAAAGCCCCCTAGAGTCCGTTTAGAGCCCCTCTGTAGAAGCTCCTCTGGAGTCCCTCTGAAGCCTTCTAATGTCCTTTAGAGCCTTGTAGAGAAACGGAATTGGCTATGTGTCTCTCCGGCGCCACTGCGAGCCCTGGCGCTCCTGGCGTAGTCGCTCCTGGCGCCCCAGCACCGCTTGCACCCCCTGCTCGAAGCCATCCCATCACTCATCACCGAATCCCCACACATCCGATGTCACGATTTGTAATAATTGGTACCTGGAGGACCCCACAACATCCCTAAGGCCGGTTTTTCGTCCTGAATCGGTGTTTGACGGTCCCCGGGACCGATGAAGCCCTCTGGAAACTGAAAACGCGGAAAAACTGACGCATTGAAAAAATCACGACATCAGAATTCTAGGTCATCACTCATCACCGCCAATCCTGCCATCGTCCGCGGCGCCCTCCGCTGTCCCCCTCGCGCATATCGTTCTCCTGAACTCCCCAATCCCGCCTGCTGTGCCGAGCTGCTTCTGGAGGGCCCAGGCATCATTCACCACCATCCCTTTCCCTCCTTCCCTCTTCCTCTTCTCCCCCTCCTTCAACCTTCCCCGCCCGCCGCCGATTCCTTCTGCGCCAAGTCAAAGTAACGGATCAAGGATTCAACGGCGCAGCGTAGCAAGCCAGTGAAACCTTGTACATACATAGACACACATGTACTGTTTGCATTAAGCGGAGGGCTGCGGATGTGCACGTCACGTTCTCCTTGAGGTCTTCTGGGGCCCACTCCTCGAACGGTGGCAGCGACACCTGCGCGTCTCTGGCGCTCTTGCTCTGGCCGCCCGGCCAACTGGCCTCCTGGTCCCTGCCGCATTTCCGCAAGCCTGGTGGCATGAGGGAAGCGGGTCCTGAACCATGGGGACTTGCCCAAGGGACATCCTTGCTTCCTGAGCCATCCATTGACGGTTCTGGGAAACCGGAAAGGGCCCCAACGCCAAAAGCAAGGAAAAACCTGAAAGACCCAAATCCTCCGAAACTCGTTTCCCCATCCCGCTTTCACACCCCATCCGTTTGCCCCATCCCGTGATCTCCATGCCAGAACTGGACCCCCTGCCCCCCACCTGTCCTCCAAAGGCCATTTCTGCCCGAGGCGGGCATCAAACGACAGCGGGGGAGAAGCGGGCGCCCCTGCAACTTCCTAGGCGGCAGGGGGAGAGCACCCACCCCTTGAAACAGCTTCCGGATCACTGCGATCGCCCAGCGGAAAGCGAACCAGCTGTTTTCTTGTTACATATCCCCTGGAGCTGTGCTGGACTGGAAGCCCGACAGTCCTAGACTCGCTTGGCGAATCCCATCACTAATGGACGGCCGTGTAGCTCGTAGGGCGCAACACATACATTTCGCTAGACTACCTGGGGCAAAACCCAGAGAGCCCCAAAGAGAGCCCCAAGACGCCCAAGATGGCCCCAAGACGGCTCCAGAAGCTTTCAAAACGCCCCAGGAGGCCCCCAAGAGGCTCCCCGATAGTTCCTCAGGCGATAAAAAAAATCCCTTCGGAACAAGCGCATGGCTAGCATATTCGGAAGTTGGGCTGTCACAGCGTCCAAGACGGCCCCCGAGGCAATCAAGATTGTCCCGAGACTGCCCAGCGGGCCCCGAAATTCGCTCCAAGACAGCCCAAGAAAACTCCGAGACCGCCCAAGATGTCCCCAAGACGGCCCAAGAGGGTCCCAGGACGGGCCCAAGAGGGGGCCTGGATGGGGAAATCAAATCCCACCAGCCCTCTGGGCGTAAGTGGTCGAGAGCGTTTCCTCTTCCACCCCCTTTCTTCCACTCCGGGGAAGGGTTTACCCCTCCCCCTACCCCCTACCCTGGACATGGACGAAGGGTTTCGCGAGGTGTCGGAGCGTCTAAGATGCCCCAAGACGGCTCCAAGGTGCCCTGGGAGAGCCCAAGATGAGCTCCAAGGTGGCTCAAGATATCGCGAGCTGCCTCAAAATTGCTCCCAAGATGCTTCAAGAGGCCCAAAGACCGCTCCAAGACGGCTCCAAGTGCCATAATAGCTCCCCAAGGATGCCACCAAGGTGTCAAAATCCTTCAACAACCGATGAAACGTCAACGGTTTTGGCTTTCTTGCAGTTTCACTTCCGATGGCCATCCGAGGCTTCAACATGGCTCCAAGATGGCCCGAAAAGGCCCCAAGAGGGGCCCAAGAGAGCCCCAAGACGGCCCCAAGAGCACCTAAGAGCGTTCCAAGAGCGCACCGAGAAGCGAATTTAGAGGGCTTGCGAGGGGCAGGGTTAATTGAGGGCCCCCTCTTCTTTGATCCTCCAAAATGGCCCCCAAAGGCGCCCAGGAGGCCCCAAGAGGTCCCAAAATTCCCCGAAGATGGCCCCAAGAGGCCCCCAAACGCCCCAAAGAGGACCCCAAGCGGCCCAAGAGGCCCCCCCGAGGCACCCACGACGCCCAAGAGCCAGTCGGTCGCGTCGGCGCGTAGTCCTTCGGGGAGCAGCTCCAAGTCCAGAAGAGGCCAGAGATCGGATTGGCTGGCCCATTGTCCGAGGCAGGGGTTGCACCGCGCGCTGCCAGGTTCTTTGCGCCCGGCCGTGAGCCAGACTCTGCGGGCCGGCCTTCCGCAACCGCACTGGTGCGGGAGGCGACCGGCCATTCCCCGTCTCCTCGCCGAGCCGGGTGGCCCGTTGGCGACAAATCGCAAAACATGGCGCGCCTCCGCGAAGGAGGCGCAACGCTGGATCAGGGACCATTCCGCCCCACCGGTCTGCGCCGAGCGCCAGGCCCCTGTCGTCGGACGAACCTCGTGGCCCACTTGCAGAATTTGTTCCACCTGGTCATGGCCCGTTTCTTTGCAGGGATGGGGCCCCCGCGCGCCCCCCAGAGCGCGGGCCCTAGCCGCAATCGCCCTGGCGGTGACGACGGGGCACTGGGGGCACCTGGGGACCTGGAAACAAATGCCGAGACCCGTGGGCGCGTTGCCAGGGGCCCAGGAGGCACCCGCGAGACCCAAAACCACTCGCAATTGGGCCCGAAGGGCGCGCTCCTGTAGCACGTCGGGTGCCATGTAGCGCGTGGGGTAGGGAACGAGCGAGACGAGATCGGAATTCCAAGTCAGGGCGGCGCGCGAGGACGACGCCCCCGCCATATGTAGGGCTCTGGCTCGGTCGCGAATCCTGGGGGGCGGCTTGCCCCAAGTGCCGGCGACGAGCGCTTCGACCTGTCCGCGGGCGAGCTGCCCTCTGGTCGGGAGCGCCTCGCCCTCGGCGGCCCTGGGGACCACGTTGGCGCCGAGGCGTGGCCACTGCGAAGTCGCGGCAGAGGATCCAAAGGGAGCGAGGTCCACGAGCGACCTCCACCACTCATGGTTGCTCACAGGCACAAGGGCGGTCTTGCAGTTGCAGGGGCAAGCCGCGTGCCAGGGGCGGCGCGCTTCTGCAGCGGCGGGGCCGAGAGCGTCGTGGATTAAGGCCTGGGCGAGAGCGGGGGGCATGCCCGTGATGCACGCGTCGCCCCCCCGTCTTTCCAAGGCGACGGGCAATTCCGCCAGGGCTGTCGCTGCGGGGCGGTCATGAGCCGTAAGGACTCCTCTGCACCTATGGGTGTCTACCTGGAGGCCGGCTCATTTGGCTAGCCAAGAGAGGGCGATGGCCGCGCGTAGTGCCTGGCCCGTTGAGGCGAGGAGGGCGGCGAGGTCGCCCACGTTAGTGGGGCTGGCGTCTCCTGTGATGTCAGCCACGGCTTCTGCGAGTGGGTCGCGGCCGATGCACCAGAGGAGCGGTGAGGCGGTGCTGCCCATGCCGATGGAGCGAAGCAGTCTTCTTATTATGCTCATATGTTTGCCCTTGCAGGTCTGGGTGCAGCGCTCGCTCGGCAAGGGGCCCAGGGCGCTTGGGAGCCAGGGAGGTAGCTGCCACTTGCGCAGTAGGAGGCCTACCCACTGGAGTGAGTTTCTTTCGAAGGCCTTGTTCTGGTCACAGAATGTGACGGCGGTGCTGGGGGCCGCGCCCAGGCGCGCCTCGGCTCCCTGGATGTAGCGTCGTACCGCGTCGTGGTGGATTCCGAGAAGCTCCCGCCAGCCGCTGCTGGGGCCGGGATATTGGGAGGTATCGCGGCCAAGGTGCGCAATTACTGCGGCGATGTTGGGACCGCATTGTCCCCCTTTCCAGGCGGCTTGGTGCTGGCTCAGACGTGATTCTACTGTGGGGCCAAGGTAGTCGGCGATGGTGGCCCCATGCAGCCTGCGCATGCATGTCGGGTGTTGCAGAGGACGCATGTCGTTGGGCCTCTCGGCCGCAGCATTCTTTCCTATCCATTCCAGGAGGTCGACCGACCTGCCGGTGACCGCGTCGACGAGGCCCGGGTCGATGTCTGCCGCGCAGCAGGCTTGGCCGAGGAGGCAGGCGACGAAGCGGGCGCCAGGGTGGTATATCTCATAAGGTTCCCCGTCCACGCCGGGCGCGCTGCCGCTTGGTTCCAGGACCAGGGAAACGAATTTTCCCCACTGAGGGCGGGGGCGGCCTGGGAAGCTCCCCAGGCCCTCCCCTTGGAAGTAGCGATCCAGGATGCGTGCCCCGGAAATGGGCAAGGGGGGGCGGTCTGCCAGATGGGGGACCGGCTCCCCCAGAGGACCTTGTCAACGTCGTCTGGCCTCTCGTGCCACGCTCCTTGTTCGTCACGCGCGCCGAGAACGGCGTGCGTCTTAACGTATATCTCGCGCCATGTTCTGAAGTGTGCTGCCAGGGTGGGGCGGTCCGCGCCGGGGCCTCTCTGTGCCGGCGTCAGCCTGGAAGCGCGCCTTTGAGCCGAGTCGCTGTCCCACTTAGGCAGCCACCCTGCGGCTTGTAGTGGTGCGAGGTCGTCCCCGTTCCATCCGTACTCGGTGAGCCAGGCAGCCAGGGTGCCCGCGGGTCTGGCGTTGTGGTCAGCGCGCGTCGCTGCAACCAGGAGAGCACCCGGCGATCGCGTGGACTTGCCTCAATTTGCGCCACCAGTCCTCGATGGCAGCGGATAGGGCGTGTCGCCCCAAGACCAGCAGGGCAAGCATGAGGGGAATTGCCAGGTCGTCTGCGTCGGCTGCCTGAGGCTGTGGTGGGTCGTGGCTGACCTCACCATCCCCATCATCAGTGTTGTGGCGTCGGTCAAGGAAGGTGCCGGGGGCCGCCGGTCTCACCCAATTTCTAGGCTGGAGCAGGCCTGTGAGGTCGGCGTCCAGGATGTCGAACATACGCTCGAGGTAAGTAAACATGTGCCTGAGGTCAGTACTGGCTTCCGAGGGGAGTGAGCGTATGTCGTGGGGCCGGATGATATTGTCGCGTCTGCGTGGGCTGGCGCCCTCTGGCTCTAGGTAGAGGATAGCGTGGTCAGAGAGCCATGTCTCCCAGGCCTTGCGGGCGCTGCAGAGCCCCAGCCGCCAGGCGGGGCAGGCCAGGACGTCGATCTGGGACTCGCTGTCACCATCAACCCTGGCGGGGCCGTCGGTGCGAGCAATGAGAGAACCCGTCCTGCTGAACAGATCGGCGAAGGCCGCCGCGTCCTCCGACTCGCCGCCCCTGGGGCAGTCGATCTGGAGGTTGGCGCCCCCACCCCAATATGTTGGAGTGTCCTCCCAGGTCTCGATGGCTTGCTGGATGGCCGCGATGGTCTCCGTCTTCCTGGAAGGAGGGAAGTAAAATGAGGCAACTCGGAAGGTTTGTCCGTTGCGTTCTAGGTCGGCGGACGCAGCGCAGCCCGGGACCAGGTCGTCGGAGCTAACCAGGGCGACGCCGCGCGTGGCCAGGATGGCCACGCCGCCCGCTAAGCCCCCGCCGGGGCCGGCGTAGGCCGGGGAGGCAACCGGGGTCCTGGCTGGGAACATTATGGCCCAGACAGCAGTTTCATGCTCTCACCAGTGCGTCTCTTGGAGGGGGCCGATCCTGCCGTTGCTTGTCATCTGGGACAGCACCGCGTGTTTGATCTGGTTCTTATGTGCAGTTCTGCTCCTGAGGTAGCGCACGTTCCAGCAGGCAACGCGAGGTGCGCCTGCGCTGCTGGCCACCGAGAGGGCGTCAACCAAGGCCTGCAAGGTGAGCGATGCGCATAGATCAGCCCACGCGGGGTTGCTCCAGGGTTCCCTGTGCAGCAAGGCCCAGAGAGACCCAGGGCGCCTCACGGTGTGGGCACAGTGAGGAGCCAAGGCTCTGTTGAGGGCGATGCGAGCTAGCTGCCAGGCGCGCGACCGGGCGTCCGGCACCAGGGTTTGCCCCTCGGGCGACCCAAGGGCTCCGTGGAGCGCCCCGAGGCCCTGTCTTGAGTCTAAGAGAACGGTGGACCGTTGGGGAAGAGGCCCTGTCCTTGTAGCAAGCGTGAGACGTCATCAGGGATAGGGGGGTTCCTGAGGGGCGCCCAGGGGCATTGCGTCGCGGCGAAGGCGGGGGCTGCCCTCCAGGCGGTCAGAATGTGGCTTTCGCTGGGGGCGCTTTGCTGAGAGCCAGAGAGCGGGTCGCTTCGGCTCCATGCAAGGATGGCGCTAACGATTCTGCGCTGCAAGCAGCGCGGGTCGAAGTGTATGCCGACGGCGTCGTAGAGTTGTCTGCCCATTATGCCCGGGGAGGCGTAGCATCCCCCCTGCCCAACCGCCCGTGCGCGCTCGGCTGGGAGGGGCGCGGAGTCCGTGCGTCCTGCCCTCACTCATCGGCCAGGCGGCCCATGCCTTGACCTTGCTTTCCGCGGCCAAGCTCTCCCGCTCCCTGTTTTACATGACAAGGGTGAGTACCTCCGTGCAACCTGGGAACAAGTGCTCGGCACCGGTCTCTGCTGGGGTATGTTTCACGCCGTTCTTGGTGTCGGTCAGAGAGCGGAGGAACCATCTGTGCTGGCTGTCCTCGTCGTACAGGAAGCAGAGCGGGTGCGCCTGGTAGCTGCTGGGTACGATCGAGTCCAGCTCCGACGCCGGTGCTTTTGACTGGGTCCATGTGGGGTTCCTGCCGTCTGGTCTGGGAGATCACCTGCGCTCCCGTGGACATCGGAGCCACGGGTCGGTGATGGTGTCTTCCGCTGGGGGGCAGTTGCTGATCCAGATTCTTTCCCTGGGGCTTGCCACCGCGCTTGCTGCGTTGAGCTTGACCGCCCATGCTGCCGGGGCTCTCCCCATCGCTGCGCACGTGGCGAGTCTGTGCGCTGAGTTCAAAAGTCTAACCGCGCTAACTGGCACCTAGCCCACCTGCATCTGGCACCTAGGATTCAACCCTCCTGAGGCTCTCATTCACTTGCTGGGGGGCATGGGATCTAATGGAATTGAACGCGCCATGGGGGCTAAGATCCATGGATGGGCTAAGATCACATGGAATCCAATCTGCGGGGGAACGCGCCAGGAAATAATGTCGAGTCAAATATGACTTGCTCCTTTCTTCCTGTTCCTGCTCCTCTCTCTTCCTGGCCCCTCCTCCTGCTCCTCCTCCTCACATTTAATAATTGAATATGCGCTTGCCTTGGACAAGCGCATCCCCCTGCCTATAGATGATGCCCCCCCTGGGGCCCTCTTTTTTTTTTTTTTGGGGGGGGGGGGCAGCGAGGGCACTGGCGTGGTGTTGCTAAAGCCCGCCGATGGAAAGCACAAGAAGATGATTGACGCGTCGTCTTGTTTGCCTTTGAACTCGGTACTGTTTCTTGCCCCTAGCCTTCGGGTATAAAAAGCATGGTAGTCGTCTCGTCGTCAGGGGGAGGCTCCTCATCCTGCTCCTCCTCCTCCTCCTCCTCCTCCTCCTCCCCCCCCCTTTCCTCCCCCCTCTTACTCCCTATCTATGTCTCTTCCACCTTTTCTCCCAAATTCGCTGCGGCAACCAGGCGCCGTCTGTCCGCTTATACCTTAGCTCCGGCGGCGCCCGCGGCGGCGGCGCCCCGCCGAAACTTAGCCCCCCGCCTCCTCTCGCCCTTCACGCGAGCGCACCCGCGCTCGAAGGCCACGGTGACGGCGGCCCCCCCCAAGGGCAACTGGGCTTCGTCGAAGCCTGGGGGAGGGGGGCAGCAGCAGCAGGTGAGAGGGGGGAGGGGGAGGAGCCAAGTTGGGGGGGGCGAGGAGGACGAGAAGGAGGAGGACGAGGAGGACGAGGAGGACGAGGAGATGGAGATGGAAGACAGGGGGGACAGCAGCAGGGCCCCCCCCCCTCATCACTCTGCCTGGAACGAACTACGCCCCCTCATCATCTGCCTCCTCCTCTTTTTCCCCTCCTCCTCTTCCTCCTCTTCACCTCCTCATCACATCATCGTCCCCTCTCATCGTCTTCCTCCTCCCCCGCCTCCTCCTGCCCGTCCACTCCTCCTCCCCCCCTGTCCTCGTCATCATCCCCCTTGTCCTCTTCCTCCTTATCCTCCTCCCTCCCCCCATCCTCCTCCTCCTATTTCTCTTCCGACCCCTCACGTTCCTGCTCCTCCTCTTCCCCCCTCTCCTTGTCCTCCTCGTCCTCTTCCTCCTCCTTCTCCTCCTCCTCCCTCCTCCTCACCTCGTCCTCCTCCCTCCTCCTCCTCCCTCCTCGTCCTCCTCCTCCACCTTGTCCTCGTCCTTCTCGTTCTCGCCCTCGTCCTCGTCGTCGTCGCCCTCCTCCTCCTCCTCCTTCTCCTCCCCCCCCTCCTCCCTCCCCCTCCTCGCCCCCCAGCCGCCCGCGAGCCCTGGTGGCGCCTGCCGCAGCCGCATGCCTTAGCGCCTCGCCCTCGTTCTCCCAGAGCTTCTCGAGTTTCGCGATGTCCTCCATGGCGCGCGAGTTGCCAGGTGGGAGGGCCTGGGGGCGGCTCGCGCGCACGAGGCGCACCGCTTGCTCAACCCTCATTAGCCCCATGGCGCAGAGACACACAGCAGCCACGCACGCCGACCGGTACTCCCCCTGGCGGCAGAAGAAGAGCACCTTAGCCCTGCGCGGCGCCGCAGCCAGGGTTCTTATCGCACCCCTCAGCTGCTGCGCGACCCCGTGGTAATTCCACGATGCTGGCAAGTGGACTGGGTCCCTTAGCCCTGCCGCCCACTGCCGCACCCCGCCTCCAGGCCCAGCGCCGAGGCAGTCCACCAGGATGTCCCAGTCCAAGCTATTAGCCCTATCCTGCACAGCTGCCACGCCGCCGAGCCACCAGTTCATGCCCCACCCTGTCAAGAGCTTCGATGGAATGAGATTATTCGGATAAGTCGACAGCCAGTGCGCGCGTGGCAAGGCCGCGAGACGGCGGTCTTCCTCGACCACTGCTGCCCACTGGCGCCGCCGGTGCTCCGCGCTTAGCGCCTCCAAGACCCGGGTCTCCAGCTGGTCCTTGCGAGGTGGCCAGGCAGGGGGGATGATGTCTAGCCCCAGGTTTGTAGCAGGCGGCCGGCCCATCCTGCCCCCACTACCACCCCAGGTTGTTGGTAGCAAGCGGCCTCTGGGGGAGGAGGGGCCCAGGGTTAAGGGGGAGCTACCTACCAGCCCCCCCTTGTCTTTCCCAACCAGCAAGTCCTGCTGCGATTGCGGTTCGGACCACCCAGGCACCGGGGCGTCGCCGATCAGCATGTCGTACGCCACCTTCTAGCCCGCCCAACGAGCCGCCGCCCCCCCCTGCCTCGACCCTGCGCCGCCGCCAACCGCCATGGGAGGCGGGGGGGGGGCGGCGGCTGCTGCGGGGGAGGGGGGGGGGGCGGCAGTGATTATTAGCCCCAGCAACAACGCCTTCTCGAGCGACGCCTGCGCGCCACCAGTCGCCGGCAGGCCCAGCAGCGCCTGCCCAGCGCTGCCCACCTGGGCCACGGGGAGGGCAGGGCGAAGAAGCAGCCCGCCGCCGCCGCTGCTGCTCGCTGCCGCTGCCAACCGCTGCCGCCGCCACCACCACCACCACTGCCGCCCTGCCCCAGTACTGCCGCTCTGCTACCGCCACTGCTGCCGCTCCCGCCACCAGTGCCGCCGCTCCAACGCCACCGCGACTATTGCCGCCGCCCTCTGGCCGCAGGTGGTCTGTCTACTACTAGCGAATCCCACCGGCCCTTTAGGGCGTAGGTGGCCTAAAGAGTTTCCTCTTCCAACCTCCTTCTTCCCTTTGGGAGGGTTTTTTTACCCCTCCCCCTCCTACCCCCCCCCCTCTGGACCTGGTTTTTTACCTCTCCCCCTCCCCCCCCCCCCCTGGACCTATACAAACTTATATATATATATATACATATATACATACTCATACACATGTATAAGGCGGCAAGGGTTTGGCCGATTCTTTAGAGCGCCAAAGATTGCCCAAGATGGCGAAAGGACGAGGGCCGCCAGTGATGCCCGCCCCCAGATGGCCTTCTCCTCCGTCCCACCGCACTGCAGATCGCCAGATATGGCTTCCAACATGCTCCGAGGTGCCCTGCCTGAGAAATGTAGTCGCGTACTTTCAGGGCCCTCCTCTGAGAAGCAATGTTTTATTTTGCGTTCCCGCTATGAAAAAATATTGATATTATTTAGTCAAAGCCGCCCAGGAAGCGAAATCGATCGTCCCGGAGAGAGAAGTGTGCGTGTGTGTGTGTGTGTCTGTGTCTGTGTCTGTGTGTGTGTGTGTGTGTGAGAGCGTGTGTGCGTGCATGCGTGCGTGCGTGCGTGCGTCGTGTGCGTGTGTGTGTGTGTGTGTTTGTATGTGTGTGCGCGTGCGTGTGCGCGTGCGTGCGTGCGGCGTGCGTGTGCGCGTGTGTGTGTCCTGGGTGGGGGGTGGTGTGTGTGTGTGTGTGTGTGTGTGTGTTTGTAGTTGTGTTTGTGTGTGTGCATGTGTGTGTGCGCGTGTGTGTGCGTGTGCGTGCGTGGGGGGGGGGGGGGGGGTCTTTAAGCCCCCCGCCACCACCGCCACCACCACCACCACCGCTGCATCTGATTGATCGATGCCCACAGGAAGGCGGCCCCAAGAGGCCCCCCCCCAATACTCTGAGCAAGAGGAGGGTTCCATGGAGAGGGCCCCCAGTGGGCTCGCTGCTGACCCTCGCTCCTCGCTATCCCCTCCCCCTTGTTGCGGCGTCCAATGCGACGCTGCGACAATGGGGGCGCAGCAGGCGGGAATCCCGCGCCCCCGCCATCCTCCTCCTCCTCCTCCTCCTCCTCCTCCTCCTCCCCCTCCCTCCTCCTCCTCCGCCTCCTCCTCCTCCACCTCCAATCCCCGTTGCCTCGTGTCTCAGCCTCCCCTTCCTCCTCCTCCTCCTCCTCCCCCTCCTCCCACCACCTCCTTCTCTTCCTCGTCGCCCCGCGCAGCTTCCGCTGCTTCCCCGCGGCCGTTTTGGCTCGCGCAGCGATCTCAGCGTAGATGGCCAGTCTTGGAGATGAGCTGCTGGGGCTATTGCTGTCGGGCGATGATGGCGGTGTTCAGCGGCCAGCTCGCCCGGCGCTAAGCAGGGCCAGGCTTGGAGATCAACTGCTGGGGCTACTGCTGTCGGACGACGAGGGCGCGGAAGAGCAGGCAGCCCGCCCGGGGCTCGCGCGCTGGACTGCTGCGTCGCCAGTGCCTGCCGCTGAGCCGGCGCCGGCATCTGCACTGCTGGCGCCTGCAGCTGCATCGTCGGCGCCAGGCGTCGTCCGCACAGTGCGCAGCCGCGCTTTCACTTCGCCTGCCTCGCCTGCGAGGCCGCCGCGCCTCGCTGCAGCCACGCCTGAGCCATGGTTCGCTGCAGGCCTGCTGGCCAGAAGTCCCCAGCTGGATGATGGCGACGCTGCAGCTCGCAGGCAGCGCCAACGACAGGTGCGTCGTCGTTTGAACGACTGCCTCAACATTGTTGGGGCTAACAGTGGCATTGCGACCAACGCGACTGCTGGGGCTAATAACGCTAACAGCGGGGCAGACGCTGGAGGGGGGGGCCGACGCAGCTGCCACAGCAGGCGCTGGAGCTGACGTGGCTGGCGCGGTTGGGGCTAACCGCGCTGACAGATGGGCTTGCACTGTAGGAAGGGCCAGCAGCGCGGCTGACGCGGCCAGCGCTGCAGCAGCCCACGTGGCAGGCGCAGCCCGCGCTGCCAGGGCTGGCGGCGCGGCTGCCGCTGGCCCCGCGGCGGTCGCCGAGCGCGCCCCCCCCTGGTCAGTGGGCGCAGGCGCGCCGGACGTCGTGGCAGACGCGGTGGAGGACGACGTGGGGGACGTGGGCGCGGCGGACGCAGCGCCCGTGGAGGACGCAGGCTTGGCAGCGGCGACGGCGGCGGCCGCCGGCGGAGCGACTGCTGGGTCCTCGTTCGCTTCCTTTTTCGGAAGGTGGGCCCGCCCCCTCGCTCCAGAAGAACGACGCGAGCTTCAGGCGGTCTGTTTTTCGGGCGGCATTGTCGCGCCGCGCGCGGGGAGCCACGACAGGAGAAGAAGGGGCCCTGAGGAATCCCTCCGAGAGGGGCATCCTCAGGGCTCGCAGCATGATTTTTTCTTCGCCTTGCGAGCAATGCCACCCGCTTTACTGACCACCAGAGATCTACAATGGGAATATGCCCAGAGCGATAGCCTCGACGTCATTGCGCGCGCCACGCGTCTTCATGCTGAGATCGTCGCGACGGACCTAGGCCCATTGTTGGGCGTTAGCGCTAACGAGTTGCGATGGCGGGTGGGCGAGACCCTCCGCCGCCACTGCGCGGGGCTAAGGGGCGCGTACATTGGTTCCTCATCTGACCCTGAGTGGCGGTGGCGGGGCGGGCCGAGCTGGAGGTCAGGGCGCCGCGGGTGGATGGATGGCCACTGCCTTCGATGGAGGAAGATGGTCGTCCTCGGCTCGTGGCCCGACGCAGAGGCGGCGGCGCTGGAGGAGGTGGCCATAATTGCAGGGCGGTCGTCGCTGGGGGGGGCCCTGGAGAACGTCGCGGACGACGCGAGGGGGCTTGAGATCAGGCACCATCCAGGGTATAGTTGCATTTACATATGTGTCCAGCGGCGGACCAGGTGAATTGAAATGGGGGGTGGAGATAGGGAGAGAC
>CAUYUJ010015627.1:513224-520688 GCA_963575745.1 Prorocentrum cordatum
TCTCCCTTCCTTCCCCTTGCTTGTCCCTCCCCCATTCTCCTTCCTTTTTTCCTGCCGCCTCTTTTCATGTCCCGTTTCCCTTCTTGCCCTAACCCCCTTTCGCCCTCCCTTTTTTCCCCGGCCCCTCCCCCACCCCCTCCCCGGCCCTCCGCGCCAGGAGACGCATGGCGCCTGTTAGGGCTCGCCTGTCAGCAGGGCCAGCCCGCCGGAGGGGGGGGGATTCCCCTCCCTCGCTCTTCGTCCTCCCCCTCTTCCTCCCCCTCTCATTCCTCAGCAGTCAGGGCCCCAACATCTCAAATTTTCTGGGCGCTCTCGCGCGCTCCTGCGCGCCCACCTGGAGCGTTCCACGACGCCCAGGATGGCCCCGAGACGATGGCCCATGAATCCTCCACGAGGCCCAGAGAGCGTTCCAGGAGGCCTCCCAAGAGGGCTCCAAGATGTGATTATATTTTTTCGTTGTGTGCAGGTCCTCCTCGCCTGTCTGTCGGAGCTTCCAACGCTCCAAGACTGACCACGAGGCCCCAAGGGCCGCCCAAGATGGCCAACAAGGAGGCCCCCAAGAGGACCCCCCCCCCCAAGACGATGGCCCAAGAGGGTTCCAGAACAGCCCAAGAGGCGACCATGACAGCGCAAGAGAGCCCCAAGAGGGCCCCAAGAGGGGCCAAAGGGGGGAACAACACGAACCGATAATTCGAAACTTCCGCCCCGAGAAAATCCCAGGAGGCCCCAAGAGGCATCGAAAAGAAGGCCCCCAAGAAGCCCAAAAGTAAGCCCCAGTAAGCTTCCAAATGGACCCCAAGAGGCTTCAAAATGCCTCCAAGAGGACCCCAATAGGCTTCCCACCATTCATTATCCCAACGAACATCCAAGAGGCCTCTAACCTACGACCCCAGGCACGGTGGCGGGGTGATGGCCTGAAGGCCAGGGTGGTGGCCTGTGGCGTCGTCGTTTTTCGTCGTCGTCGTCGCCGGTGGCGTCGTCCCTGCGTTGCTGGATCGCAACGCCCTTCTAGCGAGCTATTCTGAACATCCGAAAAAATCTTTCCCATTGCGCAGCGCGACGCCCATGCGGCAGCGCCATACTGCATGCCACTACTCTCCTTAACTTAGCTCCCTAGCGCCAGGTAGGGCCTATATGTACATGGCAGCCCCTCCAAGTTGTTAGCCCCTCCTGAAGCAGTCTACTTGCAAGAGAAAAAAAAACAGCCCCGCTCACCCTCAGCTCCCACGCGCTGCTTCCGCAGCAGCCTCCGCAGAAGCGCGCGGCTGGCCTGCCTGCGTTGCTGCCGCCGCTGTGCCCTCCTCCGCATCAGCTACTGCAGTGCCGCCGCCGCCCTCCTCTGAAGCGTGTGGCTGGCCTGCCGCTGCTGCCCCTGCTGCTGCTGTAGCCCCATGGGTATCCGCGACGCCAGCAGCAGCCCCCCCCTCGTTCCATGAGCCAGGCGCCGGCGGGGGGGGGGCTGACTGCATCATTATGTCGGCGAGCCACTCCTCCCGGTTGGACTTCTTGATGTTTCCCATGAGGGCAATGGTTAAATCCGCGGCCTTACCATGGCTCGCCCTGCCAGCGTCGCTCAACTTCATGGCCAGGATCACTGCGTTGTGGTTGTGCGACTTCCGGTGCCATTTCTCCTTGGCCCGTTCAGACATCGCCTTCCATTGCTCCAGTGCTTTCGCCGTGGAGAGGTTTTCCTCGAGGCGGCCATACTTGCAGTAATACTGGTGCCCATCGCGCATCCAGTCGATGAAATTGCCTGCCATCTGAAATGGAGTGCGTCCTCCGGCTGCTGCCAGGTTAGCCCCGCCCTTCTCGCGCCACTGCGCGTGCGTCTCCTTCAAGGTCAAGCCCGCCGACAAGTGGTCAGCGAAGAACTTTCGCATGCCCTCGATCCCAGGGTCGCTGCCTGAAGGGTCGTCGCTGCTCTTCGCAGCCCTAACAGAGCCTGCCATTCCAGCGCCTCCTCCGCCGTCGCCGCTGTTCCCCCTGTTGTGCCACTGCAGGCCGCCGGCAATTGGCGACGCCTTGGCGGCAGCAGCAGGTTTTTTTTTAATGCTCCCACACTCAGCAGCCTCCTCCTCCTCCTCCTCCTCCTCCTCCTCCTCCTTCTCCTCCTCCGCGTCCTCCTCATCCTCGTCCTCCTTCTCGCCCTTGTCGCCCATTGCTGCTGCGCTGGCGGCGGCAGGCCTCCTGCGCCCAGCCAATGTGCCTGTGTTGCCGCTGGGCCTCTTGCGCGCAGGAGGCCCCCCCTCCACCTCCTCATCCTTCGCGCGTGTGTTGCCGTTGGGCCTCTTGCGCACAGGCCCCTCCTCCTCCTCCTCATCCTTCTCGCCCTCATCCTCCTCTGCAGTCGCTGCAGCTGCAGGCCTCTTGCGCGCCGCCGCCCCTGCGGCCGCTGCTGCGGCGGCGCTGCCGCCAGGCCTCCTCATCTGCGGCGCTGCCGCCATCTGCTGCTGCTGCCTGCGGCACTGCCAGTCCATTGGCGCTGCTGCTGCTGTTGATCCTCCTGCCCCTGCCGCCCCCTCCATCAACTGTTCTCCTGGCTGCGGCTGCACGGCTGGGGGCGACGATGGCGGGGTTGATGCCGTTGGCGCCGCCGCGCCTGCAGACCGCGGGTATACCTTGACATTGTAGCCGTCGTCCGAGGATGACGACTGTGACATTGCTCAGGCACAAGGGTAGTTGCGCCGCACAGGGCGCGCTGCGCAGCACTAACCACTCGAGCCTGAAGGAACTGCTTGTTGCTGCTGCCCTGACTCCTCCTGCACGCCAGCCAGCCCCGCCCTGACTCCTCCTGCGCGCCAGCCAGTCCTGCCTGCTCCTGTCTGCTGAGAGAGACCGATACCAAAAAAACAAAGAAGCGACAAGTCTTTTTTTAGCTCCTTGGTTATTAGCCCCATCTCTGTACCTGCTACCATGCCAGCAACCATGCCAGCAAGCGATAAACAAAAACTGCTGGGCCATGAATACTAAAATTTGGGAAGCGTTCCCAGGGGCGCGCAGCAAGACTCCAGCTGCTGTATATATGTTCCAGGCCCATGCGCGCCTGAAATGCCTGCGATTTGTTTCTCCCTGTGGTGTGCGTATCTGCTGCCAATTGTATATATTGAGTTCTGGGGTACATCGCTGTCCCCCCACTCATCGCAGGAGCTATTCCATGTGAGAGGCGCCCCTTGTTGTAGCGTCATTCCAGACGCCACAACAAGGGACCCTCCTCCAGGAGCCCCGAGCGCCCCTTGTTGTAGCGTCATTCCATACGCCACAACAAGGGACCCTCCTCCAGGAGCCCCAACAGGGACTCAGCCGGCGGGGCCCCCTTGGGCTAGACTGCCCTGCCAGGGCAGCTAGTGCTCTGTCTGTTTTCGTTCATTGGAGAAACATAAAGCGATCTAGTCGCCCCCCCCCCCTCACTGCAGACCTCACACGATGCGCGTGAGCTTGTTCTTGTAGATCCGGGTGTCATGCTTCAGGAAGAGGTGGATGTCCCCAGGGCACATCGTGTTCTGCTGCTGGTGGTACCTCGATGTTCATCCCCACCCTCTCCCATCCATCCCCCCTGCTGCCTCCCCCCCCCCTGCTGCCTGTCCCTGCTGCTGCCTGCCTGCCCACCTGCAAGGTGTCGCTAATTAATTGACCAGGCCAGTCACACGAGCTCCGCCCCATCATTAACAATTCAATGGGAAGAGCTGAAGATGATTATAGAGAGAGGACACGACATTATTAAGGAATGGGGTTCATGTGAAGGACCTCGCAGGGCCAATAATAACGAAAAGGCCCTCTGGTATTTTTTGGTCGACCTGGCACTCGATGTCAACCATCACACGCACCCGCTCAGACGCGGCGGTCTTAGCATACGTGACAGCAACGCACCAGTTCTTGTCGTCCTTGCTAGATGGTAGAAACTTACATGGCAAAACCTGCTTGACAATGTAGTCTGGGTTGCTATTAGCCCCACCGTCGGTCCTCTCCACCGTGTGGTTCACCAACGTATGCTCTGTCACATTGTGCGTCTTTTCCAAGTACTGCAAAAACTGACGCAATGGCTGCGGGGAGCTCGAAAACGCAGCGTCTGTGAATGGCGGCTTTCCATAGAAGCGGATCTCCTCTTGAGTATCGTTGCACATGAACGGGACGAGGGTTGGGGCGGAAGCAGTCTTGTCCTCCGCTGCTTTCAGCTCTTTATCCACAGGCCATTTCCCTGGCCCCCAACCATACAAAGGGATGTCCTTCCGGGCGACCATGTCTGCATCTTCTGCGTAGAGGTAGACGGCGCCCTCCATCGTCTTCGCCACAAGCAAGCCAGTCTGGAGGGTGCTTAGCCCTTTCTTCAAGCCCTGGCCTGCTGCTCCCTTCTCGAGCTCCTCTATGGTCTCTGGGTCCTCTGGAGACAGTTTCGGCAGGGTGACCGCTTCGTCGCCTTCAGCAGCGAAATCAGCTGGGCGCTTCTTGCTGTCCACCCAAAAGCTGCCACTCGGGTTGTGGCGGGCGTTGAAGTGATCCAACCACTTGTCAGCCTGGGATTTCACCTGTGAAGGGGCCCGCCAAATCAAAACAATATTGACAAAAAACTGAAGGCGAAGGGTGTCCAGGTTAACCCTGCCAGCCCCCTAATTGCGCATGTTACCTATTCCAACTATATGGGTACGCGCTGAAAACATCAGTAAGGGGCCCAAGGAGTGATCAGTAAGAACAGCCCCAAACACTGGGGGTCCCATCTTCACAACATACTTAAATAACACAAAGAAGCAACATACATGATACAAGGGGGGTCCCATATTAGCCCCATATGCCACGTGGCGATCACCTCCGGGTGGCCTGTAACGGCGAGCCATTCATCTTCGCGGATCTGCATGGTCATAGTGCTAGTGATGGGCATGGTGACTTTGAAGAGCGAGAGATCCAAAGGGCCAGGGGAAGTCGCATGCATGTCCAGGTGGGAGCGGATCATAGCCATTAACCCGGAATCCTTTCTTGATGAGCGATTTGACGAAATTTGTAAGGGTCTTGTCCAAGTACACCAACTTGTTGCGAATTGATGATGCGGAACCCATCCACAGCAACATGCTGCATGAGAATTTAGGCACTACGAACTGCTCTGGCGGCGCTGCCATCATCTCCAGAAGCGTGCTCGCCAAAGTACCATCGTATGCGACCTCCTCCCTGAAATGGACCAGGTCCTTACTCTTTAGCCCCAGCCCAGATAGGAGAGACAACACAAGCGGCCAGTACATGCCCGGGCCTGTGTACCGCTGCTTGTCCATTTTCTCCAACGAGGTGTCCGGGAAGTGGTAGCCTTGCACTGCAGGGTTGGTGGGGCACACATAGGACGACCTGGGGTGTGCCTTGCAGAGGGCACCAGTCATCTCATTGCGGTAGAGGGCTGATTTCGAAAAACGACAAGCGAAGTCCATCGTCTTCGTTCTGTCTGCGCTGAAACAGATTGCGCCCTCGAGCCTCATCGGGCCCCCTGCCCAGCCACCTGTAGGGCGCTTCTCGAAGCACAGCGTGAAAGTGTTCACTTCGAGGTTCAAGTCTGGGTCCTCGGTGTGGCTCTTGATGACCTTCTGCATCGTGAGGCGCGGGGCATGGCGCTCTGTGGAGATGCCGTAGCCCCGCAGGAAACTGAGGATAACATACACCGTGCTCTCCGGTTCGCGGTTCACTGTGGCACTGACGTGGCGCGGGAGCATCCCAAATAGGTCCTCACTGACAGCCCCGCAGTAAGTACCATTCAACAAGTGGACTTTCAGAGTGCTGCCAGTTGTGCCATAGTAGTCTTCGGCGCTGCGATGCGCTGCGCGCGCTTTGTTGTCCCCTTTCTCGATGTTTGGGGCCTCCTGCACAGGAAACACCTGGTCGAACATCTGCGAGATTGCCAGGCGCATGTTCTCGTTGTTGGTATGGTTCCATTTGAACTGCGCGTTGGCAGCGCTGCTCTCGAAACCCTTGACAGAATTCACCCATGTCGTGAGTGTACATTCCTCCCTGCTGAACTGGGCCATGAACTTCTTGTACTTCAGCATTGCCTCCTCCTTCGCAAGAGGGTCGTTGTTGGCGGCAGCGTCGTTGTTGTCCGAGGCGGCATCCGAGTGCTCGCGCCGCAGCTCCCTTCCGCGGGCGCCTGTTCCAGTGGCCAGGCCAGCGAGGACGGCAATCTTCGAGAAAGCGGCGCAGTCGCCCGGCGAGCATTTGCGCACGTGCTCCTCAATGTACTGGTCTATAGCCCCACGGAGAAAACGCTGCTTCGTCTGCTCGTACGACGCCCCCAGGAACGACCTTGACATATCCACCACCAAAAAAAAAAAAAAACACTCCCCCCCCCCACCCTCCTCACCCCATTTGGAGGGACCTTATGCGTAGCCGTCATCACACAGCACCAACCGCAAATCCCCGCCACCCCGTCTTACTTACCACCCCATGTACCGCAAAACCTGCGCCCCACGCGAAGGAGAACCGCGTTGTCGCAGCGTCAGGCCTGACGTTGCAACAAGGGCCTGTCCTGCACTCCTGTTTGTGTGGTCTGATTCGAGAGGGCTCAGGGCCAACGTGGGCAGCCAATCGATTGGCGGGGCTATGGGGTTAGGCAGCGCAACGTCACCCTGGGGGAGGGGGAGCGACAGACATCACCTGTGGGGAGGGAGGCACCCCCCCCCAAAAAAAAAAAAAAACCAGGATACCCCAGATACCCCGGCATGGTATGTTATTACAATGGCGCCCAATCATGGGCAGCACCCTCACTTACTACTACTCGCCCCCTACTACTATACTACCAGCCCCCCTCCCCCCCCCCAGTACGCGGTGAAGTTGGTTTCCAATCGAATCCCATTGGCACTCCATGGTGGGTGTCCTGTTAAGGGCCCAGGGGGGAGCTCCTTCTTCCCAAAGCACTAATGTTTTGCAATGGTGCTTTATTTTGGCAGCGCTGCCCCTGGCGGTGCTGGGCCCCTACAGAGATCGACACCCCATCTCGAGATCAACAACCCCAATGTCCATGTCATTTTCCAACTAGGACGCAAAGCATGGGTTTTCATAATTCCTCGCCCATCACCTGAGCCCAGTTTCATTGTGAGCCCACCACTGGCAGAGCGCGACTGACAGCTTGGGCTGAGTCTCGCGCATATCCTTGCAGCTCTGGCGGAGGTTCACCTGGCCCTTCTTGCGGGTGTTGCGGAGGATGTTATACTTGGCCAAGTAATACTCACGTGATCTCTGGAGCCACAGCGAGTACCCTTGCACGCTGAGACTTAGCGCCGACTTCCACTCTGCGTCATCCACACCGTGCGGTAACTCTTGAATCAGGATGCCAAATTCAACTGGACCATTACTGCCATTGGTCAACATGTCGAGCGTGATCGGGGACTCGGCCAACTTGAAGCTGTTCCAGCAAGACCGGACAATTGAACGGGCCTCTGGTCCGGCGCAGGTCAGGGTGTGCGCTGCAGCGCGTTCTTGAGGCGAGATCTTCAA
>CAUYUJ010015627.1:520788-570788 GCA_963575745.1 Prorocentrum cordatum
TTGGGTGGGTGTGGACCCGTTTATCGTAGGAGGAAGCCCCCGAGGGCCCCGAGGCGAGTCGAACGGTGTTCAAGACTACCCATTAGGCCCAATACAGACCAGGGCGCCCACAAGGCCCTCAGAAGGCACCACGAAGGCACCGCGGAGCCCCAGGCAAGCCCAAGAAAACAAAGAACACAACGAGCAGCCTTCGAGATGCCCCAAGCTACCTCCAAGAAAAAATGGAGGCTTCACCTAGAAGCTTTGACCCACAACCCAGGCACGGCAATGGGATGGGCGGAAAGCCATTATATAAGTTCTCACGCACAGGTTGGGAGATTGTCATTCGGGCACGTGGATGGGCCATCCATCTGATAGGCGCGACGCTGCCACTCCGACCACATTGAGTCAGAACACCTCTCAAAATACAAGATCTAAGGACATGCTATCATCGCATCGCCCCTGCCGCTGTCACAGCGGCCGAAGCGTCGCAGCCACCAGCAAGACTGAAAAAAAACAGTTCTTCTCGGGGTCTCTCTTGGACGGCGGGCGAAGGAGGCCGGGGGGTCAGGGGGGGCTTGGATCGGGGCCCGGACCGCGGACGGATGAAGGGCGGCCCCGAGCGCGCCCCCCCCCGACATGGCCCCCTCGACGCGCCGCTGGTTCGCCCCGAGTGGCGTGAGTGGGCGGGCCCTGCGAGAGGATGGAGGGCGCCAGTCGGGCGGCCGAATAAAGGTCGGAGGACTCTTGAACATTCTCGCCCTCGGCCTTGATGGGGCCTCTGATGGCGTTGTTTCGGGTCTCTTGGGGGCCTCTCGGGGCTTCTCGGGCGTTTTTTTTGAACCTCTCGGGGTCTCCCGAGGGCCTCTCAGAAGCAAAGAGGCTAGAATATTCGCTTCCTGCTCTGCGGCAGCCGCCCCGCCCCCTCGGGCGAGGCGGAGGGCATCGTTAAAATGCATGGCCCACGGGGCGGCGGATGGGGGGGAGGGCAAGAGGCGCGAGGGGGGGCAGCAACGGCAGCAACGGTGCCAGCGAAACAAATCGGCGATGCCCCGAGCCGCCGATTGTTGGGTCCTCGATCCTCGATTTGGATCCATGCGCCCCACCGTTATCATGTCCCTCACCCCTCACACCCTCATCATTATCCTTGTCGTCGTCCTCCCTTCTCCTCCCCTTCATTATCCTTCTCCGTTTCCGTGTCGCTATCATTTTCCTCGCCCTCATCATCATCAACGTCATCATCTTCAGTACCATCAACATCGTTACCCTCATCGCAGTCATCATCGTCACATCCTCATCGTCAACATCGCCATCATTGTCCTCCACATCACCATCGCCATCATCATCAGTAACAAAACCATCATCATGCCCTCATCCCCCTGCTCATCCGAATCAGCATCAGCATCATCGGCAGCATCGTCATCATCGTCATCATCAGCATCGTCATCAGCATTGTCACCACCATCATCATCATCAACAACATCATCATCATCATCACCATCGTCATCCTCATCATCATCGTTACCATCATCCTCGTCATCCTCATCCTCGTCATAGTCCTCATCATCACCCTCGGGCGTTTCGCCGACTACGTGAACGTCGAGGGCGCGTGCCTTCAAGGCCACCGCCCGCCGCCGCCGGGCTGGGAAAGGGGATTGGGGGGAAAAGAGAAGGGCAAGGGCGAGGGGGAGGAGGGGGGGAAAAGATGAGCTGGAGAAGTGGGAGAGGGAGGGGGAAGGAAAAGGGAGAAGAACCTAGAGGAGGAGCAGGGGCAGGAGCCAGAGCACAGAGCAGGAGGTTAGAGAAGGGAGAAGGACGGGCGAAGAGGAGTAGGAGGGGGAGGGAGGGGAGGAGGAGGAGGAGGATGGAGGAGGAGGAGGAGGAGGAGGGAGAGGAGGCCAAAGCAGACGATGCGCACGTCGCCATGTCCCGCAGGTCGCGGCGACGGCCTGGTGCCGTCGCCGCGTCGATGATTGGCCAAGCACGGGCACGGGCACGGGCGCGGGCGACGGCCTGGCGCCGTCGCCGCGACGGGCGAGAGCACGGGCGTCGGCCCGGGCTGGACGGGCGTCGGGCTGGGCCGGACCGGGCCGGGCCAAGAGCACGGGCGTCGATAACGATTGGGCCGGGCGGGCGTCGATAACGATTGGGCCGGGCGGCCGATTGGGCCCTCGAGAGGCCCCAGGCAGGGGCCCAGGGCCCCCTCGAGAGGCCAGTTGCTGGACATCCTCATCCTCCTCGTCTTCCTCCGCCTCCTCCTACTCCTCATCCTACTCCTTTTCCTCCTCCTCCTCCCTCCTCTTGTTCCTCTGCCTTCTCCTCGTCCTCGCTCTCCTCCTCCTCCTCCTCCTCCTCCTCCCCCTCCTCCTTCTCCTCCTCCTCCTCCTCATCTGCCTCCTCCTCCTCGGCATTGGCAGAGGCTCAATCAGGCCTCCGCCGAGTCGGCGGGGCTGTCCTCCGCCGCCGCCTGGATATTATCCTGGCCGTCGTCGGCGCTGAACTTGGCCCTCTTCTTCGCCCCGTCGTCGCCTCCCGCGAGCTTGTTCAACTTTGCTGCCAACCGTTTTTTCTCTGACGAGGCTATGGCCTTGGCCTTCGACTTCTTTGCTGGAGCTCCCCCCTTCTTGGCGCTGGCCTTGGCCTTCGACTTCTTTGCTGGGGTCTCGATGGCACCATCGTCGGCAGCTTCTTCATCTGGGTCGTCCTCTGCCTCCTCCTCATCATCTTCCTGCTCTTGTTCGTCATCCTCGGCGCACTCATTGCCATCATGGCCCTCGTCATCGTGCGGCTCGTCCTTCTCCGCGAAGAGGGCCGCCAACGCAGGCTGGTAGATCGGCGATCCCTCCTGTTGAATGATCTCCCACGTCTTTGTCTCCAGGAACTCGATGACAGCCGTCTTGTGCGCCTCTGTGAGGCAGAACCCTATGTACGGCAACATGTGAACGACGCAATACAGCGCCCTGCCCCCGGTGCCAACCGTCAAGTCGACGTGGCCGACTGCTGGCCACGAGTGAGATACTTCGGAATCCAGAACCAGGGGATGGCAGTGGTAGAACGGAGGCTCCTTCCCGTCGCCGTAGTCAGGCTTGTCGGTCTTATCCTTCGTCGCGCCCCCAACTGCGATATTCGCAGCCTTGCCGATGATCTCCTTCACCTGCTCCGTCGGCACACGTAACATGTCATCTGAGTTGTTCCACTTGGCGGCCTGGATGTATCCGATGATCTCCCCCTGGTCTGTTCCCTCGAAATACTTGTGGTCTTTGCCAATCACGCGCGAGGCTGAGGCAGTAATCAAAGATAAATGCTCGACCTGGGCCACTGGCCCCACGCTCCCACGGTTACGGGACAATCGAAGTCTTAACGATTTCTCACTGTACATACATTTTACCACTCTCGAAGACTTCGTCATGGCAGCCCCCTCGACGTTCGTGAAGGGCTTCCCGGTGAGCTGCACATCGCTGCCGTGCTTCATGCCGTCGTAGATCACGTACAGGTCGCCGTCCTTGAGCGCCTCTGCGGCGCCGCCGCGTGCCCGGATAGCGGCCCCGATCATCTTCACAGCGTGGCCGCCCGCGTTCCTCAATGGCGGAACCCTGACGTGTGGTTGTGAGTTCGCACGGCCAGCTACTTTTGGATCATAAGTGATATGCACGAAAGAGTTGCCAATCTTGTTGCCCCGATCATCGTGATCGGTGTCCCCGGTGACCGTTGCCACGTTGCTCTCTGCGATGAGGGCGCTGACTTGCTGGTCGGTGTTGGGCCCCACCTCCAGCCTGATAGTGCTCACCAGGCGCTTGGCGTAGTTCTGGAACCTCACCAGCTTGCTCTGCTTGTCCTCCGACATCGGCTTGGCCGGGGCCATGTGGGCAAACTTCACAAGGTCAAGATTGGCGTCATCGTCGGCTGGCGGCCTCAGAATCTAGAGTGAACCAAACATGATCGACCCACAAATCCGGAAAGGAAGATAGAAACGCAAGGCGTGGCAACGTTTCAAAGACACTTGATTGGACGATGGGCACATGCGATGCTGAATGTGTCGGTCTTGATGTACTGTGCCGAGGGCTGTGCGATGCTACGCCGTGCTGAACTGCGATGTGCCGTGCCACGTTGTGGATCGAGTCATCCTTGGTATCCGAGTCCTGACCGGACTGATCATCTGATCTGGACCTTAAGCTCGAGCTGCCTGAGCAGATGGTAGCTGCCCCAGAACTCTTCGACAGAAAGGGGCATGCCAGGAGGACGCGCCGCGGAACGCCCCGGGGAACGCGCCAGGCGACGTGCCAGGCACGTGCCATGGGGCCGCACCGCGGGACGTGCCCAGGGGGCGCGCTACGGAACGTGCCAGTGGACGTGCCGCGGGACGCGCCAGGAGACGCGCCGCGCGACGCGCCAGGCAGATTCGCCACGGAACGCGCCAGAGAACGCGCCAAAATGCAATGTTGAGAGCATCGATCTTAGATGATGTACCGTGCCGACGTTGTGCTTTGATGGGCCGTGATCCATGCCACGACTGTGCTCTATATAGCGTTGTGGATCGAATCCTTTGTGCATCGAGCCTTGACCGAACTGATTTGGATTTTGCGCTCAAGCTGCCTCAGCACGTGGTAGCTGCCCCAGAAATGATCGACAGGGGGACATGCCAGGAGGGCGCGCCGCGGAACGTGCCAAGGAACGCGCCAGGCGACGTGCCAGGGGACGCGCCATCAATGGGCACGCGCCGCGGGACGTGCCAAGGGGACGCGCTACGGAACATGGACGTGCCGCGGGACGCGCCAGGGGGGCTCGCCACGGGACGTTCCGCAGAACGTGCCAGGCAGCATGCCAGGTTGCAATGGTAAGAGTATCGATATTGATGCGCCGTGCCAAGGGCTGTGCTGTGCCTGGGCGACCTGGACACGTGAAAAACACGCGTTTCGCTCAAGACGTTTTCAGCACATCATCATGCTAGACATCCGCATCGGCAAATGGACACGTACAAACAAGCGTCTCGATCGAGACGTCCTCGACACATCCGCATGCTAGACATCCGCCTGGGCGACCCGGACACGTGAAAACAAGCGTCTGGTTTGAGACATCCTCAACAAATCCCCATGCTAGACATCAGCCTGGGCAACCTGGAGGCGTGAAACCAAGCGTCTCGCTCGAGAGATCCTCAAGACCTGGGCACGTAAAAACGAGCATGTCACTTGAGAGATCCTCTGAATTCAGGCCCCCAGGAGAGGACAATATATAACACAACACAAATCCTCAACAACTTCTGCGACCACCAGCGTTTCGCTCGAGACATCCTCAAACTTGAATTCGCCTGCCCACCTCGACCTCGATATTCATCGCAGAAGTTAGCCGGCCCACCTCAAGTCAAACCCAGGGGTAAACCATCTAAAAGAGAACTTTGGGACGGTGCCTTTTCCGGGAAAAACTCATCCCCCCGCCCTCCTCCGGCCATCCCCCCTTGCGCCCACCTGCTCTTTATCCAGGGCCCCAGGGCCGCTCGACAGACAATGTGCAATTCAAACGGTTTTGCAGGGTGACCTTAAGTAAAAACAATTGCGACACCGGCGTGGTCCGAGAAGCTCCCCCGCTACGATTCGGGTTAGCATCTCACGAAATTTGCGTTCGCCGCCCACGTCAGAACCCGACCAGACAGAGACCAGACGCCACCCCCCCTTCGGGCTCGCGAGACGACCACCTTGCGATCCATGTTTCACTCTCTATCTCTTTTCATTGTCATGCATGTCATTTTGGTCGCCGTCACCCCTCCACCTCCTCGACGTCGTCTTCCTCGTCGCCCTTATTCTGTCTTTCCGTCTCCTCCCACACTGGCGCCCCAACGCCGACTCCTACTGCCCGCGGGCATCCAAGATAGCCCAGGGGATCTCGAGAGGGCCCTGGATAATTTCCCATGATAGGGGGAGGGATAGGGATCGAGAGAAACCAGCCGGCTTCCAGGAGGACTCCGAAACAAAATCCAGAGGGCCCATCGAAAGGGCACATTGGGGGGGACTGACTGTGACGTCACCTCCTCTCCCGAAGCTGAGCGTGGCGCTCGCTGTCCAGGCTCGACACATCGACGGCGGGCGCGCTCGTCTTCTCAACTGGAGGCTCTGGGGGCTCGCCGGACATCGCTTTCTCCTGTTCGTACTTCTCAACCACAATGTCCAGCATATCTGAAATCCCTGCAATGGAAATCGCATCGGCTGGTGTTTTTTTGTTTTTCACGTGGCCCATTAGGATGTCGTCGTCCTTCTCATTGCTGTAAATCAACATCTCAACAACGCTGAAATACTCCTCCGCGGAGTCTGGCCACCCGCACCTCCAGGTCTGCGGGGGCGTCGTGGCATCACGTGGGTACCCCATCTTCTCCCGGTAAGTCGTGAAAGAGCCCAAAACGTTATGAACGGCATCACGGATCGCAGGTTTCCATGGTGTGTGAGAATTGGCCCAATCTTCCAAAGTTTTGAGGAGCTCCTTTTTGAAAAGACAGAGGTGGACCAGGCCCTTGCCGTTGAAGCCAGGCACGGTACCCTTGCACTCCCTCAGAGAAATCCCCTTGGTCAAGATACCGCACTTGTGCATGCCCCAGACCCGGCGACCCTTTGGAGGGCAGGCGTGCGTCAACATTATGCCCCTAAGGATGCAAGCGCACTTGAACGCCCCCCAAAAAAAACGCACACGATCGGCGACCCTAAGACGAAAGTTTGGTCCGGGCCCAAAGGCCTGCCCAAAGACCCCAAGGTTTCTTCTGAGACCCAAAGGCTATGTTCCAATACCTCATGGCAATTCTTAAGGGGCATGGATGTGATCCGAAGTGTTATTTCCCAGAGCTCCGGACTATCAAAAGTGTTATTGAAATCGTTCCCCAATCAGCCCTTGCCCACGTCGGGGCCCTAGCAGGCTCGCGTGGTTAGGGGTGCGGGTGGCCGATTTTGGTGGCCAGCCCGGTGTTTGGACGGTGCCCGGGGGTGCCCGGGTGCCCTGGGGTGCCCGGTAACCCTATAGTTTGATAGCCCTATAGCCTTATAGCCATATAGCCCGAATAGCCCTATGCACCATATAACCCTATAGCCTGATAGCCCTATAGCCTTATAATAATATAGCCATAATATAGCCATATAGCCCGATAGTTTTATAGCCGCGTAGCCCTCTAGCCCTATAGCCCCGTAGTTCTGTAGCCATACAATAGCCCTATAACTCCATAGCCCCGTAGCCATATAGTCTTAAAGCATATCTGATGGGTTCCTTTCCCCCAGTATCATTCGGCTATTTCAAGCCAGGGGTCGGTCTAAGAGAAAGGATCACAGTTGGGATCGTTCGACTATGTATTGCAATGGTATCAGGCCAGCGCCTCCGATCCGGAAACGCTTCCAACGCGACCTGTCCGGTGGAAAGGGATGTCGCATGGGGGCGAGGCAGTAGGTTGAAGCGTTGGAGAAGGAAATGCATGCGTCACAGACGAGGGTGGAGGTAGGGAGAAGGAAGGTCGAGGACGAGGGGCGCGACGATTGTGGGAACGGCATAGGCGGCCCGGCGCAGGATGAAGGGCCAGCAAGGATGGGCCATGCAAGGAGAAGGGAAGCGGAGGAGGAGAAGGAGAAGGAGGACGATGAGGAGGAGGAGGTGGAGGAGGAGAAGGAGGAGGAGGAGGAGCATGCGCAGGGAAACGGAGCGATGGGCGTGGGGGGGGCGCACGATGAGTGAACGGGGCGGGGAGGAAGGGGGATCGAGAAGGAAAAGAGAGGGGGAGGGGGGGGGGGGGCAGGAAATTGGGGGGGAAGGCGCGGGGGGTGCAGGAAGGAGAAGAGAGCTCGGGGAACGGTGACAACGGCTAGTTGTCGGAGGACGAGGACGAGGGAGGAGGAGGAGAAGGAGTAGGAGGAGAAGGCGAAGGAGGAGGGGGGGGGAGGAGGGGGGAGGGCATGAAAGGGGTAGGAGGCGGGAAAGATGCAGAGCGGAGATGGAGGGGGGGGACGAGGAGGAAGAGGAGGGGGAAGAAGAGGAGGGAGGCGGAGAAGGAGGAGGAGAGAGGGGGATGGGGGAAGAGGAGGAAGGTGAGGATGATGATGATGATGATGATGATGATGATGATGGGGAGGAGGAGAAGGAGAAGGAGGAGGACGATGGGAGGAGGAAGAGGAGGAGAAAGAAGAGGAGAAGGAGGAGGAGAGGGAGGAAGAGAAGTGGGTGGGGGGGAGGGTGAAATGTCGATTTCGGGCAGAAGGGGCGGCGAAGCCGTTCAGATGTTCAAGAATGTCCATTTGATATTGTCACGGGAACATGCTTTGGATATGATCGCCTGCACTTTCGAGTGGCCGTCGATGGGGTTCCCCTTGCTGGGGCGCAATGCTAGCAGGGCCCTCGGGCCGCCCATGTTTCGGACGCCGGGGTACGATTACAAACAAAAAACAAAACCTGCGATGTTTGTTCCCCCGAGGGCCGCTTTTGGATGACGATGTGAAATCATCAGTCGGGCAAGTTTGACCTTCGATCGAAGTCCCGACGGTCACCCTGGGGCCGCGTCGAATGCCCAAAATCTAACAGTCCCTGGGCCGGGGCATATCAATCCTTCGGGTCGTTGTCCATGTCCTGGAAGCCCTTCGCCACCTCTGGGATCGACAGAACGCGATCCGCGAACGTTACCGCTGTGTCGACGAAGTCCTTGCTCACTGCCTGGGGGCAGGGCAACGACCAATCAAGTCATCGAGTTTGGTGGGCGTTAAATTTTGAAACTGAGCCACATGTATGTTGCACATGCGCGGCGTCGTTGCGTGCAACATGGTGTGTTTGGGCCGTCGCATAGAGATGCGCATGATTGTGCGCGTATGCAAATGTGGGATTCAGTGTCGTTGGGAACGCGCGTGCTTGGCCATGGGAATGCGCGCGCGTATGCGTGCAAGACGGCGTTCACAAAACCGCCACCCCCACCATGCATGCGCGCGCCGCCCATCTCAGACGTTGTTGTCACAGCCGCCGACCCCCTACCATCTGCGCCTTGCCTGCCCTAACAACCCCCAGGAGGGCCCAACAGGCCCCCGAGAAATCCACTGACCCTCCTGAAACCGAATGGGAGCCTTAAGACCAGTCAAATGATACCCCCAAGTTGTGCCTCATCAGATCCCAACGTACAATCGGGAGCTCAGCGGTCCACGACGCAGGCTGTGGCGAGATTGACCGAAGGCCCTGAATATATATATATATATATATATATACATATACATATACATATATATATATATAGATCTATATATATACACATATATATATGTATGATGCACACCTATAGATCGGAGGTGAGGGGGTAAGATCGATGTGGGACCGAGAGCCCCCCTACAGGGAAATCAGTTTCGGTTTCGTATTCGCGCGCGCCGTGCACGCGGGCGAGGCGAAAGTTGCGTGGGCGGGCGAGAAATAAGTCTCTTGTAGTTGAGGCGCGGCCATATCAAAAGTCTCCCTTCCGGCAACCGGTGCCCCGCGGACTCCCGCTCGAGGGCCGGTGGCGCGCGGTGCCCCGACGGTGTCCCGCCGGTGCCCCGTCGGATGATGAGGGCGATGATGATGATGGTGATGGTGGTGTTGATGATGATGGTGTCTCGATGACGATGATGATGATGTTGACGATGTTGACGATGATGGATATGATGATGGTGCCCCGATGATGATGACGATGTTGATGGCGATGATGTTGCTGATGATGATGGTGCCCTGATGATGATGGTGATGCTGTTGTTGACCTTGATTATGTTGATGGTGATCGGATGAATTGATGACGATGGTGGTGAAGATGATGATGACGATGGTGGTGTCCTGATGATGATGGTGATGATAATGATAAGGTTGATGATGATGCTGTTGATGATGATGGAGATGATGGTATCACGAGGATGCTGATGATAATGATGATGGTAGTGACAATGATGGTGTCCCGGTGATGATGATGTAAGTGATGAGAACGGTGAAGAGGTGATGATGAGTTTGATGATGGTGCCACCATGATTGTGATGAAGATGCCAACGTGGATGATGATGATGATGGCGTCCCGATGAGGTTGATGATGATGGTAATGATGAGGATGGTGACGATGATCTGATGATGGTGTTCCGATGATGATTATGTTGATGCTGATGATGCTGATAATGATGATGAGGATGATGCTGATGGTGTCCCAGTGATGATGATGATGTTAATGATGTTGCTCGTGATCACGATATTGAGCTGATGATGGTAGTGTTCCGATGATGCTGATGGTGCCCCGATGATGAAGTTGATGATGATGGTGGTGGTGACGATGATGGTGTCCCGATGATGACGATGATGATTTTGGTGATGATGATGGCTGATGAGGGTGATGATACATGGTTGATGAGAGTGACTCATGATAAGTATTCTTGCTGATCTTGGTGATGGTAATGATGTCGATGATGATGGTGATGAGGTGATGAGGGTGTCCCGAAAATGATGATGATGAAGATGTTGACGACGATGATGTTGATGATGATGATCACAGTGATTTCGAGGTCGATAGTGGGATCGAAACTTAGACCGAATGTGAGATCGATTGTGAGATCGATCGTGTAATCGATAGTGAGATCGATTGTGATATCGATAGTCGGATCGATTGTGAGATCGAATGAAATAGATCTAGTGAGATCGATTGCGAGATTGATCGAGTGAGATCGATCGAGCGAGACCGATAGTGAGATCGATAGAGAGATCGGTAGTGAGACCGATCGAGTGAGATGCTGGTTCATCCCCCCCGAACCTCCTTATCGCCCGAAGGGTGGTCGCATAGCAACACGCAAGGATCTGGTGGTCACGAGGCGGAAGGGGGCCCGGCGATTGCGCCCGA
Organism: Prorocentrum cordatum; assembly: GCA_963575745.1. NCBI lineage: Eukaryota > Dinophyceae > Prorocentrales > Prorocentraceae > Prorocentrum > Prorocentrum cordatum. The sequence continues at coordinate 531,611 of CAUYUJ010015627.1, forward strand.
CGCAGGTTGAACGGGCCTTCGAAGTCGAGTTGCCGATGCGAGACATCGAGGCGCCTCGCATCCACCAGAGGAGGGGGGTCAGGGGGGGGGACGGCGAAGCCAGGGTGAGGTTTGGAGGGGCAAGAAGGAGTGGGTTTCGAGAGGCTGGCAGGGGAGGACGAGAACGATGGATTGGTGAGGGTGCGATGTCATTCAGCGCGCGCCTCTGATCCAGACGCTTCGCCGACGTGCTCCTTGTAGAGCTTCTCCACCTGCGGTGCGCTAAGTTTGCCATGTAGCTTCTCCTGGGCTTTCATCATGTAGATCACGCCCATCATCTTCTGGTAGAGGGTGAAGGACAGGCTCTTGTACTTCTGGTCGAGCGTCTCCCTGTAGTGCAATGCCTGCCATGCGACGCCATCCTCGGTATCGATGATCTTGCACTCGTAGCTGAACGTGAGTAAGTGATGGCGCCACTTCTGCAGCACGGCAGTGTCGTCGTCATTCTGGACCGAGTCGTAGATGGCCTCGATGTATGCGAATTCCATCTCCTCCGGGGTGATGCGGTAGACCTTCTCCACCTCGGCCTCCGGGTCAACTCCGTGCTGCACGGCCACCACCAGTGGGAATGGAAATGGCGTCGGACCCTTGGAGAAGAAAAACTTCTTCAGGTATTGGATTGCCTTGGACCTGTAGGGCACGCTTGGGGTCGAGGTGAACAGCAGCGAGTGGTTGAAATAATTCTGCGCGCACTTGTACTCAGCAGCAGTGGCCGTCGCGGTCTTGTACTTCTCTGCGTCGAAAGGGTCTTGAGAGCCGCCTCCACCAGCTCCTTGAGCGATCGCAGGTGCGTCTTCCATATCCACCCCCTGGAATACAAGATGCGCCTTGATGACGTTCAGCATCCGCTGGAAGTTGGCCCAGACAGGGGCGTTGATCGTTCTCAGCTTCGCCATATCCTCCTCTAGTACCTTCGCGGACTGCTGGTCGACGTCCATTGCGTCTGGCTCGTGGTCGCTGGCCTGCGGCGGCGGAGGAGCGCCAGGCCGGGGCTGGGCCTTGGCCTTCCCCTTGGACTTGGGAGGCATCCTGGCGACGCGGAGACGCGCTAGTGTCGTCAGCGGGGTTGCCCGGCGCCGCTGAAACGTGAGCCAAAATGGCTTAGTACGAGGAGGGGGGAGGGAGATGGGAGGGCGATCAGTTCAACCCACGACCCGCTTCCTTGGATTGGACATGGGCTCGAATCGACAGGGCGCCGGACAGCGTGAGACCACCCCCATAACGTTGAGTGAATATCTGCCCCAACGCTGGCACCGGGGCCCACGGCGTTTGCACCGCATAGCTTGCAGAACGGCACGGCCAAGAATAATGGAACGAACACGGGGGAGCGATGACAGAACTTTGTTTCCTTGCAGGTTTCAGCAAGACAGGACCGATAATCATGCATCTCTTAGCGCACATAACGCTCTCAATCCCACAGCACAGCTCAGGGCATGGGAAAATCGAATGCGGCCGGGCGCGCCAAGCGCTTAGTAGGCTTAGGCATCCATGGATCGCGGAAGGTCTCTGGCAACCTACCCATGGAAATCAGAACGTGCTTGATCACGCGGGCACTTACGTTGATGGACCATGCGTTCCCCAGCATCGACCCGATCATGGGGTCAGAGAGCTTCGACATGTTAAGATCAGCAATGCGAATGCATTGAAACTTCCCCATCAGACGAATTCCCATTCTGCGCTTCAGGGAGCGCACCCAGAACCCACCGGTGGAGCCTCTGTTTTTTGTGATACATGGACATACGTTGTGTGTCGCGTAAGGCTTGGAGGAATCGAAATCGATGAATACCCCACTCTTGCCCGGGAACTTTTCGTGGGACGTCTTGAGCCCCATGGCCAGGCGCTTCATGCACTTAACTGTTGACGGAAGTACAGGCCTCCTTGAGGGCTTTTCGGTCCGAATCAGAGCTGAGGCGCTGAACTTGAGCGGGATCTCCGGGGGGAATGTAAACTTGCGTTTGCAGTGTTTGTGCATCACGCCCACGATGTATAAACGGGAACGACTCTGTGGAAGCCCTTGGGTTCGTGTATTCAGGACCATGTCATTGATCGCGTGCATCGGGTTCCCGTCGTCCTGGGAAGACCGAGCTATGTAGACGGGGGGGTGGGGGGATGGGCGGGGGGGCGGAGGGGCGCCGGGGATGGATGGCACGGGGTTGGAAGCGTTAAACGGTTCAAGAAGTTACGATGGAGGGGCGGGGGGGGGGGGCGATTTAAAACTAATAGGGCACAAGCACGTGTAAATTCACGCCTCAGCGCGTCCTGCTTCATGGAGGACAGCCGCTGAATCATCAGTTTGTACAGGGGGTTGAACTTAGAATTGTATTTAACAGCTGGGACATTCTCCAGGACAAAACTCTTCGGCTTGACAGCCTCAATTGTCTTGACCACTGATATGCCAACCCCCCCACGGGGGTCGTCAATCCCCAACTGAAGGCCACTCACACTGAATGGCTGGCATGGCCAGCCAGCCGTGTATATATCGGGAACCTGGCCGTGCTCGATCAGCTTGCGTGCGAGAAGGTCGTGGTCTCGCGTCTCCATGTCAGTGTAAACGAAGCGATGCTGAAAATTCGATGTCAAATAAGCACGCACGTTTTTATCTATGTCAGAAGCAAACCCCTCCTTGACAGTCGTTGCACCATCAAGCCCGAGCGCACGCAGCGAGAGAATTCCAGCATCAAAGCCCGTGCAATCCCCACTGACATGGACGTCGCCAGAAAGCATTGTCTGTAGGAATAGGTTGAAAGAAAACACGTGGCGCCTTGAGCCTGGCAGCAGCGCCCCAAGCCGTGCCGTGCGTATCGAAGACGTGGCAATTCTACCAAGTCCAAAACCTTACCTTAACAGCAACATCTTCAGTCTTCTTTCGCAATTATCTTCCGCGTAGTTTTCGGGGCCGACTGATTTACCAGCGCGTCGCTGCGACGACTGCGAAGGCCCAAGGGCGCCCCCGAAGTTGATTAGGGGGGGGGGGGGGGGGGGGGGCGGGGGGGTGGCCACGTTCATCCAAACCGTTTCAAAATTAGGACACCCTCAGGGGCCCGCGCCAATCGCCCAGGCCCCCCCCCCCCCCCCCCCCCCCCCCTCAAATCACTCAGGGGCGCCCCGAGTAATTTACCAGTGCGTCGCCAGCGACGCGCCCGTAAAACACCCCCCCCCCTGGAAATCAGCCGAAAGATAATGACAAAAAAACGCCGCCGCCATCTACAGCACACTTGAAAAATCACACGGTCCCTTCATAGGATGCATTCGCCCCCTCGCCCACCACGTCATATTGCTCTCACAGGGTCTCGAGAGATGATGCAATGCAGGGCGTCGTAGACCCCCCTTATAGCATCCTTGCAATGATGAAACATGCTGACATGCACAGTTATCCACGCGCATCTTGTGTGTAAATGCAACCCTTACCATACATATTAGTATGTTTGTTTTTAGTGGTTCTATGACCTACAAGTATGCAGGGGCGTTGGCACGTTGGTGGTACTTCATACGTGACCATGGTTGCCAGACTGACACGGTTGTCGTCATTCGAACCATTGTTGATAGTTGTCTTCGTTCAGATATTGCATGAAATTGCATATTGCACGTGCTGTGGCGAGTCCCCCTGGCACGTCGCGAGGTGCGCGTCCATTGAACGTTCCGTAGCGCATTCCCTAGGCGCGTCCCGCGGTGCGCCCCCATGGCACGCCCCCTGGCGCGTCGCCTGGCGCGTCCCCTGTGACGTTCCGCGGCGCGTCCTCCTGGCATGCCCCCTCTGTCGATGAGTTCTGGGACGGCTGCCACCATCTGCTCAGGTAGCTCGAGCTTGCGATCCAGATCAGTTCGGTCAGGACTCGGATGCAAAAAGGACTCGATCCACAACGCTACATAGAGCACAATCGCGGCATGTCACATCGTAATTCAACACGGCGTAGCACAACACAGCACAGCCGTCGGCACGGTGCGCCAAGATTGATACATTCAACATTGCATTTTGGCACGTGAGTTGTCGCGTTCCGCGGCGGATCCACCTGGCACGTCGCGCGGCGCGTCCCCTGGCACGTCCCGCGGCGCGTCCATTGGCGCGTTCCGTAGCGCGTCCCCTTGGCACGCCCCGCGGCGCGCCCCCATTGCGCGCCCCCTGGCGCGTCGCCTGGCGCGCCCCTTGGGACGCTCCGCGGCGCGTCCTCCTGGCATGCCCCCTCTGTCGAAGGGTTCCGGGGCAGCTGCCATCTTCTCAGGCAGCTCAAGCGTAAGATCCAGATCAGTTCGGTCAGGGCCCGTCGGATGCCAGGGAGGACTCGATCCACGACGCTATATAGAACACAATCGCTTCATGGCACGTCACAGTTTAGCACGGCGTAGCACAGCACAGCCCTCGGCACAATGCATCGAGATCGATGCAGTCAGCATTGCAATTGCCCGTCGCCCAATCAGGTGTCTTTGAAACGTTGCCATGCCTCACATTTCTATATACTCCCCTCTGGGTTCGTGGGTCGATCATGTTTCATCGCCCCCCTCTTTCCCAATCCCCCCCCCCTCACTGGTCACCCCCCCCCCCCGGGGTAGGTCCTGGCTTCGGAGACCCCGTCCGAAATTCTCCCCCACAGGACTTTCGTCGAATCCTGGAGGCGTTGGACCGTCGGAATGGTGGCCATGGCAAGGTATCTGGCATTGGCAAAATCAAATATAGGAAGATGTTGTATTGCCTCGCTGAATCTGTTCGGAACCATTGGAGGTCCCGCTTGTCCCGCGTAGAAGTTCCCAGCGCTCGCCAGGATGTTCGGAAAGGCCACCTTTGTGTTAGACTTCGCTTCTGTGACACATCAGTGCAGTGTGCCACTATCACGTTGGGTGAGACGAATCTAGCTGATAAGTTCGATTTGAGTGCGAATGGGATCAAGGCAGGCTTCATTAACATTGCGAAGACGTTCTGCACGTCGCGCTACATGGTGCGCGCCCAAAGTGGACGTAGGATGAGGAATTAGAAAGATAAGGAGAGGTGGAGAAGGCCAAATAGGGGGGGGGAGTGAGGAGGGCATGGGGGCTTGAAGATAGGTGACCGACTAAGGTCGAGGGTGCATGTTCGGGGTTCCTCTGGTATCTCTGGAAGCCTCTTGGGGTCCACCTGGCGTTTCCCACGCTCCCTCCCCCCGAGGTGCCCTACGCGCAACGCTCTGGCTCCTTGAGAAAAATGAACCTCGTCCTGCATCAACGGCTATGCAATTCTATTGAACTCTTCGATGCGGACGGTGCGGCTGATGAGCAATTAGCGGGCAGAAAATTGCATGACGAAGTGGGTGGGCTGTCTAAGAATTGCCCGGCTGCGCCGCTCCGCCCAAACCGATGCCCTCGTCAATTTTCGTGGGCTCGATTCTGATGGTAGGCCGATGGTAGGGCCCCCCGTGACGCATCTTTGCATTTGCTCCTGCCTCTCGCTGGGTGGCGATGTATGCGGTGATTCAAGTGATAGGGATGGTGGCGATCGCGACGATGACGATGGCAATGGTGACGGGTTTCCTGTTCCAGCGCGGCGGGAGGCAGGGGCGGGCGCCGGTGGCCAGAGAAAACAACAACCCAGCTTTTGCTCCAAAGGCGCGCCCGGATTCCCCTCGAAATGTTCGGCGACCAATTATACCCATTCTTTTTCGTCCCGAATGTGGCTGGCGGAATATGCTGCGTTGACAGATGATGCGGCGCTTTCAGACTATGCTGAACTCGTCTGTGGTTGAGTCATGCTTATATGCGTGTGGCCATATGCAATCATGTGTGTACGGACAAGCGGTGCTGCAAATGGTGGCGCATGCATACACGTCCAAACATACCCAAACCCACGTGTACGTATATGTCTAACTACGCGTGTGTGTGCGATTGTGTACATACGCGGATACGTATACACATACGTACGCATGTATATGTTAATGTGTGCATACCCATGCACAAAACACCACATGGCAAGTAAGCTACATAAGCATGGTCATGCTAGGTGTGCGCGTGCATATTACCAGCGTGTATGCACGGTTGTATGTGTATATATATATATATATATATATATATATATATATGCATGTGTATATGTATGTAAACGCATACATGATACACGTGGCACCACCACCTGCCACCACGGGGGGGAGGCCCTGAGCCACCAACGGCCAGAGGTCGAGTCGATTCTGAGAAGCGGTGGCGTTGGCGCTCTCCCCAAACATCGATCATCAGTGCGAAGGCCCCTAAGCTCGCTCGGCCTCTTGGCCGCGATCGGGCCGGGCACGTGCCACCCTGGGGCTCTCGTGGGGCCGATGGGGTCTCTGGCAGGGCCCTGGGGCCTATGGTGGGCCCAGCTTTGGGGTCCGAATATCTAGGATATTATTTTCAAAGCCTTCAGATATTTTTACTTGGCCAAGCCCCAGGGCTGTACAATCTGAATTCTCTCCCGACGAGCTTGCGCACTATAAGAGCTCTCTCGGGGATCCTACGGCGCCACACGCACAACGCAGATAAACATTTATCCACGTCGGGGGCTCTCAGGTCTGAACCTCGGAGGCTTAGACCATATCGATCCATTCCAGCAGCATTGGTGACCAATCGGCGGTCTGGGTCCAGCCCCCTCCGGAGTCGGCGTTGAAGGTGAATTTCGCCATGGGCGTGATCTTCACGTGCCGTGCCTTGCAATCGTAGCCCTCGTAGGTGCCAGAGGGCGTCGGGAAGAGGACCGAACATTTTGGGCGGGGTGGGCCATCGCGTTGCTGTTCGAGGGCATCAAACTTCACAATGATTTGGTCGGCCATGATTTTGAACTCACCGTGCCAATTCGTGCGTGATTCACCGCATTGCCACATGACTTGACCACTAGCAGAATCCACGTAGATGAGACCGTTCTGGAACTTCTGGGCCACGTCCTTATTGTGGTACAAATACAGAACACAAGTGCGAGCAGCTGCCGCCATGGTGCCACTTCACAATGGAGCGGGCGCAGCAGTATAAACAAAAAACAGAAGCCTCGGCGAGTCGAGCCTCAAATATGCTCAGAACGTACAGGCCTCCTGGGGGCCTGGAGATAGGAGTCATACCCCCCCGAGCCCCCGCCCCGTCGACGACGTCCGTCCCGGATGGGAAGGGGGCGCAGGGCGCGAGCCGAAGGGGGAGGGGGGGGGGGGCGGCGCCCGGCCGCAGGCGGGGCGAAAGATCGAGCGCGCCGACCCGAGAGAGTCCGGCCAGGCCCCGCTCTATCTCTCTCTCTCTCTCTCTCTCTCTCTCTCTCTCTCTCTCTCTCTCTCCCTCTCTTTGCCTCTCTCTTTCCCCCTCTCTCGTTCCCTCTCTCTCTCTCTCTCATTCAGTTTTGTTTTCTCTCTCTCTCTCTCTCTCTCTCTCTCTCTTCTCTCTCTCTCTCTCTCTCTCTCTCTTCTCTCTCTCTCTCTCTCTCTCTCATCTCTTCTCTCTCTATATTATGTAGATCCTTCTCTCGATATATCTCTCTCGCTCTCTCTCGCACTCTCTCTCTCTCCCCTCCTCTTTCTCTTTCGCTCTCTCTCTCTCTCTCTCTCTCTCTCTCTCTCTCTCTCTCTCTCTCTCTCTCTTTCTCTTTTTCTTCTTCTCTCTCTCTCTCTATCTCTGTCTCTTTCTTTATCTTCCCTCTCTCTCTCTCTGTATCCCTCTATCTCTCTCTCTCTCTCTCTCTCTCTCTCTCTCTCTCTCTCTCTCTCTCCCCTCTCTCTCTCTCTTTCTCTCTCTCTCTCTCTCTCTCTCTCTCTCTCTCTCTCTCTCTCTCTTTGTTTCTACCTGGACTCCCAGGAGGAAAGGTGGGGGGGCGGGGGGGGCAGGGGGAAGGGAAGGGAGGAGGGAAGGAAATATGCGCGAAGACAAAGAAATAGCAAGTCTTGACACGAAGGAGTGGAAGAAGAGCGGAGGGGGGCAAGGGGAAGGCAGGAGGGCCAACGTCGTGGTGTTTGGGAACGGGGCGGAGGAAGGGGGAGGCATCTTCCCTCCGATACGATATGTTTATTATATATTTCTCTGTGTGGTCTCTCTCTCTCTCTCTCTCTCTCTCTCTCTCTCTCTCTCTCTCTCTCTCTCTCTCTCTCTCCCCCTCTCTCTCTCCCGCCTTCAGTCTGCCCTCTCGGCCCTCATTCCCTCCTCAACTGCTCCGCTTCCGCCGTCCATCCTCCGCCCTCTCCTACGTGCGCCCTCTCCCCCCCCCTCGTTTTTTTTGTTTTTTGTTATCTCTCTCTCTTCTCTCTCTCGCTTTATCCCGAGTGAAATTCTCTGAAACTCCGCGTTCCTCGTGCATCCTATATCACGCTCGCCCCCTTGTGTTATCGCTCTCGTCATTCTTACGGCCGCCCCGCGTCTCAAATCCAAATTGTCGGCGCAACATGGTTGCGGCGCGGCTGTAGCCAACCCGCCACAGCACCAGGCCGATCTCACTGACTGGCAAATAAATATCAAGAGGAGCAGGGCGAGAGGGATGAGCTCGAGGACATGCCCCAGCCACAACTGGCAGATAACTTGGAGGAGGGAAGACGAGAAGGGAGAGAAATGGCGGTCATACTTATCAGAAGAATCTGGGCTGGGCGTCGGTCCACTCATCAGGCGGCGGCAGCGTATCTGGCACGTCAATGAAAGAATCCGCGCGTTCAAAATCCCGGCGAACTTGGGTTGGCGGAAGATCTGGTAAAGGAATAGCTGCTGGTCCAGTGGCTCTGTCATCAGGCGAGTCTTCCGCTGGTGGCGATGACTTTATCGACTCCGGTGCCTCGTTCACTGCCTCGCCAGGCTCCTCGAGTTTGCGTTTCTTGTCGGCGGGCTCATCCAGGGGCTCCGATGGGGCGGCGGCCCCTGCGGGCTCCAACGACGGGGCAAAACTCCCGGCGTTGTCAACCAAGGTCTGCGTGGCGTCGGTCTCGAGAACAGAGATCCCCAGGGTGCCTCGAAGTTCAAGCCCAGAATGTTTCGCCAAATGTGAATTGTGAGGCACACTCAACATCAATGCGAAATCCATCCTAAAGCGCAGTGCGAGCTGAACACACTTGGGAAGCTTGGACCACAACGTTTATCTACGATGGCATACAACGCAGTACAACAACACTGGTAAGCACGCCCCCATCTTGCCCGGTCGACCAACTCCTAAAGGGGGTCCAACAAGGAAGGTTCCAAGAATTCGATTTGGGGGGGGTCGTGTTGGAGTCAGGGCGTGTATCTTATGGGCCGGGGCCACGTTCGCGAGTTGCGTCGGGCCCCCGGGGCCCCTACGGGGGGTGGCGGGCCCGCCGAGATATCTCGCGCGGGAAGGGCTTCGGATCGGAGCAGGATTGTCCATCTGGGGAAGGCCCAATAAACCAGCCGAGGAAATCATCCGAGGAAGGCCCGAGAAAGGCATGACATGGCTCATGACGGCGTCTCAGGGCCCCAAGGAATTTCAAAGAGGACGCAAATTTCTGAAACACATTTCAGAACTTGGAAGCTGTCTTGGTTGCCCTGGATCCTGGCGAGACGACCGCCCCCCACCCCACCGCCACGGAGGAAGGGGGATCGGGGGGGGAAGGCGAGGGGGGGGAGGAACCACCTGCCCAGGGCCGCATCAGCACGCACAAAAACAAACGCTGGCGTTATCGTTATCTGTTTATCTTTGGTGTTGTTGTGGTTGTCATTGTCGTTGCTCGTGTTTTTTTTTTTTTTTTTTTTTTTTTTTTTTTTTTTTTTTTTTTTTTTTTTTTTTTTTTTTTTTTTTTTTTTTTTTTTTTTTTTTTTTTTTTTTTTTTTTTTTTTTTTTTTTTTTTTTTTTTTTCCCTCTCTCTCTCTCTCTCTCTCTCTCTCTCTCTTCTCTCTCTCTCTCTCTCTCTCTCTCTCTCTCTCTCTCTCTCTCTCTCTCTCTCTCTCTCTCTCTCTCTCTCTCTCTCTCTCTCTCTCTCTCCCCCCCCCCTCTCTATTGATCGCCCATCCCTCTACCCCTCCGCGAGCCTGAGACACATGCCAAAAGCAACGCAAGAGTGGCAATGGTTCGCCTCGAAATGCAAGGCGGCGCAGCATTTTGGCCACTCCGCCGCGCCTGGGTTGCGGGGTAGAGACCTCAGGGGTCTTTGTGAGAATTCCCCAGAAGCAGGTAGGAGGCCTCATTGATGGGACCACTCTGGAACCCCTTTGGAGGGCTTCTGTTGGCCATTTAACCTTATGAAAGGGGGGCCTCATTTAAATGTAAATGTATGTTGGATGTGTTGAGGTTCTCTTGGAACCACTTTGGAACTGCTCGGGGCCCCCTTTGGAGATCCTTTTGGGGCTGCTTGGGGCCTCTTTTGGAGATCCTTTTGGGGCTGATTGGCAAGCATGCGCTGGGTCAACTCAGTCAGTCAGCCTTCGCACAAGCATTGCGACCATAACAAAGTTTGCAAGCCCTGATCACATCTACAGTGGGCGACCTGCACAGCGCCGGACACATTTTGTCCGAATGATATACCTCGCTGCGCCGCGCCAAATGCACGGGCAGGGCCAGCCTGGCCCCCGCGGGGGCAGAAGGAATAGGCGGTTCTGGTGCAACAGTAGGAGAAGCAGGCGGAACCACGGCAGATTTGGCACATACACAGCGCCCTATCAACATTCCCACTGCAAGTCCGACAAACATCCCGCATGCGAACAGGACGGCCCCACTCATCATCAGGACAGCCAATTGTTGAATATAAAAGAGAAGATGGATACATAAACGCGCAAATTCAGAGATCCGCGAATGCGCAGTTCGGAGAGACCCCCACCCACCACCTTGCGTCGCGCCTGAGAGGGGGCCCGGGACCGGGGGGAATTACGACGAGTGCGGATTTCCAAAATTACACGTTTATGTAAGAGATGTAGTCTATTTGGTGGCGCAGATTTGAGACTTGAGCCATTGTGGCAAGACGGCCAGACCCCAGTGGACCACCTTTTTGGGGCCTTTGTTTCCTGCGTGAGCGTTCTGTCCAGAAAGGCGAATCGAGTTGCGACGACGAGGGTTTAATCTATATTCGTTGCATGTCTCCCCTCATCTCTCCACCTCCTGCTGCCCCTCCCCCCTCCTCCTCGCCCCACATAGCTTTCCACGTAGCCTGCGCTGCGCTGCGTGGATCTCACGCCAGCCCCGTGGAAATCGGGGTTGCCGATGGCAGACGTTCGTTGCAGAAGAGCCAATCCCTTCCACTATCGCACGGCCCCCGAAGGGGCGGGGGGGGGGGAGATACAGATGCAAGAGCGATGCGGGGTCGGAAGAAAAATTGGCGGCTGAACGGCGAGCGAGCGGCTGCGGGGAGGAAGGGCCAGGGCGGGGACAGCAACAAAAAGGTTGGAGAAACAGTCGGGCCCCCCCGTGTTTTCACTCGCAGACAGTGGAGGCCACCATCATGACCAGTCAACGCATTGGGTCTGTAGGTTCAAACAGCACTATGGCCCTCGGGCCTCGCTTCGCGCCGCACCCCCGGCGCCAAGCAGCCCCCGTGCATCAAAGCCCGCGGTTACACCGCCGCACATCTAGCGTTGCTAGATACACCAAGCTGTCTGACAAGGTCAGCTTGTGCTTGATGGGGCGGAGGTCCTCGCATCCCGGGCCCGACCCTTCGGAAGGAATCCCTGGGAGTTCGCTCGACGATGGCCCCTGGGGGCCCGAAGCGGCCCCTGAGCCGCCGGAAATGGGGCGTGATTTTTGGCCAGCTTTGTCGAGTAGCCCGAGGTTTGGGTGTCCATCTTCAAACGAAGATCGACCCTCCGACTTCCTGGACGGGAAGGTGGTGCTCGTCGTCCCGTCGTCGTCGACAGTTCGGCCCTGGTGTCCATGGAATCGCTCTGCTCCTTGGCTGTAACTAATGACATAAGCTCAGATTCGTTCTTGGAAGCCTTGCGTTTCATGCCAATCCGAATTGCATCAGCCCGATCATATATCAAAGACCACTTCACACCTGGGAGCCCGCGAACGGCCAGCTTGAGGATCTCATAAATCTCACCGTGCTCAGCCCGGAAGTCCGCCGATGCCCACACTTGTTTTTTCTTATCCAGGACGCGATTGTACGAAAGTGAAGGGCCTTCGCGCCCACCCGATAACAAGTGCTTCGGCGTGCAGACAGTGCCACCCACAAGCAGACATGCCCATAAACATTTCCGATTGGGAGTATCCACTTTGTCTACCACGAAAATAGTTGCCCGATGCCGCTCAAACACACGATTGAACTTGAAGTTCTGAAGAGTACGCGCCAAGATTTGGACAGAAATCGTCAATTCACAGTCGAAGAACACGTGGGAACCCTCTGGCAATCGGAAGGACATCGGCGGTCGCAAAGCACGGTCCATAGTGGCCTTATCTTTGTCGTATTTCTCTATGTTTTTCTTGTTCTGTATGAAGTCACTCCCCACTCTCGCTCGCACCTCTGGCGTTATTTCGTCTGGGAGTAAATGTTTTCGTCGAACAGCCTCAGCCATATTTCCCAAACGTTTCTTGTTGTTGAACTGGACCTCCTTCGCATGTTTTTTCCCCGAACGTGCGACTCGCCAAACGACTGGCCTTCCTAGCAATACTACTAGACCCCGTGGGACCGCCAGAGCTCGATGAGGCTTCCATCGCTTTGGCCACATTCTCCCTCCGACGCTTAATCCAAGCAAGTTCTGTGCTCTCAATGTTGTGCTTCTTGGGAACTCCAGTATCTATTCGGGGCTGTCTGTCTCCAACATTACTTCTAGCTGAATTATAAACCTGGGACCACTCAAGTTGCGCACCTTTGATAATGCTTTCTGTGTGAGCAGGGTCAATTCCACTAATCAGCTGAATCTCATCGTTGAGGGCGGACTCCGATAAATTGCGATTCTCCCCCGTCGTCTCCTTCCACGCAGAGAATAAGTGTTCCACGCCAGCGGTGGCGAATCCATAACCTGGGGCTCCCCCATTCGCATGCGCCCCCCTTCCTCATTCTCCTTCTTCTCCTCCTCCTCGCCTCCGTGGGGCCTCCTCTTCCTCCTCCAGCTTCCCTCCATCCTCTGACCACATCCTCATGTTTTTTATGTTTCTACCGCCTCCCCTCCATCATCACCCCCCCCCCTCCCGGCACATACCCAGGGCTCGGGTTCATGTGAAGGCCGGCCGGGCGACCAACGTATCTCATCAAGACACTTCTCACTGCGTCAACGGGGCGGGCATTTGATGATCTCAGCCGCCGCGCCCTGGCGCGAACTGGATTCATGTCGAAGTTCAAATCTTCGCAAACTTACACATCGCAACAAACGTGCGGGGCCGTGGTGGCTTCGCTGGAGAGGAACATCCTCCTCCTCCTCCTCCTCCTCCCCTTTCCTTGCGTCCCATCCTGGGCCTCCCCCAGCCTCCGGCAGCCGTCGTCGTCGATCGTCGTCGTCGTCGTCGTCGTCGTCGTTGGATGGAGGACGAGGAGGAAAAGGGGGAGCTTTCTCGCAGAGGAGGCTGGGGCACGGGCGCGGGCCGCGCCTCCTGCTGCGGCCTCCTGGGAGTGCCGACGGTTGTCGACTGACGATCGACGACGACGACGATCGAAGACGACGGCGACGACAATCAACGACGACGACGACGACCGACGACGACGACGGCGACGACCGACGACGGACGACGACGACGACGACGACCGACGACGACGACGACGACGCACTCCCTGGAGGCCGCAGCAGGAGGTGCGGCCGGTGCCCGTGCCAGCCTCCTCTGAGAGAGAGCTCCTCCCTCCTCCCCCTCCACCAGCGACGACGGCGACGATGACGACGACGACGACGACGACGGCGGTGGGGACGACTACGACGTCGACGACGACGACGACGGTAACGTGGGTCGGAGTCCTCAGCTTGGGCCCCCTTCGGAGCGCTCTGGGACGCTCGGCGGAACGTGCCAGGCATCACGCCAGGTTGCAATGCTAAAAAGTATCGATATTGATGTACCGCGCCGAGGGCTGCGCTGTGCCCGGGCGACCTGGACACGTGAAAACAAGCGTTTCGATCAAGACGTTCTCAGCACGTCCTCATGCTACACACACGCCTGGGCAACTTGGACACGTGCAATCAAGCGTTTCGATCGAGACTTCTTCGACGCATCCTCATGCTAGGCATCCGCTTGGGCGACCTGGACACGTGAAAACAAGCTTCTGGTTCGAAACATCCTCAACAAATCCTCAGGCTAGACATCTGTCTGGGCAACCTGGAGGCGCAAGCGTCTCGCTCGAGAAATCCTCCAGACTTGGGCACGTGAAAACAAGCATTTCACTTGAGAGATCCTCCGAATTCAGGCCCCCAGGAGAGGACAATCTACAACGCAAAACAAGCGTTTCGCTCGAGACATCCTCAACAAATGCTGAACACCAAGCGTTTCGCTCGAGACATCCTCAAATCTAAATTCGCCGGCCCACCTCGACACCGATATTCATCGCAAGAGAAATTCGCCGGCCCACCCCAAGTCAAACCCGGGGGTGAACCACAAAAGAACCCTGGGCCTAAGCCCAGTGAGATGACGAAGAGCCAGAAAGAAACGCGGAAGAGGACGAAAATGAAGCGGAAGAGGAGGGGGAGAAGGAAGAGGAGGGGGAGAGGGAGAAGGAGGAGGAGGAGAAGAAGGAGGAGGAAAAGGCTGTCCTCGGAAGCAGGCACACGGTGGCCATTCACTAGCCCTTGTGCTTGTGATGCATCATTATGCTCCTTGCTTTTCTGGTGCTGCATCAACGAAAACTTGTTTATTGTCGTAACACCTGTGGTGGCCCACGGCCAAGAACTCTGCGCAGCACGGCAAACAGTGCACTTCAAACGGACATCACCATCAGGATCCACCTGGGTTGACGTCATAAGTGCGAGGGGGGGGGGGGGCATGAAACGGCCTTTTCTGAGGGTGTCGATCGGGCGCAAATGAAGGACCTACTTGTGGCCCCGATTTTCCCTATTTCTCAGGGTGCCCCCAGACCCCTTGGTGATGGTGCAATTTGGCAATGCCCGCTCCACTGCTGCAGCGCACCAAGGGAATCTGATTTTCCAATCTGCTTTGAATGCTGCATACTGGCACCGCTGGCAAGATAATACAGGCAATATTCTGCATCCATCCAAGGAAATGGGAACGATCTGCAATCCTCTCAGTCCACCTTTGAAAACGCTTCGGCCCCTTCTTTTTCTCAGAAGATTGTGGCGATGACAGATCTGAACGCTTCCAGTCCACACGCGAAACCATGGTTTCGGAAGGGGGGGTCTGATCCATGTTGCCAAGCCCACGCCCCACGCGGGGAGCAACATTCGCAAATTAAAGACGAAACAATTTGAGCATGAAATGGCGACGGAACGGAGGGTGTAGCGTGCGTTTGTTGATTCATCGTTGGGGTGCTATGATTGTTGGATGAAGAATTACATGAACACAAATTGCAGGAGGACCGCGCGGATTTCCTGGATCGGCGTTGACCCCCCTTTCTTTGGCGCGTTCTGCGCGCCAAGAGCGGCGCCGAAGGCGCCGCTGGGGAGTCAATGCCGGCTTGGATAATCCGCGCGGCATTCCTGAAGTTTACGTGTTTGTATTTTCTAAACATTTGAACGCACTCGTACTTATCACCCCCCACCGCCAGCGCACGAAGCAAGGACGCAAGGAAGCCAGGGTCGCGGGCGCAAGGATGCGCGGCCCAAGCCGCGAGAACCCCAAACAGTGAAGGCCAGAAACGAGAGGGTTCGTTTGCCTCTTGGTGCCCCTCCGTCGTTGCCTGCAGATCCACCCCGCTCCTGGGAAAATCCGCCTGCCCCTCGACCAACCATGGGCGGCGCGGCTACCGCTTTCGCCGCCAGGTGGACAGGGCCCCCTCAGCGAGGGTTGAAGTATTCGCAGGTCCTTAGTACAATGGGCGCAATGGTGCAGATAGCATGTGTGCATGTATATATGAATGCACGCGATCGCAGCCTCAACTGGATCCAACACGGCACGCCGAGGAATGGGTTGCCAAGAAGATGCGTCGGAGGAAGAGGGGCATAAACATGGCGACGATTTGCACCCATTCCACAAAACCTCTATCGCTGTCGCTGCTGACGACGATCGCCGCGTCGTCGGTTTAAGTTCGATGAATTTGTCATGATAAGCTCGATGGGATGATTTCGGTAAGCTCGCCTGGATCATCTGATATACTCGACGTCGTCTGAAACATCTGAGTATTCGGAAATTGTTTGACGCTTCGCCTAACCCCGCCAGCCCATCCAGACAGGATGCCCCGAGGAATTGCTTCGATCAGGGAAGTGGGCAGCACGCAGAGGAAGGGTCATCCGGTGGAGGCCTATTGGAGCGTCTTGGGTACCTCGGGGAGCTTGTTAGGGCTTCTTGGGGGTCTCTTGAGAGCATCTTGGAGGCCTCTTGGGCGCATGTTGGGGCCTCCCGGGCGCCTCTTGGGGCCCTCTTGAAGCGTTCTTGGGAGCCTTGGGGTCGCTCTCGGGGCCATCTTGGAGGACGTCGATCAAGCAAGAAGCGTTGCCCCTCGGGGGCCCGACAAATCGCCTCTTGGGGCGCTCTGTCTCCGCTCTTAGGCGCTCTTGGGGCCGCCCTGGGCTCTCTTGAGCCCCTCTTGGAGCCCTCTTGGGCCATCTTGGAACCATCTTGAGGCCTCGGATGGCCATGGGAAGCGAAAAAGCGACAAAAAACAAGCACATCGAATTTCCTGAGGCTTTGGCCTCTTCGAGACCTCCTGGGGGAGCTCGGAGCCGTCTTGGAGCGGTCTTGGGGCATCTTGGAGCATCGTGGGAGCCATTATAAGACATATTGGGATATCTTGAACCATATTGGAGGTCATCTCGGGCCCCCCCAGGCGCCCTTGGAGTCACATTAATCAGTGCTCCCCCCAAGGAGGCCAACGTGCGGCCCCAAGGAGGCCAACATCAATGATTTTGCATTTTCGCAGGGGCTTCCTGTAGCATCTCGGGCGCCCGTGGGGGGTCTCTTGGGGGTCTATTGGGAGCTTTGTGGGCGTGCTGGGGGCCTCTTGGGGCTTCCTGGCCACCTCTTTGGGCCATCTGGGGGCGCCCTTGGGAGCCTCGGGGGCAATCTTTGGGCCATCTTGGGCGAGATCGATCACGAGGGGGGGTCGCAAATCAGGGCCACCCCTCAGGAGGCCAAAAAGGACAGCGCTAATGAATGCCCCCTTCGACATCAAGATGGCCCCGAGAGCGACCCCAAGGCCCCCAAGAGCGCTTCGAGAGAGCCCCAAGAGGCGCCCAGGAGGCGCCGATGGGGGCCCCAACAGGCGCCCAAGAAGCCTCCAAGAGGCCCCCAAGAGACCTCCAGAAGGCCCCAAGAAGCTTTCCGAGGCACCCAACACGCTCTCAGAGGCGCCCGGGGCCGCCAAGAGGCCCCCTAAACGCTCCAAGAGGCCTCCGCTGGGGGGCCCTTCCTTTTGCGCGTTGCCCACTTCCCTGATCGAAGCAATGACTTTGGGCATCGTTTTCTGGATGGGCTGGTAGGGCTGCGCGAATCGGTTGCAATTTTGCAAATTCCCCATCCCCACTTGGAGAGCCCCCCCCGGCCACAGGGGGCCAATTTCTGACGAGGGCCAGCCGCCGCAGCCCTCGATGGAGCAATAATAGGCCGCGGAACGTGTGACGAACGCGCGCTCGCTGGGCGGATGCGAACGCAGCCGCTGCGGCAGTCGGCGGAGCCATTAGCCGCAAAGCGTGCGACCTCGCGTTTTTTCATTCCACTCCTGCCCTTCTGGGGGAGGGCCGAATGAGGGCGCCTGGCGGGCGCTTGGCGGGCCCGCGACCGGCCAGCGAGCGGGCGATTGTTCCCCCCGGAAAACAGGATACACACATCCGAGGTGAGGGGGTGAGATCGAAGTGGAGCGGAGAGCACCCCTACGGGGAAATCGGTTTCGGTTTCGCCGTGCGCGCGGGCGTTGGCGGGCGAGAAATAAGTCTCCTGTACATCCATTGAGGTGCGGCCAGACCAAAAGTCCCACTATCGTCGATCTCGCTACCAGTCTCGCTCGATCGACCTCATTTGACAATCGATCTCACAATCGATCTCACTCGATCTATTTCATTCTATCGACCCCACAATCGATATGACAATCGATCCCACAATTGATCTCACAAGCGATCTGCCATTCGGTCGAACTATCGATCTCACCATCGATATCAATCACACTCGATATCACATTCCTTCAACGTCATCACCATCATCATCAACATCCTCGCCATCAGCGTTACCGACATCATCATCATTATCAGCATATCGTCATCAACATCATCAGCAGCACCATGATCGTCATATTCATCGTGATACCATCACCGTCACCATTATCATCATCAACATATCCATCATCGGGACACCATCCTTCACCCGAATACCACCATCATCATAAACATCATCACCGTCATCGTCGCATACTCAACATCATGAATATCCGGGGCACCATCATCATCATCCTCATCATTAGCAACATCATCATCAACATCATCTTCATCCGAACACCATCATCATAGTAGCCAGCATCTTCATCACCATCATCATCAACACCATTGGGACACCATCAGCATCAGCATCATCAACATCAACATTATCATCACCATTATTGGGCCACCATCAAAATTATCAGCATCACCTCATCATCATCGTCATCTTCAAGATCATCATCATCGGGACACCATCATCGTAGTCATCATCATTATCAGCACCATCGGCACACCGTCATCATCACCATCATCATCAACAGCATCACCATCAACCTCATCACCATCACCATCGCCATCGGGACACCATCATCATGATCAGATGTCATCTTCAAATCAACTGGTCAGCATCAATCTCACCCGGATCATCAACATCAGCATCATCATCGGGGTACCCGCATCATCATCACCAGCAACATCACCATCATCAACATCATCATCATCATCGGGTCACCATCATCATCACCACCATCACCATCATCATCATCATCGTCAACATCATCATCGCCACCATCGGGACACCATCATCACCAACACCATCACCACCATCATCATCATTATCATCATCATCGTCAACATCATCAATATCATCATCATCATCATGATCGGGGCACCGATGGGACACCGGCGGGACACCGGTGGGGCACCGCGCGCCACCAGCCCCCGAGCGGGGCACCCGCGGGGCATGAGACATTGCCCCCCGAACCTCCTCATCACCCGAGGGGTGGTCGTATAGGTATATATTGATATGCACTCATAGGTGCATGCATGTGCGCATGCGCACGCGCGGTGACAGGGGGGCACCCAAAAAAAACGCGCACATAATATCCTCCGTCCTCCTCCCCCCCCGAACCGCTACCCTCCTTGGAGGGCACCCGTGGCAACCCCACAAGACCTGACCCCGCGCTGCCCGCGACCCGACTGCCAGCGCGACCGCCAGAGGGCCAAAAAAAAAGGGCCGTGGCGGCCCGGCGGGGCGGGAAGGGTGGCCCCGCCGCCGTGCCGCTCCACGGCAGCCTTTCGGCTCGACGGCGGGGTCCACGGGGCCGGCGGGTTGGCGCAGCGGCCATTGCATGAACCTCCCCCGCCTCCGCCGTAACCCCCCAAACCAAGGAACAAACCATGGCGTAACATAGCATAGCGCGCGAGAAATTGTCTGAGGGCCCATGGGGCATGCTCGGATGGCGTCGCCGCGCCTTGGGCACGCCCCTGACGCCCTGGCTCCTCGCCCTCCAGAGCTTTGCCGAAGGCGCCGCAAAATGCGCTCGAATGTCGTCGCCACTCTTATTTCGCTAGACCACTTGCAAATTTCGATGCAGCAGGGGGCCTCCGCCGACGGCCTTATTAATATTATTAGCATGCGCTCAACTTCGATTTAACGTTGACTTAACTTTCGACCTAACTTAGCACTCTATTCTTATAAATACTTACCATGCTAACTTGCTTATACGCGATGAGCACCTAACCCTGCATCACCTGAATGGAAAAGTCTGAGAGGTGAAAAGTGCATAAGTTGGGGACGCGCCGCGGGGGCGCACCACGGGACGTGCCAAGGGGACAGACCACGACTTGCAATCAAAACCGCAATGCAGAGCACTCAGTGCAACACATCATTTTCTGATCGCAAGAGGCTCGCACAAGGAAACTCTATTGGCGCTCTCACCCGTGCGTCGACGATCAGATAATCCATATATGTATATGCATATGTATATGTATACATATACATTTGCATACATATATATATATATATACAAATGTATATGCACATATAAATGTATATCATATGTAAGTGTATATATGTGTGTATATATATATACATACACACGCAGCCCACGCTGGCGTCGGCGCGCCAGCCAGTGGGGCGCAGGATCTGCGCATGTCCGCATGTGCAGAAAACTGGCAAGCCGGTGGCGGCAGCGATGACGACCCTCCCGCCGGCGTCGGTGACGGCGGAGCCGAGGGCGGCGGCGCCGCCTGAGACGTTCGCGACCACGGCGGCGGGGTTGACGGTGAAAGCGGCGGCGAGAGGGAGGCGGACGACGACGGGCGAGTGCGGCCTTCCCGCCGTGGGGGCGCGCCCTCCCCCCGGGGGGTGCGAGGGCGCCTCCGTCGGCGTTGCCGTCTGCGCCGCCGTCGGCGCCGTGGTAGGTGCTATCGGCGGCGAAGGAGGCGCGTCTGCATCCCGGGGCCCGGTGCCGCGGCGGGCCACGCCACGATCCAGGCTAGCATCTCCCGGGCACCCGGGGGGCGCGCCCCCCGCCCGGGGGGTGCGCTTTCCGCCCGGGGGGTGCGGGACATGCCAGACACGCGAGCCCGGGGCGGGAAACCGGAGTGGTCAAGTCCCCGCCCGGCGGGCGTTCCGGCGGCGCCGCGGCTGCGGGCGCGGCGCGCCCTGCGGCTTCGGCGGAACCGGGGCGGGCAACCGGAGTGGTCAAGTCCCCGCCCGGGCGCCCAGGCGGCGCCGCGGTGGCGGCCGCTGCCGAGTGACATCTGATGTCACGCGGGCGGGCGCCGGGGACATCAGATGTCACATCCTTCCGGCTGCTGTCAGCGGCGGCCCCGGCGGCCCCGGCAGGGCCCGGAGGAGCCCGCGCGACAAATTTTAGGTTAAATTTGTCGTGCTCGCCTCCGTTTCCCACGGAAGAGCGCCTCCGCTGAGCCCCGGCGGCGGCCCTGGGGGCTGCCGAGCCCGCATCCAAGGGCCCCGAGGGGGGGCCAAGCAGCCCCACCAAGCAGGGCGTCATGCGGGCCAGGGCGGCGGGGCCGAGGGCGGGGGCGCTGTCCGAGATGTTCTCGACCACGGCGATGGCGCCGACAGTGGAGGGGACGGCGAGGGGGAGGCGGTTGACGACGAGCAGGTCCGATCCCCCCGCCGGGGAGGTGCACCCCTCCCCCGGGGGGTGCGAGGGCGCCTCTGTCAGTGCTGCCGTAGGTGTCGCCGTCGGCGTGGCGGTAGGGGTTATCGGCAGTGACGAGGGCCCGTCCGCCTCCTGGGGCTCGCCTCCAGCGCGCCGGGGAACAGCCAGAATCCCGTCCACGGGGGCGGTCACAAGGAGCTCCGTGGGAGGCGATCGCGGCGGCGGCGTCGGCGTCGGCGTCGAGGGCGCCTGAGGGCCTGCATGCCTCTCCCCCCCCTCCTCCCGGGAGGGCGTGCCCCCCTCGTCCGCGTCGGCGCCGGGGTCGCGGAGGGGGGCGTCGTCGTCGCCGCAGCCGGGGGCGGGCGCGCCGGTGGGGCCGCCGTCTGTCCACGTCGGCGTCAGCGTGGGCGTCGACGTCGGCGTCAGCGTCAGCGTTGTCTTCCGCATCTTCCCCGGGACAGCCTCTCCCACCAGCGTCAGCGTCCGCGTCAGCGTCCGTGCTGGCGTCAGTGTCAGCGTCGGCGTCAGCGTCGGCGTCGGCAGTGTCAACGTCCGCGTCGGCGTCGTCGTCGGCTTCGGCGTCGGCGTCAGCGTCAGCGTCGGCGTCGTCGTCGGCGTCAGCGTCGGCGCCAGCGTCAGCGTCGGCGTCCACGTCGCCGTCGGCGTCGTCAGCGTCGCCGCCGGTGTAGGTGCCGGCCTTCTGGCCGGGGTCCCCCCCCCCTCGGCGGTGGCTCCCTCCTGGACGGTAAACTCCGTCCCGGTGGAAGTCGTCCCCACATCGGTGATGGTCTGCTCCTGGACGGTCATCTCCCTCCCCGGGGGGGCCTCTCCCACTGCGGTAAGGGTCAGCGCCCGATCGGTCGTCGCCATCCCGGTGGCAGGGCGCTCCCGCCCCAGGGTTGTCGTCGGTGAGTGCGTGGCCGGAGCGATGCCCTCCCAGAGGAGGGGGCGCTCCCTCCCTCAGGGGAGGTAGGTACCGGCACACGCGCTGCCCCCGAACCCGGAGTCGGCGCCTGGGCTGCCGGAGTCGGCATCCGCTCGACGAGTGAGGGCGTCGGCACCGTGGGCATTCCTATGTCCCGGCAGTCGCCTCCAGCGTCCCGGGCCTCACGGGGGCCGCAGCCAGCCTCGGCGTACGTGTCAGCGGCATCGTCGGCGTCAGCGTCGGCGTCGGCATCGTCGGTGAGGGCGTCGGCATCGGCGTCGGCGTCCGCGTTGGCCCCCCCGTAGAGGGTATCCCCACCTAGGAGGTGGCCCCCTCCTGGTGGGTCGGCCCGGTGGTCGCCAGCGTCACGTGGATCGCCGGCAGCCGGAGGATCGCCAGCTCCACGGGGAGCGCCATCGTCCCGAAGGCCGTCGGCGCTACAAGGCGCGTCTCGAGGTCCACCAGCGCCTGGAGGGGCGCCAGCCCCCCGCCGATCTCCATAGGCCCGGGGAGCGCCCGGGGGGTCGCCCGCGCCCCAACGATCGTCTCCAGCATGCCGGGGAGCGTCAGGCCGATCACCTCCAGCTCCCAGAAGGTTTCCTCCCGCCCCACGGGCTCCTCCCGCCTCCTTCTCGCCAGAGCCCCAGAGTCCCGCGCCGAATATGGCCGCGGCTGCGGCGCCGACTGCGCCGGTGGCGAGGGAGGCGGCGAAGCCGGCGGCGGCGACGACGACGTCGGCGACCACGCGGGTGGCCATGTGGTCGGCGACGACCGTGGCGATGGCAATGAGGGGGGCCGCGACGAAGCCGGCGATGGCCCGGGCGAGGGGGGTGCAGCCCGCGACGTAGAGGGCGGCGTAGACCCCCGCCAGCACCTGCAGCATCGGTGGCGCACCCTCCGTCGCCGTTGAGGTCGGCTCCGTCGCTGGTGCCGTGGTGCGCGATGTCGTCGGTACGGCGGGAGGCGATGGGCCCACTCCAGGGGCCGCGCCTCCGCCGATGTGGTCCACTCCAGGGGCTGTAGGTGCGCCCCCTCCCTCCCCAAAAGTTGGCTTGGGGAGGTCCCCGGCCACGCCGTCGGCCGGGAGGGGGGGCGTGGCAGCAGCTTCCCTGCCGGGAGGATGGCGGACCGCACTCGCGGCGGGTCTCCCCGGAATGGGGGAGGGGAGGTTGGAAGTGGCGGAGGCGCCCCCTCCCTCCCCGGAAGCTGGATTGGGGAGGCCCCCGGCCACGCCCTCGGCCGGGCGGTGGGACTTGGCAGCAGCTTCCCTGCCAGGAGGATGACGGACCGCACTCGCGGCGGGTCTCCCCGGGATGGGGGAGGGGAGGTTGGAAGTAGCGGAGGTGCCCCCTCCCTCCCCGGAAGCTGGATTGGGGAGGCCCCCGGCCACACCATCGGCCGGGCGGTGGGACTTGGCAGCAGCTTCCCTGCCAGGAGGATGACGGACCGCACTCACGGCGGGTCTCGCCGGGATGGGGGAGGGGAGGTTGGAAGTAGCGGAGGTGCCCCCTCCCTCCCCGGAAGCTGGATTGGGGAGGCCCCCGGCCACGCCATCGGCCGGGCGGTGGGACTTGGGGGCGTCGGGCCCCAGGGTTCCCCGGTGGGGGGGAGACTGCTCCTTGGGGTCGTCGCCGGACGAGGCCTCCCCGGAGGGGCCCTCGAGCTGACCGCTGGGACCAGAACTCCCCGGTCCGCCGTCTAGGCTGCAGACATCCTCCCCCTCGGGGGCAGGCGCCGGCTGGGTTCCATAGCCGTGGAGCGACCCCGCTCCCACGACACCCCCTGCCACTGTGCGCCACGCGGCCGTGCCGGGTTCCCTGCTGCGCCCCACTCCCACGCCCTCCAAGGCGAGCAGGATGGGGAGCAAGGGTACGGCCACGAATGCCACGAGAAACATCCCGGGGGCGCGCTCCCGCCCGGGGAATGAGATCAGAATGCCAGAGTTCTTCCCGGACTCATGGCTGAGAGATGGGGCCGTCCCGGCCCCCCATGATGAGATTAGGGGCGTGGGCCCCTTCGGAAAGCGCAAAGCTCAACCTGAAACGGCTGCAGCCAAGAGCGGGGAGGAAGGAGAGAGGGGAGAGCCTCCAGTGCACTTCCGCACGGAATATACAAACGTTCGTGCGGCAGCCAAACGAAACTATTTTCGCTTGAGACATCCTTAAGAAGCGTATCGTTTCGCTTGAGACATCCTTCAGAGTATGCTTGTTTCGCTTGAGACATCCTCGAGTATATGCTTGTTTCGCTTGAGACATCCTCGACAAGCTTCTCGAATCGCTCGAGACATCCTCGAGTATATGCTTGTTTCGCTTGAGACATCCTCGACAAGCTTCTCGAATCGCTTGAGACATCCTCACAGAATTACTGGTTTCGCTTGAAACATCCTTGAAACATTGCTCGTTTCGTTTGAGCCTGCCTCCCAAAATTCTTGGTTTCGCTTGAGACATCCTGAAAAAAGTGTGATCGCTTCGCTTGATGTTGCTATTTTAACATAACTTGATCTTGCTATCCCAACATAACGTTCCGAGGTGATAATCCAGTTTGGCCTCCGCGCCCCGCGCCCCCGACCAAACTCTTATTGGTCGACGATAAAAAACTCTAACGACTTAAGGGGGGGGTACATTATTATCGTGGGCATGGGGTTAGACAGGACTTTGAGGCCAGATGCCCTTCCACGGCTCCCGCCCGCGGCGCAAGTACATACAGTAGGAGCTCGACCAGAAGAAACCTTCCACAAGAAACTTAACCCTGAGACCCCAGGACGTCCCTTGATACTTGGTGTGGGAACCTCATAGCAAAACGAGGCAAGCAGAGTGTCTCTTGGCATGGGTTTCCACTGCATGACCATGCGCACTCCGTTTGGCGTCGGCGTGTCGACACAGGGTGCTGTGAGGCCACGCTCTAGCACTTCTGTGGGAAAACCGTGCCCTGCCGTCGCTTCAGACAAGACGCCCAGGGCATTCCTCCGGCGCACGCCGGCTCCATTTTGAGCAATTAAGCCGGGCACAAAGCGAGCTCAACAACGTCGACCTCCCCCCCTGAGGAATCCTGCTCTTCATGCCTCTTTCCCCCCCCATGCCGATGGCTTGCCGTGGTCCTTCGGTGTGGCCCTAAAGCACGACGCATGAAGTGCGCGCACACCGCACATCCGATGAGAACCTGGGGATGATATCCTGTTCGAACCCTTACGTGACAGAAGGGATGCAAGTAACGAAGATGAGTGCGATGACGGCGGACTCGAGGAGCAAGGAGGAGTGCTGGGAGGCGATACAGGACTTCGAGGCCGCATGCTCCTTCCACGACCAAGTCTCCTCGTCCATCCTTTCCTTCGCCCACCTGCTGCTGCTACTGTTTCTTCTCCTTCTCCTTCTCCTCATCGCGCTCCTCACAGAGCCCAGCCGCACCTGCTGCGGCTGCGCAGAGCAATAAGGACGAGCCCCTGGCTTGGCGAGGTACTGCTGGTGGTAGTCCTACCGTGCTGCGCTACGAGCGCGCGACGAATAGGACGCTGGATGCACCGTATAACTCGCACCACATAGCTTGAACCACATCGATTGCACCACATAGCGGCATCACAAAGTTCACCGCATAGCTAACACCACATATATTTCAACATGCACACAATTCATTCCATAGTTTGCGAAGCACAGCTGGCATCACATGTTTTGTTTCACTTCGAGTGCATCACAGATATTTTCACCAAATAGCTTGAACCACATAGCTTGCACCATGTGGCTTGCAGCACATAACTTGCACCAAACAACTTGCACGCACACGCACAACCACACAACTTGCAACAGATATGTTGCACCAGTCGCAGAGCACGTGACATAACTCTCACCGAACATATGTCATATCGTGACGCTCTTTTGCTTTGCCTTGAACTCAAATGTTCCATTCTCGTACCGCACGCAACTGCCTGGGAATGCAACGCGATCACCCTCATGAAGGCGGACGGTGTACTTGACTCGATGTTCGTTCTCCTTCGCCAACTGCCGTCTTCTGCCGCTCTTCCTGCCGCTGCTGCTCATTCTCCACCAAATCCTTGCGGTGTTCCCATCCACAGGCTGATGCTCCTTTTCTTACCCCTCCTCATGCTGCTGCTGCTGCTGCTCCTCTTCCTCCTCCTCCATCTCCTGCTGCTCCCATTCCTCCCCTCCACCTTTTCAGGACGACGACGAGGCGGAGGGACGGGATGAGAAGGAGAAGGAAGAGGACCAGCAGCAACAGCAAGAGTGTGAGGCGTTCCTGCTGCCGGTGCTGTTCCCTATGTGGCTCCTCCGTCTGATCTTCTGGGCCTGCGCCTCTTCCTGCCCCTCCTGCTGATCCTCCGCTGCTGCTTTTCCTCCGTTCGTCCCCTGGTAATCCTGCTAATCTTGCAAATTCTGCTAATCCTCCTGCTCTTCCTCACGTTCGCGCTCTTTTTCCTGCTGCCTCTCGTCCTCCTGCTCCTGCTGTTCTTGCGCCTCCTGGTCCGCCCCTCATCCTACAACTAGGCTGCTCGTCCTCATGGAACATTCCTCCTAGTCTCTATCATCGTCGACCTCGTCGACCTCGCCGACAACGTTCTCGTTGTCCTCCTCCTCTCCTCCTCCTCTTCCTCCTCCTCGTCCTCCAACCCAGCCGCCCATCTCCCTCCCCCCGCCCCTTCCTCCTACTTACCCTTCGCCTTCATCCTCCTCAACCCTCGTCCTCCTCCCTCCCCTGCTCTGCTGCGCAGCCTATCATCACGGGCCGCGGCATCGGAACAACAAAAAACATCGCATAAAACACAACTCCGGATAACAGCACGCAGTGGCGCCGAGGCGAAATGACGCATGCTGGGCAAGAATGTCTTCGACCAGACCAAGGTCGTTGCTGCTGCTGCTGCTGCTGCTGCTGCCGGAAGCGCGCGCGGCGCGCCTCCGCGTAATAGAACACCTGTGGGCTCACAGCATTGGAAAGCAAACCAAACCCAATCATCCCATGCCCCCTCTGCTGAACATCCGCGATATTGCCATACTCGCCATCGCTCGAACGTCCATTCCCCGTGCGTTTTTCGATTTCGTGCGTTATGTTTTGCCAGATGTTCCAAGATGCGTCTTGATGGTTCTCGCAAACAATAGATGCACACGCCCGAACGGTGCGAAGCATACCGAACAATTCGGGCCACCTCTTCCGAGTTGAACTTGCGCGTGCGTGTCACTCCCCATCATTGCCGAACGGCTGGACTGCACCTCCCCGCTCAAACGACATTGGACACCGGAGAGAAGGGACCTACACACGAGAGAGAAGAGAAAGAGAGAGAGAGAGAGCGAGGCAACGAGAGAGAGAGAGAGAGAAGACGACAAAACTCGGCGGCGAGCAAGGGGGGAAGTGCGAAGGAAAAGGCCTTCTCAGAAGGCGGCGGGACTTCTCAGAAGCCCTCGCGCCTTCTGAGAAGTGCGCGGTGTCTTCGGGGGAGACTTAAAACACTTGTCTGAAGGCGGGGGACTTCCGAGCCTTCTGAGAAGGCCCGCCCCTTCTCATTTCCACCCGGACTCGCCGCCGAAAACCCCATACCGTGCCTTGTGCACGTTGGGGCGTGGAAGAATGTCAAAGGCTGTCTGGTAAGGCTTCTGTACTCTACTAGGGGGCACCCCCCTTGGCCACGGATCCCTACATGCATCGGCCGTCCTCTCGAAGCCACAGCCCCTCGTACAGAAAACGATGGAGCCGCGCTCCCGAGGCCGCGATCCCCAGTACAAACATGGATATGCATCCCGAGTTTCCAAGCCGGTCCATGCTGGCAGCCCAAGGTATTCAGATGACCCAGACTGCCTCGGAGACGGCCTAAGACGCCCCCCAAGGCGGCCCGATATGGCCTCAAAACGGCCCCACGTGGGCGCGCAAGCTTGCTTGTTCGCGGCTACAATTCTCATGGGGGGCAGCGGGAAGCAGCGCGCGGCTGGCAGGCGCACGCGCGCGGTGCGCGTCCTGCAGGCGTACGCGGATCTCTCGGCAGGCGCGCGCGCGATGCAGGTCCGGACGCGGGCGCGCGCCTTCGCTGCGCAGGCGGGGATCGCAGGTGCGTGCGCGGCCCGGCCGGGCGAGCGCGCGCGCGCGCGGCGGCGCCGCGCAGGCGACCGCGGCATATGCAGGACGGGCGGGCCCGTTGCATTTTGCAATCTCTTCCGTCTGCTTCGTCGTTGCTCCATTTTCGGCCTGCTCGTCGTGCTCGCGTTGGCCCTGGTTCTCTCGGTTCCCTTCTCCAAAAAGGCCCCTGCGTATCTCGTGCGTTCGGCTCGTGATTCGCGTCGCGTGGCCCCCGCCTGCTTGCCCTCCGTGGTCGTCCGCGTCCTTTTTGCTTTCGGCTCGGTCGTGCTTGCCATCCGCCGCTTGCCGCTGCCGCCTGCCTGGCCCCGCGCGCGCTGGCCTCCGCCTCGCGCTCGCTCGCGCCCAGGTTCTCTCTCCCCCCCCCCCACATCCGCAAGCACAGATGTTCCTAGTCTTTTTTTGCCGCGCTCGAAGATATGGTCTTCCTCTGCGGCCCGTGGGCCTGCCCCCGCTGGGGTCCGGGATCCGCCCGTGCGCGGGCGCCACCTCTGTGTCGCGTCGCCGCCGGCTTCCCTCTGGCCTCGGTGGCACTGGATTCCGTTGCCCTCGTCGCTTGCGTTGCGCTCGAGTGCCTTGGCTGGCATCACAGAGGCCTGTCGCTGGCCACAATAGACCGACTGGCGCCCCATCACGCGCTAGCATCACAAGCCCAATTTCTGCGGTCACGGGACCCCTGGCCCTCGCTGCCGTCACGCAGGTCTACTATTGGCCAAGGCGGACAGACGGACCATAAAGTGTCCCGTCCAGATCTATCCGCCTCAAGCCTACAAGGCGGCCTCTGTGGAATGGGCGCTGTCGACCGCACCGCTGGCCAAAGCGGACAAACGAACCAGAATGTGTCCCGTCAAGGTCAATCGGCCTCAAGGTTACCAATGGCCTCTGTGGCTTGGGCTCTTTCGGTCTCACCGCGGCCTACCACTGGCCAGTGCGGTCGGACGGAACATGAAGTGCCCCGTCGAGGTCATTCCGCCCGAGGCCTACGAATGGCCTCTGTGTCACGATATCTTTCGCCCACACTGCGGCCTACTACTGGCCAGTGAAGACAGACGGACCATAAAGTGTCCTGCATCGCGCGTGCCAAGACCTGTGCCCCAGCGGAACTGCGCAACCCCCGCCGCCCGCGCTTCCGCAGCGCCGAGCCGCCCCCGACTGGTTCCAGTATACGCGGTCAAGCCGTGACCGCGCTGCAGCGTTGTCGTGGGTCATGGCGGGCTGGCGGACCTCGTAGAGCCCGAACGGCATACCCAGCACGCTTTGAAAATGCCCCTCGTCTCCGGCATCTCGGTGCCCTGTATACTCGGCCGTTGTTTTCGTGAATCGGTCACGTGCGTCCGCCACCCAATTGAAGTTGCCAGCCATCACAGAAAGTACAGACCCCCCGGGCGCCATGGCCCTGGCCAGCCGCCGCCGTATGTCTTCGCGCTGTCTGTGCGCGTTATGCTCCTGAACGGCAGGCGCCTGAGCGCCGCGAGGCTGCACGGCATCAGAGGCGCTGGAGGCTGCGAAATACAGCGTGTACAAATCGAGCGACCCCCAGGGGGCAGCGAGGCGGAGCACGCCGGCCCGGCCAGGCACCAGATCCTTCTCGTAGTGGCGGCTGCGCTTGCGTGCGAATAGGGCCTGGGCGTTCCACGCAGCCCCGTGCAGCTCTCCGCGGAATGGCGAGAGGGCCAAGCCCGAAAGCCCGGCCGAAGGCTCAGAACCGCCAGGCGGGCTCTGACCAGGAGTGCGGGCCGGAGGGCGAGGCACTCGCCTGGCGCGCAGCCGCGGGGCAGGTCGCGCCGGAGGCAGCGACGGTAGCTGAGCAGCCGAGTGAACACCATTGCCGACAACATCACCTGCAAGTAGAGGTTGTCCAGCAGATAGTGCAGGAGAGCGAGCATGAAGGAGCCTGGGAGCAGTAGGAAGAAGGCAGAAAGGGACATCGCCGTGATCGACACGGCGGACGTGCATTGCGAGGTCAAGCAACCAGTAACGTGACCCAGACTGTGTGAAGACCTCAATTGGCAGCCCTGCCTCTGTTACGCCGGGCTGCGGGCGGGAAGGCGCCCGCTCGCCGCGGGGGCAGGGCCCCGGCCCGCCCGCCCCCGCCTGCCGTTTCTCTGCTGCCTGTCCAGCTCGTCGTTGGCCACGCTCAAGCTAACCAGGTCGGCACCCAGTTGGACTGCCCGGCCGTGCACCTGCTCTGCGATGGGACGAGCGTCGTCGAGAGAAGCTAGGTGGAGTCGCACGCGTCCAGGGTGCGAGGAGGGGTCCTGGTCTGCAAGACGATGCCACGTGCCGATCCCCGCCTCGTCATTCGCAGTGGCCTCGCGCAGGTTGACGCCCGTGCGTTCCCGCAACACGGCCATCAACTCCCGGACTAGATTCGCAGGGTCATAGCCTAGGGAACCGTCCACAGTCAGCATGCGTGGTGGTGCATTGTACGCGGTGCAAGACATGTCGTGCAATATATGCTGTGCGATCTATGGTGTGCAATCCACTCTGCTGAACTTGAAGTCGTCATCTCCACTGCTCGCGCAAACATGCCACCCACACACCCGCAACTTGGTTTGCAAAACCTCTTAAGACCAACTACGACGACACCGACGACAACGACGACGACACCGACGACGTCTCCGACGACTTCGACGACGGCACCGACGCCGACGCCGACGACGACGAAGACGACGACGCCGACGCCAACGAAGAAAACGACGAGGGAGGAGGAAGGACGACGACGGCGACAACGACGACAACGACGACAACGACGACAACGACGAGGGAGGAGGGAGGACGGCGACGACGCGAACGACGAAGAAGGAGGAAGGACGGCGACGCCGACGACGACAACGATGAGGGAGGAGGGAAGACGACGACGACAACGACGACGACGACGACGACGGCGACGAAACAGGAGGGACGACGACGAGACGCCGACGACGGACGACGACGACGACGAGGGAGGAGGAGGAAGGACGACCACGGCGACAGCGACGACGGAAACGACCACGACGCCAAAGAGGACGACGACGACGAACACGAGGAAAGACAGAGGACGACGTGCACGCTTTTGTTGAAAATGCGTGTTGCGAAACGTTGGGTTTTTGTAAGTTTTTTGGACACACGATTTTCAATCCTTCCGAAACCGATGGGTTTTGAAGGTTTTCGGCATACGCGCGCGACGACGCGCGCGTCTGCACTTCGTCCCATTTGTTGCAGAGGATTCTCGCGACGGCACACGCGCAAGGGCGTTCGACAGATTTCGACATGCGCGCGCGAAGCCCGTCTTAATATGATTTTGTGAAAATCTTGAAAACACATGGTTTTCTTAAGATTTCGCAAGAGCTCGCGCGGAAGTTTTTTATCAAATCAGTGTTGCGAAACCCTGTGTTTTTGAATGCTCTTTTGGAAACTCGATTGCGAAATCCTTCCGACACCGAAGGTTCTTGAAGGATTTCGGCATGCGCGCTCGACGACGCGCGCGTGCGCACTTCGTCCCATTTTTTGCAAGGGGTTCGTGAAAACAGTGCTATGTTAGAACAAAACATGTCACCGCAATGTTTTTTTTTTACAAAGGAACCTCAGAGGGGGGACCCCGGTTTGGCTGGGGTGATATGATTTCATATTTAGGATGGATAAATGTGCAGAATATATATATATATATATATATATATATATACATTTATATATATATATGAAATCATAATGAAATCATACTCTCCCAGGGGGAGGCGATAAGTCCGGGTGGGGTTGGGGGGGAGAATCTATTAATCTTCTAGAAAGGAGAATCAATCACTTGCCGAACTTGAAGATGTCAACTCCCCTACTCGCGCAATCATCCCACCCACCCACCCGCAACTTGGTTTGCAAAACCCACGCGGGACCGAACACAGATATCGCTCCGGGGTCGTCTTGGAGCCCACGGGGGCGTCTCAAGAGCGCCCCAAGAAGGGCGGAGAAGCAAAACGGCCGACGACGACGACGACGACGACGACGACGACGACGACGACGACGACGGCGGCGGCGACGACGACGACGCCGACGTTGACGACGACGAAGACGACGACGCCGACGCCGACGACGAAGACGACGACGACGTCGCCAAAGAAGACGACGACGAGGGAGGAGGGAGGACGACGACGGCGACAACGACGACAACGACGACAACGACGACAACGAGGGCGGAGGGAGGACGGCGACGACGCGAACGACGAAGAACGAGGAAGGACGGCGACGCCGACGACGACAACGACGAGGGAGGAGGGAAGACGACGACGAGACGACGACGACAACGACGACGACGACGGCGACGAAATAGGAGGGACGACGACGAGACGCCGACGACGGACGACGACGACGACGAAGAGGGAGGAGGAGGAAGGACGACCACGGCGACAACGACGACGGAAACGACAACGACGCCAAAGAGGACGATGACGACGAACACGAGGAAACACACAGGACGACGCAAGCGACGACGACGACGACGCGGGAGGAGGGAGGACGGCGACGACGACGACGACGACGACGACGCCGCAAGACCGCGCCCGCACGCTTTTGTTGAAAATCCGTATTGCAAAACCTTGTGTTTGTGTAGTTTTTTTTGTTTGGACGCGCGATTTCGGAATCCTTCCGAAGCCGATGGGTTTGGAAGGATTTCGGCGTACGCGCGCGATGACGCGCGCGTCTGCACTTCGTCCCGTTTTTTGCAAAAGGATTCTCGCGACGGCACACGCGCAAGGGCGTTCGATAGATTTCGGCGTGCGCGCGCGACGCCCGTTTGGTAGCATGTTTTGAAAATCTTGAAAACACATGGTTTTCTTAAGATTTCGCAAGAGCTCGCGCGGAAGTTTTTTTAGCACATCAATGTTGCGAAACACTGCTGTTTATATGTTTTTTTTTGGCAACGTGATTGCGAAATCTTTCCAGCGCCGAAGAAGGTTTTTGAAAGATTCCGGCATGCGCGCGCGACGAAGCGCGCGTGCGCACTTCGTCACATCTGCTGCAAAGGATTCGTGGAACAAATTGCAATGGTAGAACCGGAAATGTCACCCCATAGTATGTTTTTTCCACACAAAGGAACCTCAGGGGGGGATACCGGCTGGCCTGGGAAATTGCGATTTCATGTTTAAGATGGACATGTGGTCATAATCATGTGTGATTTACAGACCCGAAACGGGTACCGATAACGCCGTGTGGGGGGGGTAAAGTCTATCCTTTTTTTAGAAAGGAAAATGCTTGTTGTGTAGTGAGTGTTGTGCGATTTATGTGATGCAAGATGTGTGTGCCAGCGGTGTGGTAACAACTACGTTGCGCAATCTTTCAATCGCAAAATTACAGATGGTGCAACCTGTGAAATGTAATCGACGCTGCGCACCGCGATGCGAACAAATGCAAATCAATGCGATTGCAGAACAATGCAATTACCATGCAACGCCGCGTAATTCAATGAATGCAACGCGATGCGAAGCGCTACAACGCAATGCAAAGCAATGCGAAGCGGCGAAGCGGCGACGAGGCGGCGACGGGGCGGCTTCGGCGACCACGAAGCCGCCAGACCGCCACGCAGGCCCAGACGACGGGCGGCGACGGCGGCTGCATAGCCGCCGGACCAACGCAAAGGCCCAGACGACACGAGGCGACGACGCGGCAACGGAGGCGACATAGCCCACGGACCAACGCACTCGGGCCCATACCCTCAGACCATGCTTAAGGAGTCCCTAAGTGCAAGCACTGGTGGGGAAATCTAGCTACGCAGGTAGATGGATCAAAGCCAAAGAACGACGGCGAGACCGATAGATCGTGATTCCGAGAATTAATTGTGTAGATGTAGCGGTTGCCCCAGTGTTCGCCCCGATGGCTGCCCCGATGGCTGCCCCGACGTTGTCGCGAGCACTCAATTATATATATATATATATATATATATATATATCTCTATATATATATATATATATATATATATATATATATATATATATAGCCCCAACCAGCTCGCGCTTCTGCAGGCCAGCCTCGCGACAACGTTTGTTTGCTGGCATTGCCCAGCCGCGCGCTGTGAGCTGCTCGCGTCCACAGGGGGGCGCCGCGCAAAAGACAACCAAACGACCTCCTGAGCAAAAAAAAAAACACAGACCAGCATCTTTACAGGCTCAAGGGTGGGCGGACAGGGTTGAGCCCGAAAAAGCCAGGATACGGAAAGGAAGCCGCGCGCCACATCCCGGGGGATATGTGCGTCGACGGCCTGCTCTTTGGCGCCAGAGGGGAAAGACATGCGCGCGTCAGATACCCCCGCCCAGCGCAAGCTTCTGCAGGCCAGCCCTACGACAACGCACGTTTGCTTGCATTGACCAACCGCGTGCCGCGAACTGTTCGCGCCCCAAGGGGGGCGCGGTGCAAAAGACAATCAAACGACCTCTAAGCATCTTCCGAAGATACCCCCTGACCTGCAAGCCGCCATGCGCAACAGGGCACGGCGCATAAAGAACATTCGGGATTCTCGATAGGCCTCGGCAAGCGCGAGCGAGAGGGCGGGCAAATATGGCTCAGCCACTTCAGTCAAAGAAGCGCTGTTCAGCGTCTTCCCCTCCAGCGGCTTGCGCGGCCGGTGCGAGAAGGAGCAGCAGCCGCGCCCGGTGCATTTGCAATGGCCTAGAGCGTTCATGTTCAGATGCGCAGATATGACGCGAGTCCTCTTTCCCCATGCGGTGCCGAAGGCACAAAAGTCAAAGCCGATCATTCTCACATTGCTCTATCTGACAGCGCACTGTGACCAGCGGGTCTGCCGCGCCCACGATGTCGCGGAGTTCTCGACGGCTGCTGAAACCCCGCGCTGGGTACACTCAGGAAAGAAGCTGACAGATAACTGGGCCAACCGATTTCCCGCCACCACCTTCAGCGAGTCAACGGAGGGCAGGTTCGGCAGGCCAAGCAGGCGATCGCGATCACGCAGCGCCGGGGGCTAGTTGGGTCTGCCCCGAGCCGTCGACCACGAGCTGCGCGGCATGCCGAGCCAGACGCCCTGCAACAGATTTCCGCGGAGCCATCCGCGCCCCTGGCGCCGCGCACTCCGCCTAGAGAGGTCAGCCAGCACAGCTTCGCCGCAGCGCCCGCGACCAGTTCCCAGAGCCGCCGAAGATCTCCAGGTACACCTTCGAGCCAGACGCGCGGGTCCACGAGCTCAAATGCCGAGCGGGGTAGCGCCAATAGTCGCGGCGCTCTGCGTGGCCTGAGCGAACTGCAGGGGCTGCAGGCGTTGGAGCTGTTCCTGAACTCGCCCTCCCATTGAATATTTTGTGAAACTTCGGTCCGCCCCCCAGCGGCCCCGCTTGTCGATGTCGCCGAACTCCCGAGCGTTGGCCAGCATCTCGCGGCCGGCCCCTCCACGACGCAGCTGGTAGAGCACTGGGGCGGCCCAGTGCCTCCAGCTGCCGGGCTGCCCCCGGCCTCGTCAAACGCGCGAGCCTAAACCCGCGTGCCCAGCATGGGCAGCGGCTGCTCGGCGTTGCGGCCGCCCGCCAGGCGGCCCAGGGCGCGGCCCACCCAGCTGAACTCGGGGTTGTCCAGCAGCAGGCTGCCGTCGCAGTCCTTGGTCATGGATCGCGCCTCCAGTTCGGCAGGGGACAGCAGGGTGGAGCACTTGCTCAGGTGCCGCGGGCCGGACTTCACCGGCCGCGCGACTGACGCCGCTCGGGGCGACAGCAGCTCTGACAGCCGAAGGTAGAGGGCGAACGTCAGGGCGACCGCCTTGGCCGCCGCAGAGCCGTTCGCCGCCAACCAACTGGCGCTCCACGCCGCCGCCGGCCAGGGCAGGGGCAGTCGCGCCCTCGGCGGCGCCTGCGCCCGCCAGCCTCTCAGCGCCCGCTGCGCGCGGGGGAGCTCGGCTGCCCGCGGCCCCGCAGCCGCGAGGGCGGCCCCAGACGGCGGCGGCGCCCTGGGCGTCGAGGCTCTCCCAGCAGGGGTCCCAGGGCGCTTCCTCTTCGAGCCCGGGCGGGGGGCCGAAGGAGCGCAGCTGCTGGGGCCCGTCGGGCTCGGCAGCTGAGGCGAGGCCCTCTCCGCGCGCGGCGCCTGCGGCAAGGCCCCATCGGGCGCGTTTGGGCCACGCCGGCGCGCCGTCTGTCGTCGAAGCGCACCCCGCGCCAGGCAAGATCCTGGAGGCGCGGTCGGCGGCGTTCTGCTCGGAGCGCACCCTTCGCCAGAAGAAGGCGGCGCCGCTCGCAGGCGAAAGGGCGGCCAACTGGCGGCAGACTCGGCCCGCCCCCCGCCGCGACGAACGCCCCTTGGTGACCGCGAGGACCACTCCCATACAGTCGCCCAAACAGAAACGACACCTGTTGAAAGATGACAGACGCCGAAGAACGCGGCGCGCAGCCACGGCCACCCCGCGACCCTCTCCGAGCGATTCTACCGGCGCGACACGACGGGGCACCATCGTCTCGCCCAGATCTCGTTCGGGATTACGGGGGGCACCAACGGTAATCCCCCGTCCTCGTTCATCTCCTCCACTTCGGACTCGATTGGGGCCGCCCGCTCCGCCTCCCCCCCCATGCCCCCCCCCCCCCTCGAACTGGGCGATCGACTCGGGCGCGAAGGGCGCAGTGGGAGTCTGAGACTACCGGGCACGTGGGCGATGCAGAAACCTCCGACTCCTGAGACGAACTAAATCTCCACCTCTCATTGTATCGCGACAGCTCTAAAGCGACGCCCGACGACGAGGCCCTCTGAGTGACGCCCGCGCCCCACCAGGACGAATCAACCATTGTGGGCGCGTCGTCGAAAATATAGGCAGCGCGCAGAAAACAGGAAACGACCATATTCGAGCACCATCGCAATTCTCGAAGACAAGAGGGACATAGCCTCGCCGCGCGCCCACCGTGCTGCGGGGCAAAAGCGCATGGGGAATTCATGCAGGACAAAAGCTTCCGTCGGGCCAGAGCGCGCGAAGTGAAGTGCGATATGGCGCGGGCGCTGGTTTTGCCCGAAGCGAAGCCCCTCCGGCACAACTCCAGAATGGCCAGCCTCGGCTGCCACCGCAGCGCAGGGCTCAAGCCGATGATCGGGAACTTCTCATGAAACTGCCAGCCCAGCGCTGCGGCCCCTAAACTCCACTCCACTCCACTCCACTCCGCGTGTTAGCAAGCCCGCTTCCTTGAGCTGAGCACCCACGCCCCGGGCAGCAGCGCGAGCGACCTCCTGGTCCGTCGACAAACTGAGCGCATTGTCCACATGCTCCGCGCGAGTTACCCCGTCAGTGACCTGAGGCGCAGGTCGACGGTCCACGACGCGGCTCGAGACGGTGAGCTGCGGCACCTGCAGGGCAGTCGCTTCCAGCGTGGCCCGGCATATCCAGAGGCTGAAGGAGCCGCCCACGGGCGGACATCGGAAGCGCGGGTAGACCATGTCCGCCCCGCTGAGCCGGCGCCCGCCCGCGGCGCGGTCGAGCCCCAGCAGGCCAGCTGGC
The DNA here is from genome assembly GCA_963575745.1 of Prorocentrum cordatum. Taxonomy (NCBI): domain Eukaryota; class Dinophyceae; order Prorocentrales; family Prorocentraceae; genus Prorocentrum; species Prorocentrum cordatum. The sequence goes on from CAUYUJ010015627.1 coordinate 569,334, forward strand.
GCCCAGGCAGCGCGAAGTAACGACGAAACTCAAGCGGGAGCACGATCGAGGGCGTCGGCCAGGTCGACCTCAGCCACCGCGATGGGCTTGCCTCCGTAGCTCGCGCCCGAAGCCAGGGCAACCTCGTCGGCGACCTGGAAGTGCAGGGTGCGTGCCTGCCGCCCAGGATGAGCCGCAACTTCCCCGACTTAGAAAAAACGAAGAAGACGCCCGCGCCGCGGGACTTGTCAGCGCAGTGGCCGATGAGGTTCCGGCGCTCAAGGATCCGCGGCAGCTGGGCGTGCAGCTTGGGGTTCCGGCGCGCCAGGTCGGCGCGCGGAGGCTAGTGGCCTCTGGATTGACCTGGCGCTCTTGTCCAGGAGCGGGAAGCGGACGTTGACCGCGTCGACGAGCCGCCTGCGCGCCCGCGAAGAGCTCGTCGACAGCAAGCGGCGGGCCATCGCTGCTGGGCCCCTCTCTCAGGACGCGCGGGCCGCCGATGGGGAAGCGGCCCGCGCGGCGACGCGCCCGTCGCGATCGCAAGGCCCGCTGCTCCTCGCGGGCAACGCGAACTTCCCTTAGCGCCGAAGCGCCCCCCTCCACCTCCTTTACCACGTGCTCGAGGAGCAGGGGGCGTGCCGTGTTCTCGCCGCGGTCCCGACTGAGACCAGTGAGGGCGGCGCTTTCGTCGATGAAGCCGACGCTGAGCAGGCTGTGACACCCCCCCCGCCACGGCCGCGGCCCCTGGACTGTCGTCTCCGCGGCCGCCGCCGTCGGCAGCGCCGAGGCCGCCGTGGCGAGGGCCCCTGTCCATCGCATAGACGTACTCGTACATCTGGCACTTCCGGATGATCTGCTCCGCGCCTGCGATGTTCGGCAGACCGCGGCCGCCCCAGCGCGCCATCGTGTAGATGGCTCTCGCCCCCGCCTCGCAGCCACTCACGCCGTAATCGTCAGCCGCCAAGTTCAGGGTGGACTTCCAAAATCTGAAATGGCCCAGCGGCCCACCCTGCCCCCTGTCGAAGCAGTTGCAGCGCCACAGCGTAGCGCGGGGACCAGGGATGCGTCAATATACGAAGCTCTCCTCCGAGAAGCTGGAGACGGCGTCGCGCCAATGGCGGACTAGCCTCCCCCCAGGCACAACAGCATTCGCAAGGATCCCCATCGGCCTGGCGTCCAAGGCGGCGCCGTCTCGGGGGTTCCTTGAGCCCCGCAGGACGACCCTTTTGGGCCGTTTTGGGCCGTCTTGGGTCTCCCTTGGGTTGTCTTGGGGCTCCTCGCGGGCGCCTGGGGCACTGCGAAGACGAATCAAGCGAGCATGTTGAAAACGTGTGTTTTACAATGGGAATGGGCCGATGTTTGCCTCTTGAAGGCCCTCTAGGGGCTCTTTTCTGCATTTCGGGCCCTCTTGGGGCGCCTTTGGGCGTCTTCGGGCCCTCTTGGGCCTCTCTGAGACTGTCTTGTGGGCCTCTTGGG
>CAUYUJ010015627.1:575788-581635 GCA_963575745.1 Prorocentrum cordatum
ACGAATTTCCAAGAAGTCTCTAACCCACAACCTCGGAATGGTGGCGGCACGTGCCGAAGGCACCAAAAAGCAACACATTGTGGTTTTCAATACGCTTTAAGCGGCGTCACCGCTAGCATCCCAGGGATCTTGAGACAGATGGCAGCGCAAACGCAGAGCTGAAAGGGACAATGCGGGAATAGACGATAGCCCAGAATCTGAAAGTGCCGCCAAATCCAGAGTAGGCCAGACTTTGCCGGGAGAGAAGCATTGAAATAGCAGCAACACAATCCGCTAAGCGGGATAAGGGCCGGTGGTGGACATGCAGATCCCACGGATAGTGCTCTAGGCTTCAGGGGATTAGGGCCTGACGTGGCCTCCAAACTACCGCCGCATGCGAGAGGGCAAATCCTACCTCCCCGAGGCCAGCTTAGAAAACCCCGGCCGCGTGGCCGATGGACGGGGGGCTTCCTGTGACAGGTATTGCGATGCAGCCTGGGGAGGGGGTGGGGAACTCGTTATTTTCGCGTCCCCGTAAGATGTCTGCGTGGTAATCTAAACGGTCGCCGGCTGGGGCCAGCCGACTGGCCGGAGGATCGATTGCCAGAGAGAGGAGAATGAGGGAGACGAAGAAAAGGACGAGTTGGTGCGCTAGCGTCATGTGGAGGTTCACCGACGGCGGAATCGGGGCATCCACCACTTATTTTGCATATCTTATCCCTGGGATCTCTGAGGTTCCGGAACCCTCGGGTTCGTACGGCCTCTCGCGTTATTGTGCATTGTATTGTATTGTCTTTCAGTTGATTGCTTTCCAGTGGATGTTCACATTCATGGCTCCGCAAACGGCAGTGCTCTGGTGAGCATTGCTCTGATTTGCATTTAGTTGCGTTGCGTCGCATTGTCTTGCCTTTCATTTACTTTGCAAGCTTTGCTTGCAATGCTTCTCCTTGCATGGCGCTCGCATTAGGTTTCCATGGCACTGCGTTGCATTGCAATGCAAGTGTGGGCACTCCATTACCTTCTCTGCTGTGCATTGGTTCGCATTGCATTGTATGGGTGTGCCATTGTCTGTAAGCGATCTCTGTTCGACCCCCATTTTTGACGCTTCGGTTTAATTACCGCATGTTCTAGCCATTTGCTGATAATTAACTGCTTCAGAGGATCTGTGAACTTGTCACGGCCTGGGGCTTGCTAGAACGCAAGCGCGCGCGAACCGCGCGCGTGGTTCTAGTATTGATATATATATATATATATATGTATATATATATATATAACGCATCTCTGCTAGGCGGAATTCCGGGCGCCAGCCCCTTCGTTTGAAGTTCTTTCCCCTGGAGGCGACAGCGCTATCAATCTGCGCGATTGCGGCCCAGAGCCGCCTGCGTCTAGACGCAGATGCCTCCAGGGGCAACGGCCCCCGAGGCAATAACAAAGTCAGCGCCAGGGTTGAAAGCCCCAGCTGTCGGGCGGGAAAACAAACTCACTGAGAGAGAAAAGCTCGAGCATTAAGCCAACGTGCGATCGCAGCGGCGCCCTCCCTCCCTGTCTCGCAGAGAACACCAGGCACGCCAGAGCAATCTATGCTCGGCGGAATTCTGGGCGCCAGCCCCTTCGATTGAAGCTCTTTCCTCCAGGGGCGATAACCTTCGAAACAATCGCAGCGCCGAAACTCTGAGCGCACACTTGAACACTTGCGAAAATTATCCGGAACGCCTTATTCCGCAACGCTTGTCTGACTGTCTGCACGCCCGCGCTAGCTCTAACAAAAAGCCTACAGGATAAGGTTCGAGAAGCGGGCCCAAAACCGCCCAGGCGGATCTTCGCCCTCAAATGCCCCGCGAGGGCGCCCAGAAAACGAACGGGCGCCTCGACCTCGACAGCGGGCCCCTTCGAGGCCGTCGAAGTCAAGGTGGCAAAAACTAAAACGCGCCCGCTTGCGCCAAGAGGCCCCAAAGCACAGACATCCACGTCCACATCGTGAACGCTATAAACTCGGGCGAGCGCCCGAGCCCCGGGGAGGCCCCATAGCCGCGAGGTCGAAGGGTTCTGAAGCACTACAGGGATCTTAGGGTTCTGCACATAGAGACATGTCCAAAGCTGAAACGGGCAAGAACGTTCCCGCGGTTCACTTGTAGCGAATCCGCGGGGCTCAGGTTAGGGGGGCCGCCGGGGGAGGCAGCGCCGCGAAGCGGCGGAGGACCAGTGGGGCGATTCCGAGCTCGAGACATGGGTCGGCACGGAGTAGCTATCCAAACTCCCAAGATCATCCCACTGCGGGCCCATCCCCTCGCTAAACGTTGGACTTTGCGAGTCAGCAGAGCAGCAGCGGCATCGGTGATAATATCAAGCTCGGAACTTGCAACCTCCTTGATCACCGCGCGCAGCGATTTCGACAAAATATCATTGCCACTGAAAGCTTCCAACATCGCGGGCTCACCAGACTCGATCGCGCATCGGGGCAGATCGCGCAGCGGTCGGCGCCGGCAGCATCGAGACCTGTCGGCGCGATGCTCGGGCCCTCGCTGCGCCGCGCGACGGGGGGCGAGAGGCGCAGCCGCTCCTCGACGCGCTTGCGCGCCGCCTTCGCCGGCAGCATGCGGCCTTCGCCGCCGCGGAGCACCTGGCGACGGCTCAGCGCCAGCAGCAGCCGAAGCCCGCTGTCCCAGGCGGCCGCGGCTAGCTCGGTGTCTTCGCTGCCGCGGCGCGTGGCGAGGCGGGGGCGGGGCGGGCGCTGGCGCGGGCCCGGCCGCCGCAGCGTCGCGGGGCCGCCCGCCAGCAGCGAGCGGTCGTTCCCGCCGGTGCCGCTGGAGCAGGCCTCCTTGCGAAGGAAGCTGGCCGCGCTGCGGGCCCCGCGCGCCCCGCCGAGACCCGCCCGCGGCGCCGCGAAGCGACTGGCCACCAGCGGCGCCCTCCGCGCAGGCTGCAGGGGCATCGGGGCGGCTTCCGCCATGAGCAGCGCGATCGCACTCTGGCCTAGCGCGATCAAGGGGCGGGCCGCGCGGCAGAGGGCAGCCCGCGTCTGCGGCCGCACCGGGCTGAGCGATGCCGTTCGTCGCCCGTCTCGGTCGGTCCGAAGAGGAGCGCGCTAGGCTGCGGCGCCTCGAGCCCAGGCGGGGGCCCCAAGAGTTCGGCCTCGCGGACGGTCTCCAGGCGCCGGCGCCCCCCCCCGGTCCAGGGGCTCCCAGAGGAGGCGCGCCGCCTGGAGCTCGCCCGAGGGCGGCTGCGCCTTCTGGCAAGGGGCCGGCACCAACTCCAGCTCCAAGAACGCCTGGCCCTGGCAGGGCGCCGGGCCCAAGTCCCAGGGCCGCCTCGGGCAGCGCGGGAACCGCGCCGCGAGGCGGCGGCGGCCCCGGGCCGCTCGGCGACTCGCTCGAAGCCTTGCAGCCGAGCTGGCGCGCCATAGAGCCCAGGTCTGGTCCGGGCGCGGCCGCCAGGGGCCACGGAGCGCCCGCGCCAGGGTCGCGCCCTCTCGCGGCCCCGCCGACGGCCAGCTCAGCAGCGCAACGAGCGGCGCCAGCGCCAGCGGCTCGGTCGGCCTCGGCCGTCAGCCCTGGCCGGTTGCGCGAGGCCGGGCCCGCGCCGTTGCGCCCCGACGGCGCCCGGCGCCGCGCCGCGCCGCAGCCGCTGCACAGCGCGAGCGCGGCCACCTGCCAGCATATCCTCTCGCGCGGCCCCGAGGAATAACGGCCCTTGTGCAGAGCCAGCAACGGGGCCATCGAATCGATGATGCGAGTGACCGCAAGTTTCCAACACTCCGGAGACGATGTTGCGCGCTGCTCACCAGGGCCCGTCCATCCAGGATTACTCGGGCCTCCTCGCGATCCCAGGGCTTCGAAAGAACCCTCCTTCGGGGCGCTCTTGAACGTGGCCTCCGGCGGCGTCGGGGAGACATTGATATGGGGCCCTTCTCGGGCTGGCCGACCAGAGCCAAGAGGGGTCCTTTCGGGGCTCGTGGAGGCCCGTTTTCAGCATGCCCCCGCCCGGTCCACCCCCCCACCGGCTGGCGTCGAAGGTTCTGGGCGACGCCGACTTCTCGTCGCCCCTCCCGAGCCCCCACCTCTCACTGTACAGCGACAGCTCGGCGGCGGCGGCCCGCGGCGCAGCCCCCCCCCCGCGACGCCTGCGCCCCGCCGCGAAGCATCCGCGCGAGATATCCCCTAAGGCGGGGGATCGGCGGTGCGCATAAAGGAATGCGCGGCACCCGAGACGCTTGGGAGCTCCCGTTTGATCGGGCCTCTCGAGGAAAAGTGGAAAATGACCCGTCGTTGCTATCCCCATCGCATCTGTCCCCTGCGAGAATTTTTCGAATGCCCAGACGCAGCCGCCAGCGCAAACGAGGATTCAACCCGACGGCAGCGCCGCTGGCACCGAACTCCCATCCCAAGGTCTGGCCACCCAGACCCTCTTCAACGTCGTGAGTGAGTAAACACTCGATTGAGCTCTTGTTCCACAGCCCGCGCCGCATCTCCTGCGCGCCTCTCAAACCTGGACAGGGGCGCGAAGCTGTCAGGCCCAGGGCCAAGCCGGGGCCAGGCCCGGGGCCGGTCGAGCCAGCTTGAGCGGTCTTCAAACTCAGCCTCACGCGTGGAACCTCTGCGACCCGAGCAGCAATTCCCAAGTCAGATTCCACGGTGGCCAGAGACGCCAGCCGCGGCAACCTTTCCAACCCGACCACCTCTGTGTTCTGAGAGACACACAGAAAGCACACCAGATCATCCAGCCCATACTCGGCGCCAGAGGCAGCCCACAAATCCACCGAGACGAGATCGCACAGTGCGACGGCGCCCTGATACGTGATATCCCCGGCAGCCGCCGCCCCCTTCTCGGCGCCAGATCCCATGCCTGCCAACAAATTCCAGTCGTCCTCGGATAGCTTCGGTCTGACGCCCCCGGCCCTGAAGAGCCAACGCAGAAACGTTGTCCGTGAATGCGTCACCCTCGCCCAAAACTGCACCGAACGCAAATGCACCTCGCAAGTTGCGAAAGTTGCGCCGGAGGCAGCAAATGATTCCGCGAGCTTGGCGGCGGCATCCACCAAACGGCCAGATCGCTGATCCTCCATGAGGACGCCGAACTCGACCTCCGTCGTTCTCCTCTTGGCCGGATTCATCACGAGATGGTGCGACAAATAATCACCTGCCACGCCGCCGAGACTTCGCGCCTTCGCCCGTGGCATGACACTCACTGTTTCCTCGCCGCAATTCGAGACGACGCAGAACTCCGTCGGTCGCAGAATCATCATCGCCTCCTTCCACGCACGTTCATACAAGGCTGCGCGGCTTTGCGCGTCGGCCGCCAGGAGTTCACCCACGCGGCGCGTCAAATGGTTCAGGACGCAAGCGGCAGGCCACTTCCAATGGCAGAGAAACAATACGCACAGCACCTCCAAACGCAGGGAGACGCCGGCGATCTGCTGCCGCAGATACACGCCAGACGCAACGCCCATGCGAACGTCGCGCCGACGACGAAGCGAAGCGACGCGCCCGCCCTGCACAAAGTCACCGAAGCAGTTCGCAACGTCTCCGACCGCCGACCGCAGCCGCTTCAGCTTGAAGTGCCCTCCAGCGCGACCTCCGCGGCACTCAGAGCAGTCCGCATTCTTGCACGAGCCGTCCGCGCGGGCACGCTCTTTGCAGGTGGGGCGCGACAGCGCCATCGGCGGACGCGCGTTGTAGCAAGCGACCGCGCGCCGATCGCTCGAGAGCAAAAACGAACGCGCCAGAGGCAGCGAGCGCGCCAGAGGCAGCGCGTCACTTTAGCTAGAGACGCGCCTGCGCAGGCGGAACCGCCCTGGACACGCGCGCGGATGGATGTCAGGTCGAATTCCTTGCTTGAGCCTGAACTGCGGCAGTGCTGGTACGAGTCTCA
>CAUYUJ010015627.1:581735-611657 GCA_963575745.1 Prorocentrum cordatum
CCCTCCCTCACGTGCACATCCCCCCCCTCTCGTTGCGCCCCCCCCGAAGCGCTCGCGATGGAAATCGGGCGGCGGTGGCAACGGCGCTGGCGGGCGGGAAGTTTTTCTCTCAGGTTCGCAAGCGAGCCCCGTCAGCGCTGAGAACCTTCGGCCCTAATTCATCGAGGGCCCTGCGAACGGAGACAGCCCAGTTCACTACCTCCAAGAGCGTGGCCGAGGAAACGCCGCCAGGGGCAGGCCCACCGACAGCGCCCACGACGATCTTGCTCCCAGGCGCGCGAGCGATGCGCCGCAGTGCGCGGCGCGCAGATGGAAACTCCACGTCGAGCCTCTCCTCGGCGCGGAGGTTGGCCCTGTGTTCGCATGCCCTGGCTTGCCTGAGATACTGACTCGGCAATAGACGACCTGGGGCGCAACGCGCAGCAGAGAGTTGAGCTCTGGCGACGACGCCCAGGTCAAGCGCCACGACGTACAGGGACGACACTGCCGCGTCCGCGTCAGCAACAAGCGACGCCGCGTCGTGGAGAATTGCGAGATCTCCGACGACAGCCAGATTTGCCTCCGCGCATCTATGGGGCCCCGTCACTTCTCTTGAGCCCCTCAGTCGCAAATCCCCAATCGCGCCAGAGGCAGCGCCCCGAGAAGCTCCGAGGTCAACGCCCGGAGGTTTCAGGAAAACGCCGCCTCGCGCGGCCCGAACCTGCGTGACGCCAGGGATGTTGCGCACAGATCGTCCATGAAACCTCTGCATCGCAGCATTCCAGCGAGTGCTCCGAACCATGCCTGCGCCAGGATGCAGCGCTGCACCGGCAGCGCGCGCGCGCGCTTGCACTGCGCGGCCAAGCGAGCGGCAGCGAGAACGCCAACAGTGGCGCGGCGCAGAGGACCTCTGGAAGCGGCCCTCTTCAGACTGGCCGCGCGCGTGGCGGCAGGATTGTAGTAGCCAGAGCGCGCGCCGTAGAGCTGCCGCCAGAGGCAGGCGCACTTTCTGGAAAAAAGGCGCGAACTCTTCTCTGGGCGACGAACCACCGGCCACGTCGTCGAACTCAGCAGCCGTTCGCGGACCATGTAAAACCTGATGGGCCACGGAGGGCGCGAGACGCGCCGACCAAACGTTTGGGGCGCGCAGCGCGCCAGAACGCGTCGTCCAGCAAACGCGCCCACGCTTGCTGGTTGGTCTTGTCCGCCAGAGGCAGGCCTGGGGATGATTGCGTCAGCATGTATGGAATGACGTCGTTGTGCTGCAGCACGGCCGCCGTCTCGTCGCAACCGAGCGCCGCGGCTACCTGCCTCGCGCCTCGGCGCATGAACCGACGCGCGTTCAGGCAGGGCAAATCCCCGAACCCTTTCCGGAGGAGGCGCCGATCGAACATCGCCAATGCCGAACGGAGATCGCTGAAGAAAATCTGCTAGCAGTCGTTCTTTCGTCAGACACGCCACGCTCTGCACTCTCTCGAGCAATTCTTCCTTGTGCGCGCCCCGAGGCTCACCCCAGTGCAACACGGGAGCCCCGCCAGCCAGCCGAGACATATTAGCGCCGAAGATTTGCCATCGCGGAGGTTGCGACGAAGCCGGGCGCCTCCCCCTGCGCACCCACGCGCGGCAGCGGTTCGTCGCGCGCGGCCGCCGACGAGGCCGCGGCCGCGGCGGCGCCAGGGGCTGCCTGCATGATCCTCTGAAACGCACGCCCTTCCTTGAAGACAGCGCCCGGCGTCTCCACCATGCAATCGATCTACAATCGCGATGGAGCGATGTCGAGGCTGGCAACATCGAACAAGCGCAAAAACCAATTGCAAATAATGCCCCAATCCGCCGACACGCCAACAACCATGCAATACTTAGCGTCGAACCCTGTAAGTAAAATCCGGGCTCGCTCGCGCATGTCCTTCTCGCGGCGTTTGCCCGACGATATGTAAGCCAGCAAAGTCGAAACTGGCAGCGACATCGGCGCAATTTCCCCGACTGGCCCCGCAGTGGAATCGAACCGCTGCTTGGCGAACGATAAATTCCGCACAACTGTTCCCGAAGGCTTGCGACCAACGCCTGGTTCCGCCAGAGGCAGGGCGTTGTCGTTGTCCTCTTGAATCGCCACGAAGAATCTGCGCTACTTCTCGCTGTTCAGGATGTCCGGCGCCGAGGCGCGTCGGCCATCGAAAAGCTCGCGCCGCACCTCGCCGAGCACGTCGTCGCAGTGCAAGGATTGGCTCGCGAGGCGAATGGCATGGCACGCGCCGGATCGCGCATCGCTATCAGAAGGTTTGGGGAGAGCCCGCGAGCAGCGAGGAACACTGCCCGCCGCTCCTTCGCGGCACCATCTGCTGAAAAACTTGCGACGGCCCTCGTGACATGCGACTTCGGGGGCCCGTCGCGCGCCGGAGGCGCAGCTTTTCTCCTGCCCCGCCCCAGTGGCGCGCAAAACTCCGCGAGGAAACTGCCGAGCTGCTTCGCGGCCATCGCGGCGCGGCCCTCCTCGAACTCGGCTGCGCGGCTTTTCGCGCAATCAAGGATGCCGAGCACGCCAGAGCGGCAGTAGCCTGAAGCCCCGACGTCGCGAGCGACCGCTGCCAGGGGCAGGCGCATCAGCGCAATATCTAACAGCCATGCAGTATTTCGACTCGTCCAAAGATAAGGATATCGACGTGGCGATACACAGAAACTCACGGGTTTCCACGCGGAGAACCTCGGCCATCACGCAGAGCTGCTTGCGCCTGCGTTTCCGCTTTCTCTCCGCCGTCGGATCGGCCGCGGAGAATGCTTCCGCCGCGCGCGAGCGCACATGCGCAGGGAATGCGTCCCAGAGAGCACCGCCCACGCATCCCTCCATTCCGCGGCCGACGGCGCGTGGCCCCGCAGAAGCGCAGCGTCTGCTGCCGCAACTTCTTCCATCTGTTCCGACGAGGGGGCATCTTCGCACGCCAGTGGCAGTGGCTTAGGCGAGAATTATTCGCAAAATCTTCTGGCCCGCCTCGCGCCCCCTGCGCGTCGATGCGCTGCTGACCTCCGGCGCTGTTCCACTTGGAATATCGCGTGGAAGCCCGCCGAAGGGCGGACCTGGAAAGTTGCAAAATTGGAAAATCTCTCGCGAGGGCCCCTCCGCCCATCCGCCGCGGCCTCTGCGCGCACTCGGCAAGCCCGCCCCCGCAGGCCGCGATGCTCACCTGCTGCCAACCACGACGAACCATTCGGCAGGAGAGATAGCGCCGCGCACGTCTTGCGACGTCTGTGGAAATCGCATCTTATTCAGAACGCCTTCTTGCAAGGAGAATGCTTGGCGAAGCGCCGCGCATCGGAATCGCCCCCCGCGAATGGGCGGGGGCAATCAACAGACTGAGGCCCGATCTTCGACAAGGATCTGCCGGCAAAGCCCCTTTTCCGACTTCCCCCGCCCGCCTCGGTCGCTGTCCGCGCGACGTCCTCGCGGGAATCAACCGCCCTGCGTCTCCCCCGCGTCGCCCCTTGCTTTCCGCGATTCGCCGGAGGCAGAGCCCTCGCCAGAGGCAGAGATTTCTTCTTGGACGCTCCGCTGTGCGTTAGTCCGCCGCGTCTCCGCGACGGCCACGACTGCCCCGCAGTCGTTGTCGACTTCTGCTTGAGACACTCCCCAAATGGAAAATAAAGCGGCACCCGCATCACCCAGCACAGCGCCCCCCATCGCGGCGCGCCCCAAATGCTTGACACTTGGCATGTGCCGAAACAGCTATGAGGCAACAGCGAGCTCGATGATGCTGGCGATGATGGTGATAAAGGTGGCGGTGGGCATGCCGGCGAACGCGCGACCTCGCCCCTGCCCATTATGACAGTCAAAAAGAAATTGAGCACAACCATCCCGAAATAAAAAAAACACAACCACGGGAAAAGCAAACGGGGCCAGGAGAAAACTAAACGTGACCGCAGGAAAAACGAAACATAACCACCTACAAAACTCAGCAGGACCACGAAAACGAAACATGACACTGAGAAAACGAAACATGACCACGGACAAAATAAACAGGACCACTCGAAACAGTAGACAGGAACACAAAAAAACAAAACTCTACAGGGGCCTGCCAAACAGTGAACATCACCACGGAACAAGTAAACGGGACCAAAAGAAAACTCAACAGGACCGTAGGACAACCAAACAAGGCCACGAGCAAACTATGAAGGACCAAGACAAAACTAAACAGGACCACGGGAGAACTATTCAGAACCCGCGGGACAACTAAACCGAACAAATACAAAACTCAACGGGGCCACGGGGCAACTAAACAGGACCAGGACAAAACCAAACAGAACCACGAGAAAACTAAACATGGCCATGGGAAAACTAGAATGAACGATTTGGACACAAGAACAACAAACAACTCGACAGGGCGAAGAGAAAACAAAACAGGACCAGGATAATTCTAAGAAAGACCAGGGACAACCTAAACAGGACCAGGACAACATTAAACGCTGACACAGGAAAAACTGATCAGGGCAACCAGAAAAAACAAACAAGACCAATAAAACTAAACAGGACCACGCGAAAACAAAAGCTGGGGCAGAATCCTCGCGGGTTTTGAACACAAAAACGCTGCAAACAACAATTCTGAACATCGAACCGCCGAAAACAACAATTTCGAGCACCCAAGCGCACAGAACATGAATTTTAGCAGCCCGAGCCGGGCGCAGACGCATTTTAAAAACCGAAGCGCTGCAAACTGCAATTCTGAACACCACGGCGCTGCAAACGCAGGCCGGGGCCGATCCTCAAGCATTTTGAACACCAAAACATTGCAAACAGCCTTTCGAAACATGACAACAGGAAAAGTAAACAAGACCTGGAAAAAAGTAAACAAGACCAGGGCAAAATAGAGCAGAACTACAGGACAACTAACAAGACCATGAGAACAAACTATGAAAAACCATAAGAAAACAAAACGTAACCAAAAGAAAAATGAACGGGACAATGGGGGGAACTAAACGTGACCGCGGATAAATTTTGCAGGACCACTCGAAGAAGTAAACAAAAGCACAGGACAACTAAACAGAAACCCGCCAACAAATAACATGGCCACGGAAGAAGTAAACCGGACCAAAGGAAAAGTAAACAGAACCAGGAGAAAACTACACAAGGGGCATGACTAAGGGGCCACGGCGCAACTACACAGGGCAAGGAGAGAAACTAAACATGACCAGAAGAAAACTAAACGGGGCCACGGAACATATAGCAGAACCAAAGGAAAACTAAAAGGGACCAGGAAATACTAAATAAGACCAAGAACAAAAATAAAGATGGCCAAGGGAAAACTAAGCAACAAACCAGGGCCAGGACAAAACGAAGCAGGACCACAAGACACCGAAACAGGACCATGGCCAAACTAAACAGGACCAGAGGAAAACTAAAGATGATCAAGAGAAGAACTAAAAAGGGCCGAACAACAACTAAACAGTACCACGGGGCAACTAGACGGACCAGGGGAAAACTACGCAGGGCCAGAGCAAAACTAAACAGGGCCAAGAGAAAACGAAACGCGACCAGGAGAAAACTAAACAGGACCACGCGAAAACTAAACAGGGCCAAGAGAAAACGAAACAGGACCAAGAACGCTAAACAGAACCACAAAAAAACACTAGACAGGACCACGCGAAAAACTAAACCGGACCATGGTAAAATTGAAAGAGGACTACAGGGCGACTAGACAGAATCATCCGCACAAGCAAACAAGACAGAAAAAATACTAAACAAGACCACTGGAGAGCCAAACAACAAAATAAGACACACGGAAAGAAAACTAACGAGAACGCAAGAAAACTGAACAGGGCCAGGGGGGAACTAAGCAGAACCAAAGCCAAAGTCAACAGCGCCACGGGAACACGAAACAAAACCAAAAAACAAAGAATAAACGTGACAAAGGGAAAACTGAAGAGGACCGCAGGAAAAGAAGAAATAAAAAAGAAAACAACTAAACAATACCGGAACAAAACTAAACAAGACCACAGGAAAACTAAACGGAACCATCCGGAAGGAAGAGGGGAACTAAGCAAGACCAGGAGTAAACTAAACAGGGCCACAAGAAAACTAAACGGGGCCAGGGGAAAATTTAAGCAGGACCAGGAGAAAACAAAAAAAAACCCAAGCGAAAACAAGACAGGATCAAGAGAAAACTCAACAAACGTCAAAGACAAATGACATAATCGCAGGAAAACGGAAAAGGATAATGAGAAAAATAACCAGGACAACGACCAAACAAAATAGGACCAAAGGACAACTAAACAGGGCAGGACGAGAAGAAGACTAAGCAGGATCACAAGACAACATAACAGGGCCAGGAGAAAGTTTAACATAACCAAAACAAAACGAAGCAGGACCATAGGAAAACTAGACATGACCAGGAGAAGAACTAAGCAGGATCAGAAGAAAACCGAACAGGATCACTGGACAACTAAACAAAACCACCAGGAAATTAAGCAAAACCAAAAAAACAAATAACGAAGACCATGAGAAAACGAAGCAGGGCCACCCGGAAGAGGGGGACACACAAAAACAAACCACAACAAAACTTAGGAATGCCAAGAAAACGAAACAGGACCACCAATCATGTGGTGGCGCCGATGGCGATGATGACGGCGAGATCGCGATCGCGACCTGCGGTGATGGCGGCAGTGGTGCTGACGGCGCCCATGACCAGCCACGACTATGACAGCGAACATTTTGTTCGAACCGAGCGATTCCGCAAACTGGGAGCCGGCAACTCCAAGCGATTTCAGACCTTTCGATGCAACAGCCGAACGCCCCTGATGTTGGATTCTCTTCTATACGAGCTATGTAGCTCTCCTACAGCCCGAGTTACGCGCGTAAATCGACAGCACCTCTCAAGATGACTCGAACAATACGTATAGTTCGGCAAACCTAGCTCGAGTATCAGACCGAGTTCAGACTTCTGAATGCAATAGTGGGACGCGTCTGTGACTCCGAATCGATTCCTGTGATTACCAGCCCTGCAGCCCCCCTGCAGCCCGAGTTAAGTGCAGAAAACCGACAGCACCTCTCAGAATGACTCGAACAATACGAATAGTTTCGCGAACCTAGTTCGGGCAGCAGACCGAGTTCAGAGCTCTGGATTCGACAGACGGACGCGCCTGATGTCTCCGAATCGATTCCTGAGGTTACCAGCCCTGTAGCACCCCTACAGCCTGAGTTAAGTACAGAAAACCGACAACACCTCTCAAGATGACTCGAACAACACAAATAGTTTTGTGATTCTAGATCGGGCAGCAGACCGAGTTCAGAGCTCTGGACTCAACAGACAACGCGACTGATATGCTGAATCGGATTATGTAAGTATCAGCTCTGTAGCTGTCATATAGCTCAAGTTAAGTACAAAAACCGAGAGCGCCTGTCAAGATGACTCAAATAATACGAATAGGTTTCCGGACCTAGCTCGGCTAGCAGACCGAGTTCTGACCTCTGGATGCAACAGGCGAGCGCGCCTGATCATTCTGAATCGATTAGCTGTGCTTACCAGCTCTGCAGCTCTTCTATAGCTCGAGTTATGTTCAGAAAACCGCCACCGCCTGTCAAGATGACCCGAAACGGCCGATCCCGCCGCAGTGCTTTTTGGCAGTAAAAGGTACCCGATCGAGCTGAGATCAAGATGGCGAGCGGGAGTAAGATCGAATATCACGGGAAAAAATACTAGAGCTCTGACGAATGTTCAAATTTTGAGAACAAAATTTTCAACCGACAAAAAGTCAGCAAAAGGTCCGTCGAGATTTTTCTTGCCAACTAGCTCTCCAGCGCCCCGGAATTACTCTTAAGCTTCCAGCAACAACTTGCTAAGGGAAGCTCTACGAGTTACTTGGTAGCGCCCAAAAACCGGAGAGCGAGGAACCCCCTCCGGGACGGGAAATCTTTCCTAGAGAGCTCCCTGGGGCCCCCCTGAAGCGCTTCAGAAGCACTGCCAAGCACGCCCCCATGCGTGCCTGCACGCGCGCAGGCACGTGTGGACGCGTGCCTTCCTGCAATGCTCTGTCACACCCTCCTGGGGCGCCTGCAGAGCTCTGTCAAACCCTTCTGAAGCGATCTTGCATTGCTGCGGACCCGCTGCCGGCTCGGGCAAGTTGCTGCGGGGGCCGTGGACCGGCGAAGATGGGCTGCTGGCAGGCACCACCACCGTCCGGCTTCGAATATAAAACCCTCTCGCTCTCAGAGAGCTCCCCGGGAATCACATCAAGTGCGGCCAAAGAAAAGTTGTCGGCAGACGCGCCGCTGCACGCTAGTCAGAATCATAAGACCCTTGCAAGACAGAGCCGATGCCACTGGGCCCCACTCGGAAACGAATGCCACGCGGCACGCGGCGCGCCAGAGACGGCGCCGTGGCGCGCCAGAGGCAGCGTATCAAACAACCGACTAGTTGTCGTCCGAGCTCGCGTCAGCCTCATTATCCTCCTCGTCCCCGCTGCCGTCCTCGGCCACTGGCATCGACAACCAGCGCGCCTCCATCGTGGTTCCGCTAAAATACTCGCTGGCTTTCTGGACGAAATCCGCGTCGCCGCCCAATTGCTCCGCGTGCCCCCCGTCGTGGCCCGCCTTGTGCATGGCGCGCCTGTCCACGATGGAGTCGAGCCAGCCACGATGCGCATCGTTGCAAGCGATGCCTTCGCGCTCCATTTCGCCAAAGGCAGCGACAGCCAAGGCGCCAGAGCCTGCAGTGAAGTCCACGACGTGGGTCACTTTGTGGTGCTCCATGATCGTCTGCCAGATGCTGAGGGGCCTCGCCTCGTTGCACGAGAACGGGTGGCCCTTCTCATCGATGTCTCCCTGCAGGCGCGCTAGCTTGACATCGAGCGCGGCGCGTGATGCAGCCCCCGCGACGCTCGCCTTGGCATCGCGGGACATGCGGGGGAGCTCCGAGAAGCGCCGCACGTGGATGCCACTGTATGTCGCGGCTGTGCTCGAGGTCTCGCCGCGCGCGTTGAACTCCGAACGGTGCACCACTTTCCGCGGGCCCTTGAGTGGCAGCGAGAAATGCGCCATCTCCTTGTTGTTGATGGTGTAGCTCGACGCCCTGGCCGAGGCCCGCGGGTCCTCTTCTTGGTCGGCTGCGCGCGCACGAACCAGCACTCAGCGAACGCGCGTGGGAGCCGCCTGTCTGCAACTTCTCCTCCAAGGACTCAATGGCGCGGCGGTTCGCCCGGCCCCTGCCGTCGAGGAGGATGATGAGATCATCCTTGTCCCCTCTTCTGCATGAAGAACTCGATGACGCACTTGAACTTCATTTCGTCGCGTTGCATTTGCTCGCCAAACCTCGCCTCGACGCCTTGCTCGACGAGGTTGGGAAGGACGAGCTCCGCTGAGAGGATGAACGCGCGGACGTCGCCTTTCTTCCTCCCGAAGCGGTGCCCGAGGCTGGGCGTCTCCCACGCGCTCTGCATCTGCGGCATTGCATGCTCCGCGCCAGAGGCAGCGCCGACAGCCGGCAAAGAGACGAACATGGCGGTTTTCCTGCGGAGCTGCTTGAGCTGCCCCTGGAGCTTCTGAAACTATTCCTTTTGCTCCTCCCCGAACTCGGAGACCCCCGGCAAGCCGAGATTTTGATCGAGCTCGGGGGCGGCGGGGATCGGCCCACTGGCGCACGCGGCCACGAAGGCGCGGTAATTGGCACCCACCTGCTGGCAGGTCTCGTTGAGGTACGTGTGCCAGAGGAATCCAGGCGCGCTGCTCCGCATCTCCTGCAAGGCTAGATCTGCAATCTCGTCATCGAAAGCGCCAGGCCACACAGGCCACGCGACGTCGATCATCGCCTTCGCCTTGGCGTCCATCCCACTCCGATACTCAACCACTTTGCGCAAACAGCGTGTCCGCCCCGTCAGCGCCGCCGCCTGAGTCGGACATCCGGTGCGAAGCCGCGAGCCCATCCGCACCAAAGGTAGCGAACTTCTGGACGACGCTGAGAGGCGTCGTAAATGCGGCCATGTCATTCTGCATATCCTTGTCAACGAGAGACGACTCGTGGAAGATGTACTCGACGAGCTCCTTTTTCTTGAAGAACGCGTGGAACATCGCTGGCGTCTTCATTCTCGCGCCTGACGACTCGGCTCACGGACAGATTCTCGCCCTTCGGAACGTCGCCCGTCAGGCGGGCCACGCGGAGGCTGTTCATGATGAAAACGAAATACTCCCTAGCCTTGGCGTCAGAGACACCCCTCGTGGAGCAGCCGAAACCGATCCTCATGAGAAGCGTGGGGTCGCGAAGCTCCGGGCAATGCACTTCGGCCAGTGCGAAAGCCGAACCGCAGGCCCGTCGAGGACGAAAGGCCGCAGACCTTTCAGCGCCACGAGGGTTGCAGCGGTGCGCGGTTTTCCTTTGAAGGTGAAGCCGTAGGTCTTGATCGCAGATTCCAGCTTCGACAACGGTTCCTGTCTGGCGAACGCGTTCGCCACGCTGGTCAAGCGGCGCGCTTTTTCTGCGAACCGCCAGTAGGAATCAGCGCCAGTGGCAGCACACGTAGAGAACATCTTCTCTGAATGGGACAGGGCGGCCAAGTGGGTCGCGTCGCCATCGGGCAGCAAGCGCATCCTGATGGGCACGGACAACGCGGCGTTGAACAGATGCCACACGCGGTCATCGTTGGACAGCTGGAGCGCCCGGCTCATAGCAGCGCACCACGCGATCACCACCGCGCGCCCTGCGAGCATGGTAAGAGCCTCGGTCAAGCAAGCCCCAGGCTTGCCAGGCTCAACGCGCTGGGCGACCTAAGCGTCGACCACCAAGACAGGGAGAGGCACGTCGAAGGAGAGGCGCCACGAGGGCGCGTGACTGGAGGAGAGGAGGTACGCGTCCTCCGACCACATATCCATGGCAACCTCGAGCTGGCTCATGGAGACGTCGTCGATGTCCGGGCAAATCGGGTCCAACATCCACGCCGTCCCCGCTGCCTCGTACTGCTTGGTCCGGGAGAAGCTCGCAACCAGGTTGTCGTGGCCCATCACCTCGCGAAACGCACAGAGGTTTGCGCCAGAGGCAGCTCGAGTGATGGCCAATGGCGGAATCATAGAACACTTGGCGGGCAACGCGAAGGACAACTCGCGCTTGCGCTGCTCCAAGAAACCGAGCAAACCGTTGTCGACGTAGTTCTTCACTTGGCGCACCCACTCCGTGACGCGGCATGACGCGTTCTCCGCCTCGAGGAGTTGCGCGATGCACAGCGGGGCAGGCGGCGCGCCAGAGGCAGCGGCGGGCGCCAGAGGCAGCGCCTTCTTCGCAGGCGAAGGGGTTTGTTCTCCGTCAAGATAACAATTGGGGGGGACATCAAGTCGATGCATCGAGCGGGTCACCGTTTCTCGTCTAGATAACACAGCGCGGATCCTCGGGCGCCGCGCCTAAGCCATAGGCTGCGGAGGAGGGCAAGGAGGGAGAGAGAAGGGAAGGAACACACTCGGGGCCTCGAGGGGGTTCTGAGGGACAGCTGCCCAAACTTTCGCTGCCCGAACTCCGCAAACTCCCGGGGCGAGGTGCACGGGCTCCCTATCCTCCTCATCATCCTTTTCTCTTCCCCTCTCCTCCTCACCTTCCACGCTCCTCTCCTTCTTCCAGCCTTCGGGCACCTTAGTGTCGTCGTACACCTTAGCGTGATCGTTCAGAAGACGTCGAGAAACACCTGGAGACTGACTCTTCAACGCCACATTCAATTCTCTTTCATCTGAGTGACCCTCTTCGTCCACCAGGCAGAAAATCCCTCGGGTCAGCGCGTCGTGGAGGGCGGCGTTCCCTTTCGCCGGGTCGGCCTTCGTCAGAGCATCGGCTGGCATCGCGCCATGGGGCAGCCAGCGCACTTGCGAGCCCACTGAGCTCAATGCGTCACGGACCACGGCCAGCTCTATAGCGTTGCGCCTGTCCGCTCTCGAGCCGGCGCTGTTGCGAGACAACGCATCGAAAACGCTCTTAGCGCCCGCGATGCTCAGGCCGGAGGCCTGATCCCCGCGGGCACATTCTTTGGGAAGAACAACCGAAAAAGGCCCCTGCATGGGGGGCCGTCCAATCCGGGGAGGCGACGTCTCCAAACAACGCGCCCCGCCACGCGATTTGGACCCGCTGGGC
This sequence comes from Prorocentrum cordatum, assembly GCA_963575745.1. Taxonomy (NCBI): domain Eukaryota; class Dinophyceae; order Prorocentrales; family Prorocentraceae; genus Prorocentrum; species Prorocentrum cordatum. The sequence continues at coordinate 593,801 of CAUYUJ010015627.1, forward strand.
CTCTGCGACGGCCCCAGACAATGAGAGCGTCTCCGCGGCGATGGTGCTCGCCACCGCTCGCTTCAAACGCTGCGAGCGCCAAGAAATCGCACTTGCTCGAGCTCCCCTATTCTGCCTAATCGAACTGTCCGCAGCAAACACTAACCGGCCACTCTGTGCCCCGCCTCTCCGGGCCGAGCCCGGCCCCCCAGCAACTGACGCGGCGACAAAAGTGGTGGGGAGGGGGCCGAGGGGCCAGAGGGCGAGGTATTGGGAGGCAGAGGCTCGCACAAACTTAACAACTTTGCTGGCAAGGAGGGCAAGTTCCACCCGGGGTTCCGGGAGAGCGGGCGCGAGTAAGGATGCGCTGCCCGCGACGTCAGGCCGCGACTCTAGTCCGAGCCGCTGCGTCTGGGCCACCGTGGTCCTATACAATGAAATGTCCGAGGGGGTGAGCGGCGAGTCCTGAACGGACCTGCGAGGCTTGTCCAGAGGCACGGGAGCAAGCTGCTCTCGAACATACTTTTCCTGATCAACTAGTATTTTCCCACCGGGCATCTGACTTGCATGTCTTCCCGCGTAGTCAGCCTGACCCTCTTCCCACTTCCCGAACTTAAATCTGCGAAACAGGCTCTCCTTCAAAGACGGGGGCACATCGGAATCGCCTGAGATGCAGCACCAGCAGCCTTCTGGTCGTGGACCTCAGTAGCCACAGGCAGGGCTCTAGCAGGGAACGGGCGAATCCTAGCTCCGAGACGTTGTCTGTGAGAGTGCGATGCCACAACAAAGGGGCGTCGTTGAGACCGCGCACCGGGGCGACTAGCTCAATCAAGCAGTCGTTGGGAACCAAGTCCGGAGCAGGGCTCCACGTAGATAGCCCCGCGAGGCCTCCCCAGCTTGCTACTCTGGCAAAAAGCGTTTTTGGCATCCGCAATCCCCAGGGCCCAGTTCATCGAAGCATTGATTTGCAGAGTCAGCATAAGACTCTCCGACTGGGGCTGCCACTCTTTCGCATCGGAGGCCTCGAAGAACTTCCGTTCATGCCCCGAGAGATTCTTTAACTGGACCTCGGCGCCCCGTCGAGGCACGGGCTTGGCGGCAACGTCCGCTCGGCCAGAAAAACAGCTCGCAAAATCAAGGAAGAAAGTTCCTTCCGCTCCCGAGGGAGGCGTGAAGGCAGCATCAAAATTAAAACCCCGAGCGGCTAGCTTCTGACGCAAGATCTGGTCTTGCAGAGAGTCAGCGTTTCCCCCGGCTTCCTCTCCTTCGAACAGTCCCCACACTGTTCTGCCGTCTTCTGTCTTGCCCGGAAAAATCCGAACCTCGTCTAAACTCACGCTGCCGTCTCGAGCCGGCCGGGGCGCTGGAGATCGGCTTCGGGCCCGCGCTGGTAGGGAGCCGACCTCGGCCGCCACGGAAGAGGAAGCAGGAGCGCCCTCGCGCTCTGCTATGATGCGGGCTGCTACCGAGGCGTCCCTCGGCATGTTCTCGACTGGCGTGAAACCCGGCGTCGGCGGATCGCCTTGCCTCGGGGTCGGCCCCCGCGAGTCCGCGATCCCCCGCCTGGGGCGTAAAAGCGGCGGAGCCGACTCGGGGGCGAGGTCATCCCCCGGCCTCTGCGCGGACCGACGAGAATCCGATGAGACGCGCTCCTCATCCGAATCCTCGATCGAAATTGGCTCAAGTCGTTGAGCGTCAACTGTCTTGGAAGGAAGTCGGTCGGGAGATCCTGGAGCCGAGGCCCCCGGTCCCGCGGTGGAAAGCTCAGACCCCAATCGGCCCCCGGTCTCCACACGAACCACCGGCGCGCCTCCGGAGCCGGCCGGCCCCTGAGCCTCAAGAGACCCCTCGTCGCCCCAGGCTGGATCTCGCCTCGAACTCCCGGCGCTTCGTCTTTCCCGAGCCCGTCCCAGGCCTCTGGCGGCGGAGAGCCTTCGGACTCGACGCCAACCGCTCCGACTCGCTTGCCCGCACGCGCAGCTCGCGCCGAAGCTGATCAAAACGAGGGCAGTCGAGCAGCTCGGCACCAAGTGCCTCGGGGCGAGTGGCTTCTCGCACCTGCTCGCTAGAACGCTTGTAATGCGATGGCGCATGGCCGCCCACGCGGTGCTCCTGGACTGTAACGCGACGGCCCCGGGCCCCGTCCACCTATCACGCTGCGACTCGTGGGTTCTTTTAGCTGCCGTAACCTTTCCCCAAACATAAACCCATTCCCCGGGGGAATGTGGGGAATGTAAGTAGATCCCCGCGTGCTCACGAGACAGAGAGAAGGACCCTTGAAACTCCCCACCCCCGTCACACATAATCATTTCTGGAAGGCCGAACGGGCCCATTTTTCCTCTTCCTCCCTCGCCTCATCCTCATCCTCGTCGATTCTTTCCCCCCCATCCTTCATTTCCTCCGTGTCCCCCTCCCTTTCCTCCTCACCGCCCTTGTCCACCGCGGCCCCCTGGTGGCTTCAAAACTGTTTTCCAGAGGTTCCCGAAAGGCGTGCCGCGAAATCGCTGTACACATAGCGAGCCTGGCGAGCCTCATCTCAATGCCCCCCCCTCCTCGTCCTCCTCCACCCACTTCTCGCCCCCCTCCTCCTCGTCCCCCTCCTCTTGTTCCTGGTCCGCTTCACCTCGTCATCCTTGATGATTCGCCCCCCCCCCTCCCCCCCCCCCCGCCCCCCTATCCTCCGCCTCATCCCCCATTCTCCTGTCCCCGTCCTCCTTGTTCTCACCAGCACGCGCGCCCGAGTCGACATCATTTGCAAGTCTTGCATTTCAGGGTACCTTTTTTGGCGTCTCGCGGGACATTGTGCGGGTCGGGGAACGCCGACTTTGGTAGCCTTCTCTTGCACGCGCCGCTGCACTGATACGTCGGCGACTCCTCCACGGGCTCTGGTGCGCCGCCGGCCCGGGCCGCGGTCGCCCGGCACGCGCTCCGCCGTTGCGCGGCCGCGCGCGCGGTCTCGCTGGTGCTCGGGCTCGGACCAGAGGCGGAAGCGCACGAGCGACGAGGTGGGGCGGTGGCGCGAAGGGCCCAGATCTCCGACGTCTCGAAAAAATCGTGAGGAGAGGCTTTTGGCGACTTTCGGCCTGCGGGGGCCCTCGTAGGGCCCCGGGACCGTCAGAAAACGACCCGAGACGAAAAGCCGGTCCTCGGGAAGTCGTCGGGGCTTCCGGGGACCGCGTCTCGAAAAGAATCGAGAGATAGGAGGTCAGGGATGGGGCGGTGGCGCGAAACGGGGAAGCCGGGGCTCAAGTAGCCGACGATGGAACCAAGACGCCCCAAGAGGCCCCCAAGACCGCCCCAGGACGGCCCGAGAGGCCTCCATGAGAACCCGAAGACAACCCACCTCCTCCTCCACCACCTCCTCCTCCTCCTCCCTTTCCTCCTCCCGACCCGAGATCCGCCCGAGACTTTCCAAGCCCCTATTCGACGTCCATCACGCGACCATTCGTGTCTCCACGCGCTCCCCGTGATGATAGCGCCGTCCAATATGTCGGCTGCGGACCATGGGGTGGTTCAAGGGGTCGGCGGATGTGGCGTAAGCCTGTAGAATCATTTCTGGAAGGCCGAACGGGCGAACCCAGCGCCGAGAGAAAGCTTGCCACGCGCAGGTGGCCGCGTCTTCTTCTAGAAGACAACATTGTTGGCAGCTGGTTCCGTGGCCCGCCATGTTAAGAACAGGGGGGCTGTCGCCGCTGAACCCGACATAAAACAAGTCCGCGGCAAACAAGCGATTGAAACGATAGGTCCGAGGGGGGGGCGGGCCTTCCTGCGCCAATATGGCCGAGCGTGCGACTCGCAACGGGGACATCTAAACTTATCCATGACCCAGGCGAGAACCTGAGGGCGGGCCCCAACTATTCTGAGGGCCCAAATGAAGTCGTCTCGCGAGGGGCGGCCAAGATTGACCTGCAGCTCTGAGATTTCTCTCTGGAGAGCCTCATCCAACCCCACCCCCCCGGGGCCCGCGGCGGGCCCTGCTGAAACACCCCCCGGGTCCTCGTCCAAGTCCTGGGCCGCGGCCAGATCCGCCTCTGGCGCTTCTCCGAACTCAACGGGAAAACGGGCGACTCCCTGGGGCTGTTCGGCAGGGGTCTCTTCGCTACTCACTCGGCGCCACAGCGCCGCCTCCGCGCCGTTGGCCAGCGCCGTCACCAATTTGGAAAGGTAACGCTCCGACTTCTGCGCCCTGGCGCTCCCCTCCAACATCGGATGCTCATGATTTCCCGCGCATCTCCTCCTACAGGGTGCTACGGGTCTCTCGCAACTAGCCAGCAACCGGGCGGGCTTCTTAGAAACCGCGCCTTCCTTGACTGACAAACCGAACATGCACTGATCGAAGTCGCACAGGGCCGCCCCCGGGGATTCCTGAAAAATCTTAACGCACTCGAGGTACCACGAACTGGCAGAGAGAGGGTGCTCAAACACGAAATCTCTTCCCAGGGAGATCTGGTGCAAGGCAATTTCGCAACGCAAATGGACGAACTCGAGACCTCTCTCCTCCTGTCGGGTCCTCGCTTCGGGGTTCATTCGTGACCAATTGCTCTCCGCGGCTATGCTGAAGGCCCTACAGACTGGGGACATGTTAATACACTGAGGCTGGCCCCTACGGGTGACTTCCCACAGTCTCCGCGCCCCCGCTGGAGTAGAGATCGCACCCCGTCTGGAGGTCTATGGCTCGTGAGACTCGATATCCTCTGGCTCGAAGCTACTCTGACACTCTCATGGGGGGGAAGACCTCGAGTAAGACCGTCCCCCCCCATCCGACGTTCCCTTTCCTGCATCGCGCTGCGTTGCCAAGCGTGTTTCGTGGGTGGCCCGTGCCCTGAGAGAAGGCTGAGCGCCGCGTCCCGGACTTTCCAGGGAACCGCTGGGTCTCCACTGGGCTCTGGAGGTCCCAACAGGCCGTGAGTCAAGAAGGAATCCGTCTCCACCGCGTAGTCCCTCCCGTACAGATTCGGTCCCTTAGTGGTCTCCTTTCCCCCCTCCTCCTTTCTTTCCTCCGATCGCGGCTGATCTAGAGCCCCTAAACTAGCGGCCAGTTCTTCCCGAAATTCCGGCCCATTAAGGCCCTCCAACGCCACTAGGTCCCCGGACTCTAAGCCCGCGGCCCCATGTCTCCGAGGCTCGGACCCGCTGAGGCCGTCTGAGGCCCCCACTCCTCCTCCTCCTCCATCCTCCTGCTCCCGGGACTTCTTCGGGCCTTCTCGCCCCGTCCACAGGGTCACTGACACGTCTTCCTTTTTAGTCAGAACGCTGCTGAGCTCGCCATATGAAGTATGCCTCCAGTGCCTGTCCAGAAGCGCATGCGGACCTCGGGCAACACGGATTCGGTGGACCCCCGATGGGATGAGAGCCCTTGGGGGCTCGCGCCCGGAGCGCCCCAAGGCGACGCCCACCAAAAAGGCCTGGCGGTCCGTCGAGTTCAAGGCCCTGGAGGTCCGACCGAGTCCGCTGCATTACCTCTTCTAGAGAGGCGCTCCTGCCCTGAACCCTGTCCCAGATTCCCATGAATCCCCGGGGGGCCTTCGGAAGCTGGGGGCCCGCGAGGCCCCGCTGAGTCTGAGCGCTCAGGTCCCGAAGCGCCAGGTCCTCTCTCTCCGATCCCAGGGCCATCTTCATGATTCGGCTTTTCTGGGCCAGCTCGGGCCACTGCTCTACGGAGACCCAGGTCGCCCTCAGGTCTTCGGCGGACCCGCCTCGACGACCGTCTCCTGATCCTCGGCCTCGATCATGGCCGCTCTGGTCTCCGCCGCCCCGATGCAGAGCGCGAGCCTCGCGATCGCCTCGTCGCTGAGCTGCAGGGCCCCCTGCGCCCTCAGCCGGCGCTGCTCGCTCACCTCCTCCTACGTCTCGCGGAGCTGCTCCCCGAGACGATGCATCTGGTCCAGGAGGGTCTTCATCTGGTTGGCCTGGAGCGCCCTCGGCGTCAGGGCGGGCGAGGGCTTCGCCGCCGGAGGGCTCTTGAAAGCCGCGCGGGGCAGCCCCGAGGGCATCTCCGAGGGCTCCAGCACTCCCATGCGCCTCTGCACGAGGCCCCTCGCCTCGTCGAGGCCCATCAGCTCCCCCGCCTCTGCTTGCTCGAGCAGGGGCTCTGCTCCCCTCGAAGGTCAGGGCGGCCCTGCGGCTCCCCGGGCCTTGCGCCTCGGGGGCGCGCAGGGAACTGGCGTCGCCGCCCATGGTTGGCCCCGGGAGAAGTCGCCCACCATGCGGTTTACCTCGGACTTGCTCTTTTCGGCCGCCTCCTTCTTGGCCTGCTTCGCGTACTTATTCACCTGGGCCTGCGCCCTCTCCTCGGGGCCTTGTCTCTCAGGCTCAATCTCTCCAAAACATCCGACAATGGGAATGCGCGCTGCTGCCGTTCGAGCCGCTATTGATGGCCCGCGGAGGGTGCGTGCAGTCGTCGATCTTCCCCTGCTTGAGCTCGACCGCCTGCGGCCAACGCGTCGCGACACCCTGAATCGCCAGGCGGCACTGGGCGATGTGCAGAAACTGGAGGGCCCACCGCCGCCAGCGTAACTGCACCTTCTCCTCCTCGGCGAGATCCACGTGCTGCAGCTCGATCGGCAGCTCCTCCCAATCGTCCAGGATTTCGCCCTCGCTCTCGGGGATCGCAGAGAGGAGAGCAGCCGCTGCCCTCCTCACCTTCCGAGGACCTCTGGACAAAGCCTTCTTGACCATGGTGGCCGCGAGCCTCGTGAGCTCGGATGCTCGGGACTCGAGCCATGATGTCTACGGAGCTGGGGAACTCAGATGGGCGGCGTTCCCTCAGATTCCCAAGAGATCCCCAATCACGCTCAACACCCCAACGAGTCAGGAGAGAGGGGAAGGGGCATAACTGCAAGCTCCTACTCGCCTCTCCCACCCAGCCCCGCTCTCAGTCCCGGCGGCATTCCTCGGGGATCCGGCGAATGATGTCCGGGTCCACCACGAACTCCTCGGGCACGCACTGGACCAAGGAGACCAAACGGTGGCCAGCGGGGTGGCGCACGAGCGGGAAGCGAGCCTTGTCCTGGGCCCCCAGGATCAGCTCATCGTTGGCGAGATCCACGACGGCGCGAAGGGCTTCCAGCAGTCGAGCTGGAAAGAGAGGAGGGCAGCGGCCTGGGAGGATCAGGAACTCCACGATCCCGCACCTCAGCAAGCTCACTGGAACCCAGGCGCGGCCCACGGGCTCCACCTTGCCCCCGACGCCGCTGGCGACCATGCTGGGAATCGGGCCGCGCTTGACCGGGATCCTGAACCCGCGCTTCTGGAAGGCCTCGATCATGCGCTCCAAGTCCTGGTCTCCGATGAGCGCCTGCGCCGCGGCCGTCCGGCGCCGCGGCCGCGCCCGCGAGCGCGCGGTCGCCCATGCACTTCAGCGAGAGGCCTGGCCTGTCCATGCATCCAGCCAATGTCTTCACCATGGCATTCAGGTCCTCGACCGCGATGCCCGTGAAGCTCTCGTCGTCGGGCCGCAGGTCCACGAAGAAGCTCCCCTGCGCGCTCTTCTTGCCTCCCGGCGTCTTCTCGCAGGCAAGGCGGTCTGCCTTGGATCGAAATGGTCGCTTGCACGTCTCTGCCCAGTGTCCTCGATCTCCGCAGTTGGCGCATCGCGTTCTCTTCTTCACGCCGGTCATGAGAAGTCTCTTGGATCCTGGTTTTGATGCTGAGCGTCGATCGAAGAAATCCCTGTCAACTCGCTTAGCTGCCTCCACGCGACGTGCCCCGTGCCATGTACGACGACGTTCTGGTCCTAAACGATCTTCTAGTACCGCGGCGAATCTCATGAGTACCTCCTTCTCGCCCAAGTCCTGTTCTTCTAGTGTCGTGAGCAGGGCGTCTACGTCCTCCTCCGGAAGCTCCAGGGGGTCGCCCAGATCCGTCATGTAGCTGTCGAGCTCGGGAGGAGGGGCTGCTTCTTCTGACCCCGTCGCCCCTGCGTCCGACGTCGTCTCGGCCTCCATCTGGAATGTCTTCTGAACCGGTACGCGTTGGCAGGGCAAAATGGGCCTGTCTTTCGCGTCCATCTTCAGCAGGGCGGCTCTGATTGATGCGCCATCGTCCTTCCCGCCTGCCGGGGTCTTGAGGTTGATTCGATTCTGGGCTGTAAGCTGGGCCCCTTCTTCCAGGAAGCGCGAGGCCACATTGTCTGAGAGGGTCAGATTGCGCCGCTGAGCCTCCAACAGTTGAGCGCCCCGTCGCGGCGCGTAGTCCGCGAGGGTCTCTGTCTTGCGAATCGCGAAGTCCAAAAGCGCCGCGCCACGTGCGCTGCGCCCCTGGCCCCCGGCCCCCTCGCCATTCAGGAAGGCCAGGTGAGACAGAAGAGCCTCCACTCCGTCGCCGTCGTCGAGTCGATTGAATTTGAGCTGCAGGTCGACCGGAGAAGTCTCTAAGATACGCCCTGCCCGCGTTTCTCCTCGAAGACCCGCTATCTTGACCCATGCGCGCGCGTTGGACTTATGCACATCTAGGCGCTCAAATCCCATCCACGCTGGAGGTGCCCCGAAATCTCTGTTTGGAGCGTCCTCGGAAGATCTCCGGGATGATGAGTAGTGCCACTTGGGCTGTTCCCAGGAGTCACCCCACGCCTTCCGAACGCCGTTGTACCAAGCGTCGTTCTTATGGTGGCCCCAAGAGTCGCCCTCCGTCCACTCTGTGTTATCGGCCACCCAGACCCAGCGTCCGTTATGCGGGATGTTCGTCTCCGCATCTTCACTGATCTGCTCTGGCCCCAGCGGGGCCTGCTCCTGCTCCTCTCCAGGCGCGTGTCCCGGGACCGCGCGATTGACTCCGGCGATTCCCAATGCCGCTCGCAGCGCCTCCGACATCGCTCCGCTGACCACTGTGCTCCGTCAAGGAACAGATGAGGGGGGGGCGTCAAGTCGACGCGTCGAGCGGGTCACCGTTTCTCGCCCAGATAGCGCAACGCGGATCCTCGGGCGCTGCGCCTAGGCCATAGGCTGCGGAGGAGGGCAAGGAGGGAAAGAAGGGAGGGAACATACTCGGGGCCTCGAGGGGGTTCTGAGGGGCAAGTTTGCGCCGCCTCAGCTGCTCTCTTGCCCATGGCGGCTGCTCGCGGCTCGGGGGGGGGGGGGGGGGGGAGGGGCGCGGAAAGCGAACTGGTCGCGTCCGAGAGCCGAAACCTCTGAGGATGATGATGATGATGATGACGATGATTGTCATGATGATATGACGATGATGACAGCTGCTGGCGGCGTGACGACGGCGATGATGACGGTGGCGATGTTAGCGACGTTGCAAATCCTTAGTATGACCCCCCCCCCGTGGTGGCGTAGACAGCCGAAGCCCCGCAAGGGCTCCTGGGCCGTCGAGGTCAGCGGGGCGCACTCCGAAGCGGCGCGTCGCCTCTTCCAGCTCCCGATGGACTTCGGCGTGGACAGCTAGCAACGGCCGATCGGCGCCGCGCCGAGGAAGGTCTCGCGGGCCGTCGCCACCAAGGTACATGTCATTGAGCGTCTCGCCCATCTCATTCACCATATCACTCCTGGGGTGGCGTTTCTTATGCCGCCGCTCAGCTGACCAAGAAAAAACCGCATCGCTCTGAAGGTTCTTGGAGGTAGACGAAGGACAGGGGTAATAAGGGATCGGGAGATGTCACGCCGTCGACCGCCCCGGCGAAGAAGAGCACGAGTCCATGCGTACATCGCAGGCTCCAGACGGGGAGGCTGGAGTCGCCCTCTGCTGCATCTCGGACGGGTCGAGGGAAGCCGCGTCCGAGGTCACTCCCATTGACCCGAGAGGGCGCGGTGGGCCTCTTTCGCACCTCGCAGCGACTAGAGGATATCCGCGCCCCTCTCCATTCTGTCAGACACGTGATTCGGCAGGCTTCGACACGCCATCATCCTGCCAAGGTCCTGCGACGTGCCTATGTTGGCGAAAACCTCGCTCAAGGAGTCCAACTTCGAGAACCCTCCGCCGTGCGCAAGGTCCTTCTTGTTCTTGTCCCCCTCCGAAGACCGACAGACCGCACCCAAGGGCACTTTGGCCCCCATGGCGCGCACGTACTTGTACATCCGCGCGGGCCTCATCAAGATCTCTGTCCCGACCAGGTCGAGAAGGCTCTCCTGCTCCCAGCCCTCACAAGTGTCGATCATTCCCAGGATGCTCTCGAGATCCGCGACCCCGTAGTCATCGATCACCAGGTGATAATGGTTTCAGAACTGCCCGAGCCCAAACACGGCCTCCCGAAGCCGAATGCGCATCATGGGAACGTCTCTCTGCAGCGCGGCCCCCGTCTCTCGAACATCGAAGCCCCACTCCACGCCAGTCTAGCGAACATCGAAGCGTGTAGCGAGAGGCTCATCGAGACGCGACGGATGCCAAGCCAGTCGTGGTCGGCCATCGGGAAACCCACATTGTTGCACATCTGTTCGGTCCTGTCGAAAGTCGCCAACGTCGCGCGGCACCGCAAGTCGGTCGACTTCGTCATGACACACAATCTGAACTATTAGAAGCTGCAGAAAACGACAAGCCAGCAGTCGCTGCCAGAGCTCCCCCCGCCGCCGCAGGCGCACAGGCGCCCGTGGGTATGGTGGCAGCAGCACCTCCAACCGCGACCCCCGGACCAGGCCCTCGGCCACGCCCCTCGCCAGGCAGAACAGCGGCACCTCCAGCCCAGCTGCAGGCGGCATCAGCAGCACCTCCAGCAGCAGCGCCTCCTGCCTCCGGGCCGTCCAAGCCGAGCCGTTCGCGACCCACGATCGGCCAGCAAGGAGCTCAGCGCGGCGAATTCCGTCGGCCTCGAGCGCCAGGTAAATCCCCGCCGTCCTCTGAGCAACCGCCGCCAGGATGGCAAGCCCAGCAGCTTCCTCGAATGTCTGCCCGAAGCCCAACTGCGGGCCCGAGCTAGAGTCCAGATCGTCTCGTCGGGCCAATACGAGAGGCATCTCCAAGGTATCTGAACTATCCCGACTGTAATTATCATCGTTCTTATCGTGGTCTGGTGTGCTACTGATCATCTGCCGATCCCTCGGCGCCTGCGAAGGGTTACCCAGGCGAAGGCCCTTGCAGGATACGGTGGCCCACGAACCCGTCGGGCACGCGTTGACGAGCACGAGGGGCATCCCAGGGGCGGACAGCCAGGGCAGGGCACGCCAGACGGCTCATGCCACCAGATTATGGTCAACACCTGAATGACGGCGCCCGAGATCCATAAACTGTTGCGGAGTCCAGGCATTAGGACACCACAAACAACTTGAACATTGACGCAACATACGGTCGCAACGGCGCCCTCCCTTCCTGTCTCGCAGAAAACACCAGGCACGCCAGAGCAATACGTAGAGACAGCTGTAGATATGGCCCGACCTGTAGAATGGTTGTCCCGATGGCCGTCCCGACATATCGACAGTGAGATCGAGTGATGTAATGGTAATGCGATACATACGTGAAGCGCTAGACACATACATGGACAGATCGTCAAAAATCAATAGTGCTGTCCCGATGTGTGTTCACTCGAGAGTTAACTTGCGCGTCAGATCCGAATCATAGCTGATGGCATCCTCCAACCTCGTTATCACCTCCAGTGTGGCCGATACGGTCGGTATATACACAGTCACACAGATAGAAAGACGCACGCAGCAATATGAGGGAGAAAAAAAGAGAGAGAGAGAGAGAGAGAGAGAGAGAGAGCACACGCAACAACGTACAACAACACAACATGTGTAAAGCCTCGGGATAGTCGGAGGCAGCGGCTATCTCGGTGGTGATGCTGCTGCCTTCGCCCGCCTGGGCGGCCTCCGGGGCACAAATGCGGGACGAAGAGCAGATGTCCAGAAATGGACCGCATGTCCTGCTCTGTCCGCCCCTTTACTGCATTATCCTTCTCATCCGAATCATACTTCTATGCCTTCTCAGCATTCTCCCTCTTGCCCCTTCACCTTACTGTTCTCGCTCCCTCTTCCCACTCCTGACGCTCCTCCTGCCCCCATGTTTGCCCTACCCATCGGTCTACACTTCCGCTTCCTCCTTCCTCCCCCCCTGCGGGTCCGACTGACCTCTGCCTGACCGTTAGAGTTCAAGTCAGTAGAGGCCTCCCTGTTTGGGTCCGAGTAGACGAGGTGTGCGGAACGCATCGGAGATGTATCGGCGACGCCAGCGAAGCATCGGTGACGTTGGCGTGGAGAAAATAGGGCTCCACATCGAGCCGAGTCGCCGATGCATCGGCGGTGTGGAGCGATCCCCCGACCTCATCTACTCGGACCCCACCTGGAAGGCCTAGACTCCGCTCGCCCGATCCGCCCAAACCCGATCATCCACCTTAGGGCCAGCCTGACAGAACCAACCTCACGAATACGGCGGGTTCCTGCCGTGACGACCTACGCGTTGGTTCCTGACACCGCGTGGATCGTTCAACCTGGAACGATCGGCAGCGTTTCGATCGCCAGATCGCTTCATAAATAGAGGCCTCCTAGATGGATCCGAATAGACGGGGTCGGGGGATCGCCCCCCCGCCGTGTGGCTCTGGCACCGCAGCCGCGCCCGCACGCGCGACGCGACGAGCGACGAGCGACGAGCGACGACGACGACGACGAAGCGAGCAGCATGTAAGTGGCGATATGCCCCACTGCGCCTGTGTACACACCAGCGCTCGCGTGCACCACAACGCGCGTGTATACCACAGCGCCTGCGTACACCGCAACAACCGTGTGCAACGCAGCGCCTGTGTACACCACAGTACTTGCGTACACTACAGCGCCGGCGTACACGTGTACACCGCAGCTACTTTGTGCAACGCAGCGCCTGTGCATAGGACAAGTAGAAGGAGCATGTACGCGAGGATCTGCTGCGGACATGCAGACGCCACGCAAGGAAAGTGCTGACAATCGAATGCGACGTGTTTCCCTCTTCCCTCCTCCGCCACCTCCTCCTCCTCCTCCTCCTCTTCCTCTTCCTCCTCCTTACACCCTGTGGATTGTTGGGGGTCAAGACCCATCTTCTCCCTGTTTAACTGGCGCGCTTACCTTAGCGCCGGCGTTTGGGCCGCATCCTTGCAGCGGTTCTGGTCTGGCATCCTTGCATGCCCTCTGGGCGGTGATTTCGCATCCTTGAATTTATATCTCTCCGATGGTCTTGCGCCCTTGCCTACTAGCCTCCCGATCGGTGGTCTTGCATCCCTACGGCGAGCCTCCCGAGCCAGAGACGTGCTGGGCCCGTCGCCACCGTGCCGTTGCCATTTTGGCCCGAACCATTGCTTCGCTTTCCTGTGGTGGGCAACCTCTGCCGCTCGCCTGCCAGAGCTCCCAGACCCGCCGACCCCTGCCAGCGACCATGTCGCTGTCGAAGGCCCCAGGCCCCGCCAGCAAGAAGCCTCGCACTCGCGCAATGGCAGCTGGCGTTGACAACCTTCTCAGCAACAGCGTGGAGGCCGATGAGAAGTACATCCAGGAGCAGCTCAACAAGAACGAGGCCATTGCCCCGCTGATCGCTTCGATGATCAGGGAGGCGAGATCGAGCGGGCCCTTGAGCGTCGCAACCTGCAGATGCTGAGCAGGGAGGTTGGCGTGAAGCTGGGCCCCAGGGTGAAGAAATTCAGGAACTTCTCGCCGCGTATGTGGAGGAAGCTCTTCGTGCACCTGAAGCAGATCGACTCGATGGAGGACTTATACGGCGAGGGCTACGCTGGCGAGGTCATGACGGATAAGCAGGTTGCCAGCCACGTCAAGTTCGGCCTCGACATCAGCGACGACGCGGACGTCCCCAAGGACCACGACGCCGCTGGCTACGAGGGCCCCTTGTTCAGCGTCCTGTGGCAGCGCTACGTCGGCCACGGCAAGTGGCTGACCAACCTCACCCCCGAGAATTGCCACATCTACGGCTGGTTCGCGAAGGGCGCGGACATCACCAAGATCGTGTGCCCCTGGCTTGGTACTACGGCCACGATCTCTCTGGGCTGCTCGCGGGAGTTCCTGCAGGCCAAGACCGACCTGAAAATCATCAACAACGGCATCCTGGGCCAGGCGACTCTCGTTGACGAGCCGACTGGGTTCGCCCAGAATTTGAAGAAGCTCCTCGGCCACCAGCACCCTGGGCACGGCTGCGTGCAGAACAACGACCCCTTCGAGTACCCAGACGGGGCGATCCAGTTCCGCGGCGTCTTGGAGCGCGCTGGGGCGCCGTCTACGCCTGGCGGTGCTTCGCCTGCGGGTTCGGCGGCGGCGATCCCCAAGGCATCGCCCGCGCCCAAGGCGAAGGCGACGTCGCCCGCGGGGCCGCCCGCGGCGCCGCCCCCATCAGCCCCCGAAGGCGTCGCCCCCAGCTGAGGAGCCCCCGCTGGGGCAGTCTCGGCGCGCGAGGTGCCGACTCGGCGCGCATTCTTTTGACGTGCAATCGGTAGGTGTGTTCAGCTAGCTCGAGCGGCGCACCGCCAGTCTCGCTCGGGCGCCCCTCTTCGATGCGAGCCGCCACGCATGTGATCTTCTAGCGTCAGCTCTACAGCGTCGTGTGCGAGATGCAGCTTATCCAGTTCGACCCTCAGGCTCGACCTGACACTAGAGCGTCGCCGTCACACCTCCGTCTTGTCGTCGGCCCTACGTGGGGAGGAGGTGGGTGGAGGGGGGCGGCGTCGTCGTCGTCGTCGTCGTCGCCGTGGTTTCCTTCGGGTTTAGTTGCATCAGGGCAGATGGCGACGGGCGTGAGGGCCCCCGCAGCTTCGCTCAGCTGGCCTCCTGATAAGGGCCCCTTCTGGCTTTGCCCATACAACCCCCTCCCCCGAGGACCATTCAAGCTTCGCGAGGCCCCCCAGGGGATCGCTCAAGCCAAACAGGTTGCATGCAATGCCCCCCCCCCTCCTCCCTGAGGTTTGTTCAGGCTGCACGGGCCCCCATGGGGATCGTAGCATCGCCACTGCAACGCCCCCCTGAGACCCTTTCAGTCCAATGGGATTGCTCACGTGGGGGCCCCCATGTGCTCCGCTCCCGTCCCCGCCCACGCCCTCCGACAGTGGTAGGTGTTGTGGCTCGAGCACAACCGACTTTCGCTAGCCTGCGACATCCATCCCAGCGCGCCGAGGGCTCCGCCGTGATGTCACTCAAGCGGTCCCAGCGCGAGAAGGACTGCACGGGGAACAAGCGCGTCCTTCGTCGCCATGGCACCCTGGTGTCGAGGCTGGCCGGCTCGCTCAATACGGAGATGAAGGAGCAGATGGACTTCTACTTCCTCAGCGGCCAGGTCGCGGCCCTCACCCTGACCAGCAGCACCCCGCCTGGCTACGAGCACCTCGTCAATGACAAGGGCGAGGAGACGTCGTTCAAGCTCATCGATGTGGACTACAGCAGTTGCGACGTGACGTCGGCCGAGCACATGCAGGTGCACGGCAAACGGTGCGTGGGGGAGCTCCCCATGGTGATGCATCGCGGCGGCTCCACCCATCCTGGCGAGGAGCCCCACGGGGCGATCTGCGACCTCTTCCGCCAGCTCGATGAGCGCGACGCCGCTGAGCAGGCCGAGGCGAACACCGAGACCCAGGTCTACCCCGAGGAAGAGAGTGCCCCTGAGGGCGCTGAGGACGACAGTTCTGATTAGGGCGTTCGTTCGCAGACGCTCGCGGTCCGCCTCGCACCGACTGCTTCTAGCTTTTGCAGTGCGCTACACATCGGTTCTTGTGCTTGCACCTGCTCAGGGGCCCCGCCCCGTCGCCAAGGCGCCGAGCTGCAAAAAAGCAACCCATTCGATGGGCTACTTCACCGCTCATCGCATCCGCATTCCTAGACACCACCCCCCTCCCATCTAGACACCATTGCCCTCCCCACCCGCAAGATTGCCTCATCCTCCATAGCACTCCCCGACATCAGTCTCATTCCCCTCCTCCTCCGCATCCTCCGCACCCTCTCCCCTCGTGACGGGGAGTGCGGGGATCATGGGATAGCGGGGGTTGGGAGTAGAGGGGCGGCGAGGGTTGGGAGGGGATGTGGGCCGCAACAATTTTTGCTGCAAGATGATGTTGCTACGCGCAGCTTACTCCATATTCTCCATATTTCCACGTTTGAGGCTGATGCCTCCTTTGCTCGATGAGCGCGGCTAGGTTGTGCTTCGCCACGCGGCGGCGGGGGACGTGCTGACGCACCCGGGGGCGGGCGAACTCTTGCACCTGGGCGGGCGGTGGAGCATCGATGCAGTCGGCGAGGACGCGCGGGTTTCTTCAGTGGGAGGGACTGACAGCTTCTGGGCGCGAGAGCGCCTGGCAAAAGCACTATACATGAACGGCGCTCCTGGAGATAACAACTGCAGGCGCTTCATCATGGCCGTCGCCACGAGAGAGTCGACTTGGCGAGACACGGCGCTGCGCGCACCCAGCAAGACACACGCTTTTCAATGCAAGGAGGTGTACGACTTGAACTTGGAAGTCTACATCTGCAGCATGCCGAAACCAAAGTGCGTTCGTTTCAATGTGCCCAGGGTTTTGGACTTCGTCATCGGTGGAGCGTTCGACGGTGGATGGATTGGGAGGCGAAATGTGACGCTTCGCAAGTACATGTCTGTTGTAGGCGCCCCAGCAGATCACCTGGTCAACTCGCTGTGCTCTGCCCGTCACACAGCCAGGGTCCGACGAGAACAACTTCCAGATGAGCAGCTCACGATGTGCGACCAGGAGTTCAGCGCCACGCCCGAGGCAGCCGCTGCCATTGCTAGCGGACTTTCCCGAGGGAATTGCCGCATCACGCCTGGGCACGACGTGGACTCGTGCTGCGCATTCTTCATCGAGGCCGCGGTGACCAAATTCGCGGCAGGGGCACAAGGCATTCCTGTGGCCATGCCGTTCGGCTTCACCGTGTTCGGCGAGGTCACAGTGACTGGCAATATGGTGCAGTTCACGACCACGAACACACGCTTGGCCCAGCGATTTGCAGAAATATGTGGGGGAAGCGTTACTGCCCCAGTTGGAATGGTGATGTTGAAATGCTACGGTGCCTTGAAAGAGAAGTCCAGAAAGCAGCGGGCAGAGATGGCGAATGTTATCTCCACGACTTTGTTAGATATGATTGGTGCCACTGTGGAGTCCTCGAGGGGGGGCTGCATTCTGGTCAGAGACGAACTCCACTGCGATTCCTCCGCTCTACCGCGAGGGCAGCAGCAAGCCACGACGAGTTCCGATCAGATACAAGATGGAGGTTTGCAACGCAGTGGCGAACAATCTTTCGCTGCAGACGCCGTCTCAGTTCTTGGCCGCCGAGCAAGCTAAGTCAGCCTGTCAGCACATGAAGCGCGGCAAGAAGAAGCTGCGGTTCATCGGCAAGAAACAACTACGCGCTGGATCTGGCGCTGCTTTCCCGAAGTCTGATATGACGCAGTACTTGGTTAATGGCAGATCGGTTGCAGCTCGCATGACTGATGGATCTCTTATCTTAGGCGCCACTCGCGCTGGCGGCAAGGACTGGATGCTCGTTGGCTTGTTCTCCCACGAGGCGAAGCAGGCCATGCGGCTACCACCGCAGGCTTCAGGTTGCTGTTTAAATCCCCCCACCTCCTCATCCACCTCCTCCTCCCACTCCTCCTGCTTGTGACCTTCTCCTCCTGCTCCACCTCCTCCTCCACCTCCTCCTCCGCCTCCTCCTCCTCCTCTTACTCCTCCTCCTCCCCATCATCATCATCCTCCTCCTCTTCCTCTTCCTCCTCCTCCTCCTCCCCCTCCCCCCCCTCCCCGCGACGGGTTGGAGGAGGGGGCGGGCCTCTGGGTAGCAATGGATTTACAAGTGCGCTAGCCCCGCCCCCCCGAGCACCTGTGTGCGTGTGTGTGTGTGTGTGCGTGCGTGCGTGCGAGCGTGCGTGTGTGTGTGTGTGTGCGTGTGTGCGTGTGTGCGTGTGTGCGTGTGTGCGTGTGTGCGTGTGTGCGTGTGTGCGCGTGTGCGTGTGTGCGTGTGTGCGTGTGTGCGTGTGTGTG
>CAUYUJ010015627.1:611757-687729 GCA_963575745.1 Prorocentrum cordatum
ACACACACACACACACACACACACACACACACACACACACACACACACACACACACACACACACACACACACACACACACACACACACACACACACACACACACACACACACACACACACACACACACACACACACACACACGTAGCCGGCGCCGCCGCACGGATCTTCTCCTCCACCACCTGCAAGACCTTGCTGTCCGCATCCAGGGTGGCGCCCAGCGAGCGCTCGAGGCCCCGCGCGACGTCCTCCTTGTGAGCCGACAACCCGACCGCCTCCAGGGCCCGTCGGGTCCGTCCTCCTTCACCTGGAGCTCCTCCACCGCGGTGCTCTTTGGCTCGAGACGGAACCCTGCGTAGTCGTCGATGAAGATCCAGTGCAAGAGCGACTCGCGATAGAACTGGGGGGGGGGGGGGGGGCGCCAGCTGCGCCCTTCCTGCCACGCTCAGCCCGACCTCGCCCTCCATCGCGCCCTGCAGGGCGGGGCGGGCGAAGAACACCGCCCACGCGAAGCCCATGGGCAGCGCCCGCAAGCGAACTCGAACTCCACCTCCAAGTTGTTCGACGAGGTCCTGCCGCCCTCGCCCCTGCAGGTGCGCCCGCAACTCCTCCCCAGACACGCCCTCGAAGCCGAAGTGGCCCCGCAGCCCCTCCGGCAAGAGCAGCTTGCAGAAGAAGCCCGGCACGTCCCCGACGAAGCTGGTCACCTCCAGGTCTCCGCGCACGCCCGAGCTCAAGTCGACCCCGCACAGGGCCGCGGCCGAGCCCATGGCGACCCAGGGCGGACTCCTGAACCTCATGTTGGATCTCCACATGTCCCAAATCAGCCTCGAGCTCCGCTGCCCCGTCTTCTCGTCGATCTTATTCAGGACCGCGAAGACCTCCACCTCCTCCAGCGCCTCGTCGCGCATCCCAAGCATGCCCGACTCGGCCAGCCTCTCCAGCAGATCCAGCTTCACCTGCTTCTGCTTCAGGCTGGGATCGCTGCGCGGCTTGATCCTGTCGCAAGCCGCCCAGTCTACCTCGTGGTCCCCGAGCACCATCGTCTTGATCGGCTCCCTCAGGTACGGGCGACTCGACGGTGACGTGGTCTCGATCGGGATCGGGCACCTCGTTGACCTTCATGGAGCACATGTCGCCACGCTGCGGCCCCGCGGCCGCCCCCTCCTTCTCCTTCGCCTGATGCCGCCCGACGGCCCACGACGCCAGCCGCTTCAAGACTGGCGCTCCGTCGGCGAAACTTCCCCGCGATGCTCGGGCCCGCCAGCGACTCCAGAGGTCTCGCACCGCCCCCCTCTGAGCGGCCGAGGCCCCCCTCCACGCCGAACGAGCCCCTCCCAGAGTCTCGCCCCTCACACCGTCCAGCACCCCGCGGTGCATGTGCGAGATGGCGTTCGCCGACCTGTTCACCCTCCTGATCGTCAAGCCAATCTGCGCGCTGGAGCTCTCCTCCTCCAGGTCCTCTCCCGCGCAGAAGGGGGCCCGAGGCACTCTGCAGAGAGGGTCTCGGATCCGAGCCTCCGCACCTGCGGGCCTCCGCGTTGAATCCCGAAGCACGCGCCCCCGACGACGGGGGCCGCCGACTCCGGCAGGCTGAAAAACTTTGTGCACAGAGCCCGCGCCGAAGTCGCAGCAGGGGCCACTCAGGGCCGTCACCGAGATCACGAACTTGAGCAGGTACTTGAAGAGCACAAAGCAAAAGCGGCGACGCCCCGCGCTTGCCTGCCCCCCCCCCCGCCGCTGGAGAGGCAGGCAAGCCCTGTTCGGAGCTGTCCTTGCCGCCGTCGGGAAAGGCCTTGTCGAGGTACTTGTTGAACAAAGCCTTCCGCCCCAGGCGCTTGCGAACCTCTTCGTCGGCATCCGCGATGGCCCAGTCGTCGTTCTCCAACGCGACCGCGTCGCACTCATCTGCAAGCCCCCACCGCGCCTTACTCTTCCAGCGCTTCCCACCTTCACCTCGTGGCTGCTTCCAGTCACTTTGCTTCTTCGCATTCTCAAACGCACGGAAGAGACCGCGCAGCCGCCTGCAGATGACCTCGACCGCCTGGCTGTTGACCATGTCCTGGTCGGCATTCAGCATCCTGTCCAAGATAGCCGCCATCAGCGCCATCTCGCTAGCCGCGTGGAATGACTCCAGCTCCTTGGACCGAACATACTGCTGAACCTGGAACTTGGCACTCGCCCCAAATTTGTACATCCTAGCAAGGACCATCGGAGCGATCCGAGATTGAGACGGGCCGATGCTCCAGTCCGCGTTCTCGCACTGCTTCAGCTGGGAGTGCATAGCGGCTCGCGGGACACGCGCCTCCTGCTCCAGCTCCTGGATGCAGTGGTCAACCGACTTCCCCGGCTGCCCTTGCGAGACGAAGTTCTTCACGGCTGTCGCACTCAGCCCGCCCAGTGAGGTGGCCACTTTTCCTCGCACAGTACCGCCTGGGCCGCCCTGATCGTCCGAGACCTGCTTCTCATGCGCCACCAGCCTGGCCATCAATTTGTCGATGCCCCTCCTGACCGACTCATCCTCCTGCGCAGCTGCAAACTTCGTGTCCCCCTCGTCACCACTGTCGCTCGTCTTCTTGGCCGAGAGCCTCGCGATCTGACTCTGCAGCTCCGCCTGCTGCTCAAGAAGCATCCGCGTACCTGGGTGCCTCATGAGCCCGTCGTCATCATCAGTGTCGGAGGCGGCCGTACCGAGGTCGACCGAACCGTCGCTGTCAGTCCGTGACGAAACCGTCCCCGTTGAAGCGCTTCTTCTTCATATCGCAACCACCGAGGGAGTAAACCAGCATAGCAGCGAAGCCCAGGGCAAGAGCCCCCAAGATCATCGAATCAAAGCCTCCCTCTTCCCAGCGCCCAACGAAATTATCATAGGTATCCGTCACTCAGTCAGCCGTCTCAGAGGCCGACCTCAGAACATTCATGCTGTCGTCGACCACCTCGACTATCCCGAATAACTTCCACGCCTTGTACGTCAGCAGGCACCCGAGGCCAAATGTGCCCACGAACTTGTAGCTCCACACGGCCCCGCCGACCGTCACCACGGTCTGCGCGAGTCACCAGACAAAAAATGTTTTGCTGGACCCTTTGCCCTTGGAGGACCTTTTCCCTTTGTGTTTGATCTTCTCCTTCTCCGGCTTGGCCAAGCCAGTGGGGATCGAAAACCACGAGTCTCCAGCAGTCCTCCTGATCAGCTTCACCGAATCTGCCTCCGCGTTCTCCTTCTGCTCCGCCGTGAGCCCGTCGAAAGGGGCCAGCTGCCACCTGGCCTTGGGCTTCGCGTGGATCCGCTGCGACCTGAGGTCCTGTAGCTGCACCCGCTTGGCAGGGTCGACCACCGTCCACGTGCCGACCTTGCCCGGGACGGGATGCACCAGCATGAGGACCACCGCCGCGTCGTCCCCCGTCTGCAGGTGCGCTCGATTCCACTTTCCACACCATCTCTAGGACCGAAATCGGCAGTCCTTTGGCCTCGATCCCGGCAATCAAGATCGAATCAATTTCAACGCCGAAATCGACCTCCTCACCAGCGGACCCCGCCCAGTCGAAGCCTGAATGCAGGGCAAACTCGGACTCTTCCTCCGCGTCGCACTCCTCTGAGTCGGCCTGCCCGTCCTCACCGCCCCACGGCGGGTTCTCGTTGAAGGCGAGGACGAGCAGGCTGGAAAGCAAACATAAATACCTGTTCGTGATGGCGGCCCGCCTCCACCCTCGCCAAAGGCCGAGAGAGCTCAAAGGAAGAAGGGGGCTTACCCTGATAACTTGAGCATGAACGATTATAGAACAGACGGCCAGGCGGCAGGAGGGACGCGGGGGAGATAAAGACAGTTTACAAACATACATTTTTTTGGTTGAACAGAACAAGTGTCGGCTCGCTATATATATATATACACATATACACATTTTTGTTGCTGACCAGAACCAGTGTCGGCTCGCTCTCTATGCGTATTTATATTTCTTATATTGAACTGAGCCAGCGTCGGCTCGCAGGCATGCTTAGTCAGAGAATCGAATATGCGTGTGGGTTGTGGGGGGTCAAGACCCATTCCCCTTGTTTCACTGTACTGACACGCTTACCGTAACGCTGGCGTTTGGGCCCAAACAAAAGGAGCGCCGATCTCCCAGGGCAGAAGCAGCGGGGGATTAGCCGCAATTGTGGGTTTCGGTCAGACGACCAAGGTTCTCTGGATCTGGCCCCACCTCGACGGGAAGGACACGAGCGAGGAGGGAACGACAGTGAGAACGAACCCCCCTGTCGTGCGGGTTGGCGCAACAGCGCACGTGCGCATCTCAGCGCGCACCGCAGACTTGTCATTTGAATCGGTCCAATTGGTTCTCGGATGGCCAATTTAGCTGGAGCCTCCTGAACGCAGATGGGACGAGTTAGGGTGATGCGGTTGGACTCGGGAGGACCCGTAGATTCCAGCGGCGCTCCGTTGTCCAGAATGATTATTGCTATATCGT
This sequence comes from Prorocentrum cordatum, assembly GCA_963575745.1. NCBI lineage: Eukaryota > Dinophyceae > Prorocentrales > Prorocentraceae > Prorocentrum > Prorocentrum cordatum. Next base: position 616,217 of record CAUYUJ010015627.1, read on the forward strand.
GTGAAACCCACAACCGCTCCATTTTGTCATAAAGATTCGTTCCAACATTCTATATACAACGGCGGTGATGTGTTCCACACAATTGCTGTGGTGCACACAGGCGCCGTAGTGTACACAGGCACCGCAATGCACGCAAGCATTGTGGTGTACACTGGTGCTGTGTTGCGCACGGCAAATGTGGTGTACGCAAGTGCTGTGGTGTGCACAAGAGCTGTTGTGCCCGCAAGCACGGTGGCACAAACTGACGCTGTGTTGCACGCGGCTGCTGTCGTGTACGTAGGCGGTGTGGTGTACACAGGCGCTGTGGTGCACGCGAACACTGCGGTGTACACAGGCATTGTATTGCAAATCGCCACCTACATGCTGGCACTACCCGTCCTCCGTCAATCATGAGCACTCCCAGACGCCGCCGGCGCGACATGTGACCTCATCGACCCCCTCTACCCCCCTAGATGATTGCCGTCATCGGACCGGAATAAAAAAACAGGCTTCAGCCGCGCCCGCGCGCACGATGACTATGAGCGACGAGCGACGAGCGACGACGACGACGACCGCGGACCAAACTCCTGTGCGGATTCCTGCGCGGATCCCAATGCGCACGGCGGCACTGCCCGGAGCGCACTGGGGGGGAGCATTACGTCACAGGGGGAAGAACGTGGGGAGCGGGGGCCTTGACGCCCGTCGTGCCCCAAGCAATAACACTAGCGACGTCGGCGATGCATCGGCGACGTCGGCGTGGAGAAAAGTGGGCCCCACATCGAACCGCATCTCTTAGAATAGAGCACGATTCTGGGCCATTGGCGGCGTTCAACCTTGCACGCCCGCGCCGGTGCCGCCACCGAGTCGACACGGCAGGGACCTGCAGGAGGGGCCTGGTCGGACCTGCCTGGAATGCTCGAGTTCAAGCAAAGGATCGACTACAGAATTGATTCACCCCGGAGTTGATTTTCCGTCCATTTTCAAAACGAATGCGTAAAATGCTCTACTGGGCATTCTACGTTTTTCCCGTCGACTCGACGAACAAATTTGTAGTCGATCCTCTTATGTAAATCATTTATGTTTTTGTCGTAGATCCCCCTTCTGTAGTCGATCCGTACGTGAATAGATATTAAGGTAACTAAATTATGTAGTCGATCCCTTGCTCGACGAGTAAAGGGCCGCCCGCCTCGCACGAGCCGAACCCACCGAGGCGGGGCCCGCCCGCTCGACGCCGACGCCCGCCCGCCCGACCAGACCCGTCCTTCTGAGCTGCAGCAATCGTGCTACCTCAGATGGGACGCGTAAAAAGTTACTCGTACGATATGTCATCCGAAGCACGCGTCCTGTCAATACAGAAGCGGACCGTGGCATGCTCCCAAATGGCTATATATACACACACACACACACTAGAACCACGCGCGCTACGCGCACGCATAGGTTCTAGCTTCGCCCGGGGCAACGGCCAAACAACGGACGAGGAGGTCGAAGGCTGAATGTACTTCGGTTATTCGTCGAGTTTCGCGGTCGCGGTTCGAAAAGCTTTTGGGCGCTCCTCACCCCCGGGCGGCCCGAGGCGGCCGAAACCGACACCTCTTCCTCGTCCTCCTCTTTCCCCCTGCTCTTCCCCCTCTCCTCCTACTCTTCCTCCCCCCCCCATCGTCCCCTCCTCCGCCTTCCTCCCCTCCTCCTCCCTCCTCTCCTCCTACTTCCTCCTCCTCATCATAATCAGCATCACCGTCACCATCAACAGCATCATCTTCATCATGTTCCTCCTCCTCCTCCTCCTCCTCCTCCTCCTCTCCCTCCTCCTTCCCTCCCCCCTCATCCTCCTCCTCCTCATCCGCCTCCTCCTCGTCGTCCTCCTCCTCCTCCTCTCACTCCTCCTTCTCCTGCTCCTTCTCCTCCTCCTGTTCAGACTACATGGCTCGCCAAACGGCACTGCGACGCCGCGCAAGCATTGGGCCACATCGATAAAGGGAACACTCGGGGGAGGCCTCCCTCTTGCTCTTCCTCCTCCTTTTCTCCTCTTCCTCCACATCCTCTTCCCTTTCCTCCTGCCTCCTCCCCTACGCCTACCTCCGCATCCTCCCTCCTCCTTCCTCCTTCTCCTACCTCCCTCTTCCTCCTTCCCCCACCCTCAGCATCCTCCTCCTCCTGCCCTGCTCCTTCCTCCTGTCCCCCCATCACATCATTCCATCAGCATCATCATCATCATCATCATATCATCATCGATCCTTCATCATCACCATTATCATCAGCATCATCTTCAAAATCATCATCAACTCCCCCAGCCCCCCTTCTCTCCACCCCCCTCCTCCCCCCTCGCCCTCCTCTTCCTCCTCCTCCCCCTCCTCCTCCTCCTCGTCCATCTCCTCTTCCTCCTTTCCTCTCCCTCCTCCTTCTCCCCCACCGCCTCCGCGTGCAAGAAATCCAACAACATGTCGCGGAAATCAACGAACTGTGTCCGTCCGGGTTTTTTTCGTCGAGCGTCCTTTTAGGACTTGTCGGGGCCGTCTTAGGGCCCCCTTGGGCGCCCTGGGAACCCCGAAATCATATTCCGATAGAGGCTTCGGGGAACATGATTTCGGACGCTGCGGAAGAGGCCCCCCGAGAATCTCTATAGGCAGCTCTGCTTGCCCCCGTTGTGGCTCTGTTGGGTGCCTTCTGGGGCTCTCTTGGGCTGGCTTGTAGCTATCATGGGTCATCTTGGGTCCCTCTTGGGCCGTCTCGGGGCTCCTCGGGGTGGCGCTGTGAAGACGTCGTCGTCGTCGCCGTTCGCCGATCGGCGGCGTCGACTGTTGTCATCGTCGTCCATCATCGTCGTCGTCGTCGTCGGTCGTCGCCGTCGACGACCGTCGTCGTCATCGTCAATCACCGTCGCCGATCACAGTCGCCGATCGTCGATCGGCCCCGAGCCCTCCCGCCCACTCATCCTCTCCTCCTCCTCCTTCTCCTCCTCCTCCTCCGCCTCCTCCCCCTCCTCCTCTTCCTCCTCCTCCCAGTCTGCCTCCTCTTCCTCTTCCTCCTCCTCCTCCTCCTCCTGAACTCATGTTCCCGGAGAGGCTTCCGGGGGCAGGATTTCGAACGATGCAGAAAAGATTGGGTCCACGATGGCTCTGCGCACGCGGACAGCGTCGCCGCCGTCGGCGCGGCCGTCGTCGTCTTCGCCGTCGTTCGTCGATCGGCGACGTCGACTGTTGTCATTGTCTTCTATCGTCGTCGTCGTCGTCGTCGGTCGTCGACCGTCGTCGTCGTCGTCGTCGTCGTCAATAACCGTCGCCGGTCGTCGTCGCCGATCGTCGATCGCCCTCGAGCCTCCTCCTCTCTCCCCCCCTCCTCCCCTCCATTCCTCCTCCCCGCCTCCTCCTCCTTTTCCTCTTCCTTTTTCCTCCTCCTCCTCCTCCTTCGCCCTCTCCGTCTCCTCCGCGCGGAAGAAATCCAACAACATCTCGCGCAAATCAACGAACGATGGCCCTCCGGGCCTTCTTGAACGTCCATTTAAAGCCTTTTGGGGCCGTCTTAGGGCCCTCTTGGGCGTCCTGGGAACCAGGAAATCGTGTTCCCGGAGAGGCTTTTGGGAATATGATTTCGAACGAGGCCCTCTTGGGCCTCCCTGAGGCCGTGTCGGGAGCCTCCTGGGCCAACTTTGGGGCCTGTTGGGCCGTCTTGGGGGTTCCGTGAGCCTCACAGGACGACCCTTTCGGGCCGTCTTGGGCCCTCTTGGGTCTCTCTTGGGCTGTCTTGGGGCTCGGGGGCGTCTGAGGCACTGTGAGGACCAAGCAAGCAAGTATGCTGAAAACGTACGCTGTACAACGGGAGTGGGCCGATTTTTGCCTCTTGAAGGCCCTCTTCGGCCAGCTTCATACCATCTCGGGCCCTCTTGAGGCGCTCTTGGACGTCTTGGGGCCCTCTTGGGCCTCGCTGAGGCTGATGGACAGCGTCGCCGCCGTCGGCGTGGCCGTCGTCGTCGTCGTCGTCGCCGTCGATCGTCGATCGGCGGCGTCGACTGTTGTCATCGTCGTCGATCGTCATTGGTCGTCGTCGTGGTCGTCGTCGTCGTCGTCGTGAATCACCGTCGCTGGTCGTCGTCTCCGATCGTCGATCGCCCTCGAGCCTCCTTCTCCTCTCTCCCCCCTTCGTCCCCTCCACTCCTCCTCCCCGCCTCGTCCTTCTCCTTTTCCTCTTCCTCCTCCCCCTCCTCCTCCTCCTCCTCCTCCTCCTCCTCCTCCTCCTCCTCCTACTCCTTCGCCCTCTCCGTCTCCTCCGCGTGGAAGAAATCCAACAACATCTCGCGAAAATCAGCGAACTGTGGCCCTCTGGGAATTTTTGAATGTCATTTTAGGCCCTTTTGGGGCCGTCCTGGGGTCCTCTTGGGCGCCCCGGGAACCCGGAAATCATGCTCCCGGAAAGGTTTTTGGGAACATGATTTCGAACGAGGCCCTTTGGGCCTCCCTGAGGCCGTCTTGGGGGCCTCCTGGGCCGGCTTTGGGGCCTGTGGGGCCGTCTTGGGCTGTCTTGGGGCTCCTCGGGGGCCACTCTGAGGACGAAGCAAGCGAGTATGCTGAAATTGTACGTTTTACACGGGGAATGGGTAAAGTTTTGCTTTTGAAGGCCCTCTTGGGGCCCTCTTCGGCCATCTTCAAGCCATCTCGGGCCCTCTTGAGGCGCTCTTGGACGTCTTGGGGCCCTCTGGGGCCTCGATGGGGCTGTCTTGTGTGCCTCTTGGGCTGTCACGCGGGCAGCGTCGCCGCCGTCGGCGTGGCCGTCGTCGTCGCCGTCAATCGTCGATCGGCGCCGTCGACTATTGTCATCGTCGTCGATCGTCGTCGTCGGTCGTCGACCGTCGTCGATCGTCGTCGTCGTCGTCGTCGTCATCGTCGTCGTTGTCGTCGTCGTCGTCAATCACCGTCGCCGGTCGTCGTCGCCGATCGTCGATCGCCCTCGAGCCTCCTCCTCTCTCCCCCCTCCTCCCCTTCACTCCTCCTCCCTGCCTCCTCCTCCTTTTCCTCCTCTTCCTCCTCCTCCTCCTCCTCCTCCTCCTTCGCCCTCTCCGTCTCCTCCGCGCGGGAGAAATCCAACAACATCTCACGCAAATCAACGAACTGTGGCCATCCGGGCCTTTTTGAACGTCCATTTAGGGCCCTTTGGGGGCCGTCCTGGGGCCCTCTTGGGCGTCCTAGAAACCCGGAAATCATATTCCCGGAGAGGTTTTGGGAACATGATTTCGAACGAGGCCCTCTTGGGCCTTCCTGAGGCCGTCTTGGGGGCCTCCTGGGCCGGCTTTGGGGCCTCTTGGGCCGTCTTTGGGGGGCTCCGTGAGCCTCACAGGACGACCCGTTTGGGCCGTCGTGAGCCCTCTTGGGTCTCTCTTGGGCTGTCTTGGGGCTCGGGGGCGTCTGGGGCACTGTGAGGACCAAGCAAACGAGTATGCTGAAAACGCATGCTTTACGAATGGGAATGGGCCGGTGTTTGCCTCTTCGGGCCCTCTTGGGGCCCTCTTGGGGCCCTCTTCGGCCATCTTCAAGCCATCTCGGGCGCTGTTGGGGCGCTCTTGAGCGTCTTGGGGCCCTCTTGGGCCTCGCTGAGGCTTTCTTGTGGGTCTCTTGGGCTGTCTTTGGGGCCTCATGGGCCGTCTTGGGCGGGTTCGTGGACCCCACAGGACGCCCGGGGCGGCCATGCCAACCGGTGGCACCACCCCACCCCCGCCCCCGGGCCCCGTCCGTCTGTCCTACTGCTCCTCTCCAAACCCTCGTTCCCTAACCTCCCGATCATGTTCCCGGACCCCCGTCCCTTCCCCCCAGAGCACCGCAGCAGTAGGAAAGCGTTCCGAAATGGTGAGAAATCATGTTCCCGGAAAGCGTTCAAGAATATGAATCGTACTTCGTCCAAGGCGCCTCGGAAGGCGCAGAATACTCCTCCAAGGCGCGGAATCATGTTCCCGGACCGCCTTCCGGGAACATGATGGGGACGACCTCCTGAGGGCCTCCAGTGGGCCTCTTGGGGGCCTCTCGGAGGCCTGTGGGCTCTCCTGGAAACGTCTTGGGGCGCGCTCAGGGCCATTTTTGGGCATCTTGGGGGCCTCCGGGGGCCTCCGGGAGGCTCTTGGGGGCCTGTTTGGGGCCTCTTGGGGCCTCGCGGGGCCCTCTTGGGGCCCGCTGGGCTCGCTTAGGCAGTCTTGAAGCCCTGTCGGGGCTCTCCTGGAACCGTCTTGGGCGGCTCCTGGGCCATCTTGGGGCTCTCCTGGGCCGTCTTGGGACGATTTTGGGGGTCTCTTGGGCCGTCTTGGGGCGGTCTTGGGGGCCTCTTCGGCCGTCTTGGAGCGGTTTTGGGAGACTCTTGGACGGTCTTGGAGCGTCGGAACCCTGAAAAAGCGAGAAGGCCCAAAGCCTCGAAAAAAACAATAAAAATCAACGATTTTGGCTTGTCGCGGCTCTCTTGGGAGGCCTCTTGGGATGCCTTCGGGGCCTCATGGAGCTCTCTTGGAACGTCTTCGGGGCTTCCTGGCCATTCCTGAGGCTATCTATACGCGTCTTGGAGCGGTCGCGGGCCGTTTTCGGCGGTCTCCTGGCGGTCCCAGGGGCCCTCCGGGACGCTTCGGACGCTCCCGGGGGCGCCCTGCCCCCCCCATGGAGATTACAGGCACCGCCCCGGGCCGCCCCCGGGCCCGACTCCGATATGTATGTATGTATGTATATATGTATGTATGTATGTATGTATGTATGTATGTATGTATGTATGTATATATGTATGTATGTATGTATGTATGTATGTATGTATGTATGTATGTATGTATATATATACATATATATATATATATATATATATATATATCGGACGTAAGGGGGTGAGATCGAAGTGGAAAGGAGAGCCCCCCTACCGGGAAATCGATTTCGGTTTCGTGTTCGTGCGTGCCGTGCGTGCGGGCGAGGCGAAGCTGCGTGGGCGGGCGAGAGAAAGTCTCCTGTGGCTGAGGCGCGGCCAAACCAAATGATTCTCCACCGGGCGGCCGGTGGCGCGCGGTGTCCCGCCGGTATTCCGGTGGTGTCCCGTCAGTGTCCCGTCGGTATCCCTGTGGCTGAGGCGCAACCGGACCAAATGTGTCTCTTCCGGGCGGCCGGTGGCGCGCGGTGTCCCGCCGGTGTCCCGCCAGTGTCCCGTCGGTGTCCCGTCGGTGTCCCGATGATGATGTTGATGATCATTATGATGATGATTATGATGATGATGGTGATGATGATGATGGTGATGATGATGATGATGTTGATGATGGCGATGATGATGATGTTGATGTTGATGTTGATGTTGTTGATGATGATGATGATGATGATGACGTCGATTGTGAGATCGATTGTGATATCGACAGTGAGACTGAATGTGAGACCGAATGTGAGATCGATTGTAAGATCGATTGTGAGATCGATAGTGAGATCGATAGCGAGATCGATAGTGATATCGATAGTGAGATCGATAGTGAGATCGAATGTGAGATCGATTGTGAGATCGATTGAGTAAGACGTTGGTTCCCCCTCCCCCCTCACCTCCTTATCACCCGCAGGGTGGTCGTATAGGTGTGTATATATATATATGGAAACATACGTAAGACATGTAGGATTGTGTACACAGGAGAAAGACAAGCTATAGAAACATACGTACGTCGTCCAAGGCGCCTCGGAAGGCGCCTCGGAAGGCGCAGAATACTCCTCCAAGGCGCGGAAGCATGTTCCCGGACCGCCTTCCGGGAACATGATGGGGACGACCTCCTGAGGGCCTCCAGTGGGCCTCTTGGGGGCCTCTCGGAGGCCTGTGGGGCTCTCCTGGAAACGTCTTGGGGCGCGCTCAGGGCCATTTTTAGGCATCTTGGGGGCCTCTCGGGGGCCTCCAGGGAGGCTCTTGGGGGCCTCTTTGGGGCCTCTTGGGGCCTCGCGGGGCCCTCTTGGGGCCCGCTGGGCTCGCTTAGGCAGTCTTGAAACCCTGTCGGGGCTCTCCTGGAACCGTATGTTTCTATATATATATATATATATATATAATATATAAGAAACATAGACATGTAGGATTGTGTACACAGGAGATGGACAATCTATAGAAACATACGTACGTCGTCCAAGACGCCTCGGAAGGCGCCTCGGAAAGGCGCAGAATACTCCTCCAAGGCGCGGAATCATGTTCCCGGACCGCCTTCCGGGAACATGATGGGGACGACCTCCTGAGGGCCTCCAGTGGGCCTCTTATGTATATATATATATACACATATATATATATATAGGTATAGATATAGGTATAGATATAGAAATAGAAACATACGTAAGACATGTAGGATTGTGTACACAGGAGATGGACAATCTATAGAAACATACGTACGTCGTCCAGGGCGCCTCGGAAGGCGCCTCGGAAAGCGCAGAATACTCCTCCAAGGCGCGGAATCATGTTCCCAGACCGCCTTCCGGGAACATGATGGGGACGACCTCCTGAGGGCCTCCAGTGGGCCTTTCGGAGGCCTGTTGGGCTCTTCTGGAGGCGTCTTGGTGCGCGTGTATATATATATATATATATAATATATATATATAATATATATACATATATACACAATATCTATATATATATATCTCCTCTCTCTCTCTCTCTCTCTATATATATATCGGAGGTGAGGGGGTGAGATCGAAGTGGAACGGAGAGCCCCCCTACCGGGAAATCGATTTCGGTTTCGTGTTCGTGCGTGCCGTGCGTGCGGGCGAGGCGAAGCTGCGTGGGCGGGCGAGAGAAAATCTCCTGTGGCTGAGGCGCGGCCGGACCAAATGATTCTCCACCGGCCGGGCGGCCGATGGCGCGCGGTGTCCCGCCGGTGTCCCGCTGGTGTCCCGTCGGTGTCCCTGTGGCTGAGGCGCGGCCGGACCAAATGTGTCTCTTCTGGGCGGCCGGTGGCGCGCGGTGTCCCGCCGGTGTCCCACCGGTGTCCCGTCGGTGTCCCGTCGGTGTCCCGATGATGATGTTGATGATAATTATGATGATGATTATGATGATGATGGTGATGATGATGATGGTGATGATGATGATGATGATGATGTTGATGATGGCGATGATGATGATGATGATGATGATGATGATGATGATGATGATGATGATGTTGATGTTGATGTTGATGATGATGATGACGTCGATTGTGAGATCGATTGTGATATCGACAGTGAGACTGAATGTGAGACCGAATGTGAGATCGATTGTGAGATCGATCGTGAGATCGATAATGAGACCGATAGCGAGATCGAAAGTGATATCGATAGTGAGATCGAATGTGAGATCGATTGTGAGATCGATTGAGTAAGACGTTGGTTCCCCCTCCCCCCTCACCTCCTTATCACCCGCAGGGTGGTCGTATAGGTATGTATATATAGGGAAAACATTGAAATACGTGGAAGGAAATTGCACGACTCGGGAGGGCTTTGGGGAGGGGCTTATATATATACATATATATATATATATATACATACATACATACATACACATAATCATATATATATACACATATATAGAGAGAGAAGGAAACACACGTAAAACATATAGGATTGTGTACACAAGAGATGGACAATCTATAGAAACATACGTACGTCGTCCAGGGCGCCTCGGAAGGCGCCTCGGAAAGCGCAGAATACTCCTCCAAGGCGCGGAATCATGTTCCCGGACCGCCTTCCAGGAACATGATGGGGACGACCTCCTGAGGGCCTCCAATGGCCCTCTTGGGGGCCTCTCGGAGGCCTGTGGGGCTCTCCTGGAAACGTGTTGGGGCGCGCTCAGGGCAATTTTTGGGCATCTTGGGGGCCTCTGGGGGCCTCCGGGGAGGCCCTTGGGGGCCTCTTTGGGGCCTCTTGGGGCCTCGCGGGGCCCTCTTGGGGACCGTTGGGCTCGCTTAGGTAGTCTTGAAGCCCTGTCGGGGCTCTCCTGGAACCGTCTTGGGCGGCTCCTGGGCCATCTTGGGGCTCTCCTGGGCCGTCTTGGGACGATTTTGGGGGTCTCTTGGGCCGTCTTGGGGCGGTCTTGGGGGCCTCTTCGGCCGTCTTGGAGCGGTTTTGGGAGACTCTTGGACGGTCTTGGAGCGTCGGAACTCCGAAAAAGCGAGAAGGCCAAAAACCTCGAAAAAAACAATAAAAATCGACGATTTTGGCTTGTCGGGGCTCTCTTGGGAGGCCTCTTGGGATGCCTTCGGGGCCTCATGGAGCTCTCTTGGAACGTCTTCGGGCCTTCCTGGCCATTCCTGAGGCTATGTATGCGCGTCTTGGAGCGCTCGCGGGCCGTCTTGGGCGGTCTCGAACTGTTCCTGGCGGTCCCAGGGGCCCTCCGGGACGCTTCGGACGCTCCCGGGGGCGCCCTGCACCCCCCATGGAGATTACAGGCACCGCCCCGGGGCCCTACTCCGATATATATATATATATATATATATATATATATATATATATATATATCACGCTACGCATGACAAGCAACCAAAGCAAAAACGAAACGAACTCTCCAAACTCTCTGAAGGTCTATCGTGTCCTACATGATTCACACGGGGAAATCGTCGGAACTATCGTGCTGCCTCGCGTCGTTATGGTCGGCGTACCCGGTCGGCATCACGAAATCGTATAGGTCCTCGTCGTTGTCCGCCGTTGGAAAGGAAACCTCTCGCTCGACCCCATCATCTAAAATGTCGTCGCGGCCTTGTTGGCGCCGCTTCTTCGCCGAGGTGAAGGTCGGGTCGTTGACCAGGCGCCAGTAGCCTCGAGTCAGAAAGTCCGCCAACACGGACCGAGCTGCACACGATCCCTTTGTCAGCCCGCCGGCTGGCATGGCTTCCGAATGAACCTAAAGCAGCTCCGCGGCGCCCTCTTCCATCGCAGGCTGGAGGTCGAGCGCCTCGATGGCTGAACGGCGGTCGCCTGCTCCCAGACCTGCGCTCACGCTGCGGGCCTATGCGTCGCACAGACCCTTGCAATCGGTGACCATCGTCGCTTGCGTCAGCTGGAGCGCGCCTCGGACGCCATTCAGATTGATGCCGCCTAGCATCAGCTCCGCCCAGGCCGCGCGCATGCAAGTCAGATCCTCGTTGCACATGCTTCCCGACTGCACTCGCATCCCCAGCTCGACTGTGTCACTCGTGGGTGCTTCTTCGAGGTGAACTGCCGAGGGGGCATGGCATGGCTCTCTCCGCGTAGCAGGGTTCGCACGCCCACTCCGGTGATGCAGCCCCCCTGCGACGCCCCATCCTTCCGGACATCCCGGGCCGCGCCATGGAAGGCGATGAATGCGGGATCCTTGACTGATCGAAACTGCACCGGCACGCGGGCTGTCTCATGGGCAGTGCAAATTACCTTGTCGATGCGCGTCACCAGCCCATACGTCGCGGAATTGGTGCACGACGTCAGTATGCTCGTGTCAGCTGCGATAAGGCTCTGGCCCTGAGATGCCAGGCGCGCCCGTCTGTCGGAAGCACCTTGTCTCCCAGGAGCCCCACTGCCAGTAGTTGCGCAACTCCTCGCGCTTCTTCTTCTTCTTCGCCCTGTCGTTGTTCTCCTTGATGCCCAGCGCGAAGTCGTCCACGCGCGCGAATGCGATGGCGACCAGACGGCCCTTGTCGCACAAGGTCCAAACGCACGGCTCCAGTATCATGGCCACCCAGCCAGACTCTGCAATGCGCCTCGCGACCTCGTCGAACCAATCCTTCGGAGCGTCGCGCAGACCGTGGGCCTTCTTAAGCATCAACACACCCTCGTCTTCCTACAAATCAATGGCCTCGCGCAGATCGCAGACGGGCTCCGCGAAGATGCCGATGTCGGAACTCTGGGACTGCAAAAAGGCCGTCTTCACGTCGCTCTCGTGGATGCGCAAGCCCTCGCTCGCGCAGACTTGGCATACCGGGTTCCTGGCTCTGACGGACGCGGTCGGGCTCGCCGTCTGCGCGTGGCCCAGCCGAGGACCCTCGAAGCCCACAAGTACGACGCGGGCCTTGGCCTTCCCATCTGACTTCACCGCCAAGTGCCAGCGCGTCCTCATCGGCCCTCTTGGTCCAGCATCCGCTCATGGCCGCTGCGGTGACCTGGTTGGCCAGCCAGCTGTTGACTTCGGCATTCTTGGCAGCTCGGAACTGCTCCCGCATAGCGTTGTCCAGCTTCCGGAGAATTGCCCTCGGGCTATTATGCTTCTTCGTAGCGACGGCGTTGGCTGCGGGGCCCCGCGCGAACCTGCGCCAGGCCTTCTCGCCCGTCTCCTTGTCGGGGAGGTCGATGTGCAGGCGGGGGGCTCGTCGGAGATGGTGGCCGGGACGTCCCCCATGCCAAACTCATCCCGACTCTTCTTCGACGCAGGGCCTTCCTCGGTCGCGGCTTCCTCTCGAGGCCGTACTTCGCCTCGTGGACCTCCTCTCATCTCGCTGAGCCGCTGCCTGATGCTGAAGGGCAGGTCGCCCCTCGGGCCGCAGCCCCTGGCCGGCGGCGGGGGCGCCCCTCCGTCTCCTCCAGGTGCTTCGGGTCCGCGCTCGGGTGATCGCTCGCTCACCAGCTGCTCCTGTTCCGGCTCCGACTTCCTCGGGGTGCCTGGCGGAAAGGTCTTGGTCTCTCGTGAGACCCCCTCGCCCAGGGATATGCCCGGCCCCATGTCCACGTTCATCTCTGTGGAGGGCGCGTCGGCGTTGGCAGGCTCCTCCAGATGGTCGCAGTCTGGCTCGCCCTCTCCTGCGACGCCCAGCACGCGGGATTGTCTCTTCAGAGCCTGGTCCGCGCGCTGGTGCAGGTGGTCGCGCGTCTCCGCGCCCATTTCGACCGCGGCCCGCTCTGCGTCGGACAACGAGCGCAACTGCTGGGGAGAGCGGCTCGAGTGACCCGCCCCCGGAAAGCCAGGATCACCGCGTTCCGGAGGCGCCCTTCCTCCAGAGGTTGCCGTAGGCGCGCGAGTGCAGCGGCTGGCCCGACGAAGCCCCCCTTGGACTTATTGTTCTTATCCCTGTCGGTCTTGCCAGGTTGTCGCCAGATGTGCACCTGGCCCCCCGCGGCGCACCCCCGCCGTGCCCGGGCGCGCTTCGCCGCGGCCAGGGCGGCCAGGCGATCTGCCAGGCTCTCGGCATAGGCCAAGCGTGCCAGGAGGCGCCGTCGCGCGGCCTCCTCCGCGCGGCCTCCTCCGCGGCAGACCCCGAGCGAGCTTCCTCCTGCAGAGGGGCCACTGATCCCATCAGCTCGCTGCCCAGAGGCCTCAATCGTCACCCGAAGACTATCTGGTCGGGGCTGAAGCCGGGGCTGTTCGGCACGTCGTTGCTGGCGGCCACCGCTCACGCGAAGAGCTCGTGCATGCTGCGCGCCGGGCCCAGGTAAGCAAGCTTCCTGGCCGTGTTCTTCACCAGCATGATGATAGACTCCACCTTGCCAGTCCTCCAGTGTGTGGTTCTGGCGCCCACCGAATGTCGTGTTGTGTGGCTCTCTCCTTGTTCACGTGGGCCTCGTGCTCTCCGGCTGGGTCGGTGCGGATCTGTAGTGGGCGTCCGAAGTGCTGAGCCCAACAGCGCACGAAGGTATCCCAAGCCTCGTCCGCGTTGGTGTTGCCACATCCGCCTCCATCACGTCGCGCGGCGTGCGCGCGGGCCACCGCCTGCGCGCGCCCCTCGTCCACAGGAGGGCGCCCCGCGCCCGGGCCCCCGTCGGCCGATGGTCCCAGTCGAATCCGCCCATCACCGGCGCGTCCAGCGGGCCCGCCAATCTCCCCGACGCCTCGGGATGCATCGGCCGCTTCTGAAGCCGTTCACAGGCGGCGCACTGAAACTACCCAGCTTCCCGCTGCACCTAACCGGGAGCCCGTCGTCGACGGAGGAACTGCCCAGCTGCGAGAGACGCGCCGACTTCCTCAGCTCGTCCGTCGGGCCCTCCGTCTCGGTATCCTTCTCGATGGTCAAGGCCTCGGCCTGGTCGATCCGTTCCTCGGCGAGCTCCCTCGGCGCGCCCTCGATCTCGCTCGCGCCGGCGGCGGTCCCCGACACCAGAGCATGGGCCGGCACCTCTCGGCTGAGAGCTCGGCGCAGTGCCTCTGGGCACTTGGCCGAGTCAGCCGCCCGCTTCGATCCCCCCAGCTGGCGGCGCGCGTGATCTCGAAGGCACTATCGATCCAGGACATCTGCTGCCCGCTGGTTGGACACCAGGACCCTCCAGTTATTGTAGACGGTCTGGCCCGTCTCGCTGTCCCGCATACCCGGGCGCATCCTGCTGCGGCGACCTCTGTGTACGGGGTTGAAGTACAAGGGTACAGAACCCCTGGTCCGTTGGTAGAGAGATGGAGGGATAGATGGATATCTTTCCCTCCCACGCGATCAAGGTACGATCGCTCCAACTCAGTACCTGAGCCCAAACGGCCAGGTGCGGGAGAGGTAAGGATAAGGAGTATATATGAGGGTATAACACGGGTTCCATACACACCCCCCGTCCCGAATCCCGCCCGTGAAGGCAGGACTCGGGATCAGCAGGATGGAATCCGTAACCTCTGAACTCCTTTACCTTAAGTCTGAAAGGCAGCTGGGCTAAAAGTCAGCGGAGCCCAGTTGCAAGGTGAGATAAGAAGAGATACCCTAAGTCTCTCTTTCATCCCCAGGCGCACTTTGGCGCCCCCTCGGTGCGCCCCCCAAAACGCTTCGGCACTCGAGGGAGGGGAAGAATGAGACAAGGGTAGGCGGAGAAAGTAGATCTGAGCACCAAGGCAACATGTAAACTGCCTCGCAAGATTTGCGAGGCAGGTGTTGCCACCAGCTAGCAGATTATTCTCGACGCAATATTGTTACATTGTTAAAATATGCATGCTAAGATCGTGCTGACGAACACAATCTTGAAATCAAACACAAGTCTGCCTAAAAGCAAATGTATGCCAAGATCGTGTTGACGAACACGATCCTGAAAGAAATGCAAATCTGTGTTAAAGCAAGTACCTGGCCAGGAGAAAAAATGTCGTGTTGATGAACACGAAAATGATGTATAAAAATCTGTTTGGCGACTCCCGTTGGCGTTGCTCCTTAGGAGGCTGCCTCGGTGATCGCAAAAGATATCTATATGTGTGTATGGCCACTTGTGTGAATGATTGAAGTGGCCTAAAAGAATGTATTAGCCACCGCTCAAGGCGAACTTTGATGAACGGAAGTTCTGCTCTTGAGCAATGGGCCTTGCGGCCGACTCACTACGCGTCGCCGTCCTTGTAGAACCTGCGGTCCCACACCCTCTGACCGTTGTACGTCACGTAGCTTGTCGTAAACGTTTCCCAAGTTGTCCTCGGGATCCAGTTGCGGAACCAATCGTTGTACGTGATATCCTGGATGTACACATACTCGTCGCTGTTGATCGCAATGTAGATCCAACATTTGATGTAGTAACTCCAATATCGAAGACCCCAATCGCTGTCCTCGAAGTTGTGGCGCCAGTAAGCAGCATAATCAGATGTACGTGCTCTCTTGGCGCGCGGCATCGCGGGCATGTAGTCCCCCGCGCCTGAGGCGCTGGATGCAGCGACGTCGCCAGGAGCAGGGCGCGGCGGCGGGCGCGGCGGCGGCCGCGGCTCCATGGCGTCATCGGACTGTTGGGAGCGTGTATCTGGATCGGTTCTCATCCCTGCACTACCCCCCCTCTGGTCGGTGTGTGACGGATCGAGGGAGCCTATCAGTTCATTGGCAATCGCGGCAAGCTTGCGCTGGGTGAACTGTTCACGGGTTCCGTCCCTTCGAGGGAGAGAAACCGTAATCAGTCCGCGCGCCTGCCGCGTCTGCCTATCAATGCGTCCCTCGTTCAGCCACCACTTTCTCCGACCAACCTGTCCTGTCCTAATACTGACATCAAGGATGTCCCACGCGTCGCGCATGTCCTCGACGGTCCAGGGCTTCTTGCCGACATTCACGCGGGCTCCTGTCATCTGATGATGGAATCTGAGGTCGTTGAGAAAGCGTTGTATGAGATTGGCGAATGGGTAGTACAGAGGTCGGTCGTCCCCGGATTCGCCCATTAATCTGCATTCGTGTGCAGGCGGGCTACCGGCTTCGACCCACTTCTGATACCTCTTTTTGGACGTATTGGCCAATCTCCGCAACTGATCTTTCTCTGTGCCTATGGGGGATCGCGCACCCGCCATAATGACATGTGCGCCATCCTTCATGTATCTCGCGACCTGGTCCTCGGACAACGTCGTCTTGATCCAGTTCGTCAACTTCTGGAGGTGCGCGAGGTCACTCTGTGTGGCGGTGCTCTTACCTGTGGCGCCTACGGCCACAGTGTATTGCCAACATATATCACAGAGTGCGCCGTCACCTGTGACGATCCCGAGGGACAGATCTCGACCGCAATTGTTACAGAGCGGTATGGGATGCAAGATCGTCTCGGGGGCCCCTGCCGAAGTCAGGTGATCGCGGGATCCCCAGCGGGTGTCCTGACCGCGAGCGAGGCTCTGACCGATCTGATTGATCGCCTCACGATTGATCTCGGTGTTTGGTCTGGAAGCGATCGATCTGCTTAAACCCTCGATCTCGATCCGAGACAACCTTTCCCCTGGCAGTCCTTTGTACTCTATCTTGACGTTGTCGGTATCTTCAGTACCGCCATGGCATACGTTCTCCTCACGAAGACGGCGAGCCTGCTTCTGCAAGGTCGCCTCGTTGTCGCCCTCCTCGCGCTTGAGTCCCGTCTGCTCGGCTATGATACGCACCATAGTCTCCTGATCGGGAGCTGCAGAGGCAACACTGCCTGGGTCCTGGGGAATATCCTGCTCTGCGCCTTCCTCTCGAGGCGCAGCAGGTGTTTCCACCAGCTCTTCCCACACAGGAAACTCTGGATCACCGTATGTCGCAGTACAATTTTTGTATAGGTCACGCAATGCCTGAAGTGCAGGATGGTTGTCATGGATGACGTCCTTGGCGAAATCTGGTAGTTCCACAATACTATCTTTCAAGATGTTCTGGTATACTTTGGAAATCCATTGAAAGATGCCAGTGGTCGACTCCTCGATAGTCTCTGGGTCGAGGTAGTGTACCAACTTTTTAAAGAAATTATCTGCACCACAATTGGGTAAGTCACGTGCCCACTTGTGGGTATGATTGTAGTTCAAATGATATGATTCCGCATTCCATGCTTTCGATCCAAATCGAATTTCAAATTGTGAATGTGACTGAATTTTGTCCATTACGATTCTGTCTACGCCACTGTGTATCTCGATGATCTGCCTCATCTTGATCATAGGCGAATCCACCAATAACGCCGATGTCCAACAATACACGCGGCACTCATCAGACTGTCGAATCCATCTTGAATCCTCGTCGGGGTCGTAGTCTGGATGGTCAAAGAAATTCGATGGCGGATCAATGATGTTTTCGAGGATGCTTGTCTCAATCTGCTCTTCCGCTTGGATGTCTGCCGAGAGGTCTGCTCTCATGTTGTCGTTCGCAGCTTTCTCATCTGCAGTAAGAACGATATTTGATATGTCTACGATTACAGTGATCAGTGGATCATGCGATGATGCTGTACCCTGTCGAGGAATGTCGCCCGTTTGAACGTTGTCCTCGGCAGGTGTGGCCACCAGCTCGTATGTATCAGGTGTCCGTGGAGCGGGCCTTCTTGGTGGTGTACGCGGAATACGTGGTCTATGGATGCTAGGCATTCCAAGGTATGGTAAGCTGCCGCTAACCTTGTGCTGCAGTATCTCGTCGCTGCATGATGTCGGGCCTTTCAGGGCGGTATCCATCCATGTTGGATCAATGGCGTGTTCTTCGATGCGAATCGGTAATGCAAATACGACGCCCTTGAGGGGCATGCTTTTGTCATTATACCAGATATTTACCCATCGTAAACCGCAGTTGAGAATAGGTACTTGTACCGCAAAGAACTTGTCGAAGATGCCGAAATGGATGATTGGACCATATATGTGTCCCTTGGACAAGGCAATCTTGGTATTGTGATTGCCTTTGGGCCAGTGGTTGTCGTAGTGGAAGCATTTGGTAGAGCCCCAATTCTTAATGACAACGAAGTCGCCCATTCGAACATCGTTAAATGCAGGACGACGATCCCAAGCTTTGCGCATGATCTTTGATGTGATTGGTCGAAGAGCTTGACGACAATGTGACAATGCAATTAACCATTTTTTTATCATCTGCTTTGTGATTGGTCTCCTGGATCATAGCGCGTACTAGTTGCTCATCCAAGGCGTCCTCTGCGGATGTACGGCCAGCAGGGGTTTCCCCCGGCCTGGCCGAGGGTGCTGATGCTGGCGTCGTCCTTGGAGGCTCCATGTCGTAGTCGGGGTCAATAGGTGCCAATCCAGGTGGGTCGTCAATAAGTTCTCCAGGGAGGCAGGCGCAAATCTCGTACTTGCTCAATGGCTCTCTTGCTGCCAATGGCGGGTAGTCCCATGGGTCGTCGTCTGGCCACAACTGCTGGCCATGCATGTGGTGTGGTTTGAGGCGGCGAATTGCAATAATTGCCGCAGCGGGTACCACGTCCTCTGTCATGATAGCGCCCTGAGCACCCAACCAAAATCTGCAGCCTGCTTTTGTGGCGATTTCCATGTTAATCACCAGCTCGACTTCGTTCTTGTAGCTGTTGAACTTGTACGATTCCACTGAAGTGTGTGGGTTCTTTTGAACATTGTTCAAATATGTGCTAGAACTGAAGAATGCCTCAGATCGCTGCGATGGTTTATAATTCCTGTCTCTCTGAGAATGTGGTTCAACATATCCAGGAATGATCCCTGTCTTCAATATGTTCTTCCAGGCACGGGATGCTGTGCCATGATGGAGGTACTTGATATCTGTCCACTGTAAGCTCTCCCATCCCATATTCCATGGCTTTGAAGATGGGTTGCCACAACTGTGACCACCAACGCACCGAATAGCAATAACGCTGTTCCAGTCAAAGGTGCTGGGGTCACCTCCGTCAGGGATCGGCTTGGCGTATATCTCGATTCTGTTTTTCTGCGGGTCAATATGCTTCTGGAACGCACGAATAATGAATATCGGATAGTAGTCATTCCAATCGGTGTATCCATCATTTTCACCGTCTTTCTTGAAATGTGCCACTGCCGCTTCCATGGATGGTCCATTGTGTCTTTCTTTGCGATCTCGGAATTTCCATTCGACCAGTTCTTTAAATGATTTCCAATTGCTTGGAATCTTCCAATCAGTCTTTGTTGTTTTGTCCCAGATATTAATACGTCTGTCATGAAATTGGTTGATCCAAAACTTTTTGCAGTGAATCTCATGGCGCAACATAGTCGTGATGTCTTTGCTCATGTATTTGTTTGTTCCCAGCCATTCTTCATCAATTAGCTCAGGACCATAACGTACATCGTCGTAATGTGGTAATGGTATCCATTTCCACTCTGGGAAGCAACCAGATTGTGCAATGTCAGGCGCATGGGCTATCACACTATCATCATGCAGTAGCTGCTCGTACCACTCCTGGTCTTCGATGCAGGCAAATCCATTGGTCGCACTCGTGCCCCGCAACATTGGGCACATGTATGGATGGTCATCTTTGACGCCTGCTTGTAGCTTCCAGTCACGAATAGTGCATGAGTTGCCGAAGATCCCGAGCTTGCTGGTATCCTCGTGCATGGAACGCTCACAGCTGTCCTGCCATGACAATATATTCATCTCATGTGGAGAAGGCTCCTCCTCAGCAGGAGTTGCCTCCAGCTCCATTGCCTCAAGGTCGGTGCCGTCATCAGGGATCGGTACCGCCTCAGCTTTTGCGAGCTGATCTGCTGGTTGTTGTTCTGCTTCATCTGGAGTCGATGTTTGCGACGCTTTTATCGATTGCGGTCCAGGTTGCAGTGGATCAGGCAGTGGGCCTGGTGGGGCTGGCTGTGCTATGTCGTCAGCTGCCTTCCATACGGATGTAGGAACATTAGGGTCATGACCCAAAGCAACTCGATCCAGTGCATTCTGTTTGAAGAATGTTTTGCATGCCTCGATGTTCTTCTCGTTCTCGGCAGCTGGGCCGATGCGGTGAGAAGACAATCTGTTTTCTTCTGCAATGAGTCTTGATTTGGTCGCATTATCGTCTCCATCCAAGTCTTTGATCTGATGTAAGAACTGCTCGAATACAACCCAAGTAACTGCATGTGCATCTTCAACAGTTTTGACGATCTTGGGTTCGAGAAGTTCATCTTTCTCAAGAGAATGCCAAGATGCCCAAGCCCCAGGGTATTCTTTGATCAACAGCATAAGGTACTGGAATAAGTCGTTGTATGCCATAACCCATGGATCATTATCAGGAAGGGTTTGGTCAGGATCGCCAGGATCAGGTGCTGGCGTACGCGTCGACCTTCCAGGAGTCGGCTCAGTGGTGTCGCCCGTCTCGGCAGGCAGTGATGCCGGCAATGTGCCCTCGGCACATGACGCCATCCACGCACAATGAGCCATCTCGTTTGCCGTCTGTGTCATCAACGTTGTGAGGCTGAGGTCTCTTTTCCATTCGTTTGTTAACTTTTCTCTGAAGCCGAGGGCTGCCATGATTTCTTTGGCCTGCGCGTAGGCCTGGTTGTCCGTGACAGAAATCAGCAATGGCGGCCTGAATGGATATGGCTGAGAAGGAAGAGACTGTATCAAGGCGCAAAAATTGCGATAGCATACTGCGTCGCAGAATTGCGTTGTAAACATTGCCATGTTGTGGTTGTTCTGTTTGGCGTGCCAAGCCTGTGGGGTAACCCTGTCGTACGTATCCACCCAATGGTCGGATGGAAGAACAGTGATACCACGGTTCTGCATGATAGTGATCAAGTCGCTCGTGTGGTGATCAAAGTTCGGGTGTGCGCCCCATTGCGCTGCTTTTCCAGGTCCCATGACCGTGGGGCAGCGGAAATACTGCATCACATCGACAAAACGTGATACGTCCACGAGCACGTGCACGGGCATGAGCGTCGGGACGCCGCCCTCACATTCCATCTTTTGGAGCTCGTGTACGTTGGTAGGAGCACGACTGTGATGTCGGCGCATGTCGATGGTGTTCTGTCCAGGATTGGCACATGCGATGTCGTTCGCGCTCCATACTACCATGGCATTGAGTCCCCTGTGATAGTGTCTTTGTTTTATGGATGATGGGAAATCATTGGCCCAATATTCCCAGATGGTCTCGTTCAACTCGCGCCACTTCTTGATGGAAGCGTTGTCGCTTTGAAACATGAGGCCTCTGGCTTCGCGGATCTTCCTGATCATATTGCGCTGCTCGAGAGTATTCTCAAACTGATTGTTGAGAAGAGCGTTGATACGGCTTTCCTCTTTCTCGAAACGTTGCTTGCGTAGTTCCTCCATTCCGTATCGTACGCCTTCATAACCAGCTTCAGGCAAGAGAACGCAATCTTGACCAATCGGCGTGTCATTCTGTCTGAACCATTCCCTGTAATTGCCAAAAGAGAATGCCCACATCATGATGTCGTCGCGGATCATGGTCGACAGGTGCTCAAGAGTAGCGCCACCCATGTATTCCGCACGGTTAAGGCACGGCATGAATAGCGGCACAAGAGCAGTATGTGATGCTTTGGCGAGGTCGATTCTCTTCTGGGCAGCGTTGAGATCGTCGATGCCGAAAGTGGGGTACTTCTTGTGGTTTGCACCCTTAGCCCCTTTCTTCGGATGCATGATCCATGTTGAGTCAGTGTATAAGTTGGTCCATTTGTACGCATGACCCGATGGCCCAAATGCATGATGTAATAGTAGTCCCAAGTCCTCTTGTATGAGGGAGTGCCACCCATTGTCTGACAATAGGGTAGAAACCAAGCGACCACCACAGAAAGCACTGTATTTTGCGTGGTCCAGCTCAAATGGGTCAACATCATTGCCAGGAGTCATGCCAGGGTCATTCGAACCCATGTGGTCAGCAGCGTCGCCGAAGAAGTCGTTGCCCTCGTTGTATGGTGTCCAACGATAGGTACGCTCTGTATCTTGTGGATCATCCAATATCGCCACCCAACCATTCGGATGGTCGGATGGTGTTGCCACCGTCTTGGAGTTTGATCCGATACTTCCAAAGCCTCCGCGCGCAGTCAACCATGTAGTAAGCTTGCGGCGGAACTTCTTTGTTTGGGTAAGGTCGGAAAAAGCTCTCGTGTTGGTGACCAAGTTATCTTCGACGATGTGACCGATGTGTCCAGATGTATCCGATGTCCTGGCGATGCCAGGTGGACGAGTAGGTAGCTTGGCCATTGCACGATCAATTTTAGGAGCATAGCATGGCGTTACCAATCCATTCTGGTATACATCGGATGGTGCACTCAGACCATTGTTGTAATAGTTTTGCGTATCCGTAACGCTGTCCTCGGTGTATTGTCCCAGAACTGCACTGCCAATTTTGGACCAATCGTTGTGAATCATCATCCACTCCGTCTTCAGTATCATTGTAGTAAAGTTTGATGGTGGACATTTGCGGTCTGATCCTGGGATCGTCGCATTCAAATGATCATGTAGTCCACGAACACTGTCTTGTACTGAAGGATTACGATTGAAAAGGCTGGAAATCATACACATAGCACGCATGAATGATAGCCACGGCGTAGCTGTGAACGTGTTGTACTCATAGTTGGCGTTGCCGCCGACGGATCCACTCTCGGTGCTGGCCCATTTCTTAGCCTCGACGGACGCGAAGCGGGCAAGTTCACGGATAGAAGACTCGTCGGGTACGCGGAGATCAAATTCTCCGCTCCGATCGGCACGCCGTTGATGTATGTATATGTAACCATCTTCGGGATCACGAGGACGACCAGTTTGAGCGTGGCACGCGAAGCCCACGCGGTCATCGTCCCTGGCGTTCGGGTCGTACTCCTTGTCGTAGCCGATGGGCCAGCCGACGAGGTTGAGCGGCTGTGCCTGATCCATCTCGTGGATAGAGGGGTCGGGATTAGAACCGATCTCACTTATTGTTGCCTCGCAAGCGGCAAACAGGATGCTTGTAAGCTTTGTAGCTCGAGTCGTAAAATTGCTGCGGTGTGGACGAATAATCAATGTCCTAATTCTCTCTGCACCTCGTGGAGGTGAGGGAGGACGGCGGAGATGACTACCGTGCGGTGAACGTGCGCGTGAACGAGGTGTGCGTGACGCAGTATCTGCGGCTGGTACGCCAATGTGGTACATGCATGCACATAGTCCCTCGTGGTTAGCTTGCCCAACACACTGAAACCCGCATTCTGATCCTACGTCGCCCCATCGTTCTTTTTCCGTCAGCAATATCTTGCATATTTCTGGGCATCAATTCAATTTAGGAGGTTCCGCTTCACGAGGTAAACCGTCGGGCCTCCGAGGCCCTCGTATCGGCGGACATTGTATCGGAGCAACAGGAAAAATAAGCGAGTGTTCCAAGAGGTCCTTCCAAAGGTCTGCTTTCTTGGTCTCGAAATGTTTGGTCATCATATCTGCGATCTGCTCTTTTGTTCCTACATATTTAAGCTCGATATGTTCAATTTGGCATGTTTCGCATATCCAATCCAGATTGATACGATGAGTACGATGAAGATGACGAAGTGCTGGTGTACGTCCCTTTTGGACAATTTTGATAACGGCCTGGTTGTCCTCCAGGACGATAAGTCGTACTTTCGGTGCACTGATCCCTGGAACTGGCTCTGGATCCACGCGTAGTACGGTACCTTCATGGGATATTGTACGTCTCTTTGGAGTCGTAGGCAAATCCGTATTTAGCGGTAGTTGCCTACGGCTAGGAGAAGATCCCCGAGTAGGGGGTGCCTTGCGAGGCGATGGTTTACGCTTCTTTTTGGCTGCCAATGTAGGACACATCGCCGGGTCAACGTGTCGATGGCAACTCAGGCATGTATTCTTCTCTTTGCATGTTTTGGCAACTCCCACCACGGCTTCCCAGAATGATAGTAGTGGTAACCCTTCCAGTCGTAGTGCGGAATCGAGAGCAACGATCTCCGATTCAATAGATGAATGTGAAACAACCGTTTGTTTCTTACATACAGCGTTGACTGGAAAGAACGTATTGGGTCCAACAAGCGCAGCAAAAACACCGGTAGTGGATTTGGAGATGTAATGCAATCAGCGAACGAGGCGTCAGTGAAGAGCATGATGGATAACTTGTCTGACGAATCGCCTATCCATCCGTGTAAGCAATGTGTACGCGTCGTTTTGATGTAGCATATCAACCGATGTAGACGTTTGTCACATGTAGTATTCCATTTGGTAATTTCTCTGGCCAACATACATACCGGATGTAGAAGATCGAAACGACAGCAACGTGCCAAGTACAGGATCTTCATTAGTACACTTGCCGCGTCCTGGCCGAGAACGCCCTCGTCTGAATAGTCGGACTCAGTGAAGGAGGTGTCCTCGATGCCAGGGGTCTCTGCGTCGGGTAGATCATGGTATGTGGCGGGTATGGTATTGGTAGAAGTTGTGTCGACCGATTTTGCTGGGCTGGATGATCTTGTCCGTGCGTTGAGCACACTAGTAGGTCTGGCGACCGACCCGGAGGAGGATGGCGATTTGGATCGCGAAGCCCTCGGCGAGTCGGATCGTTTCCGACGTGACCCTGTTCCCTGGGCGCGCTTGGAGGCGCATTCCAGGTACCGCTCAATGCACTGATCTGTAAAACCAAGCATGTCATGTCGAATGCCACGAACGTGTTTTGCCGTATTGTAATCTTTCTCATTGTGTACAGGTAGCATAGGGCGTATTGTGGACATTCTGTTGTCGAAGATGCTCTGCGGTACATCATATGCTTGCTGTCCACAACCCAAATATTGTGAGTGTGGAGTAGGCAGATCCAAATCGATACCGCTTTTGCGAATATAACCCCAGCCAGTCTGTAGATTATGAGCTGGGCCGGCCAATTTAAAATCGTCCACATATACTGAAAGTATCAGTCCCAGTTTGTTGTGTCTCCATACGCATTCCCATCCTGAAATAGGCTCGAAACCGACGCTTTCCAAGCATGTACGGCATTTTCGTTCCCAAAAGACACCTGCGAGAGGGTGTCCGTATAGTGCCAATCGCAATCGGCACACTGGGTTGTTGCATTTTGACCATGATGTCGGTTGTCGCCATTTAGGTATGGTAATCCAAGTATCAACTGGATCAATTCGTCCGTCGCCGTATAATAATGCCTGCGTGTAAGCTCCAGGTGCGTCACTTTGCTCTCCCGCGTATTGCGGTAATAACGCAGTAGCATCGCAAAGTTTGGAAGCCTCTATATGCGAAGCACTGGAAGCGGCGTCGGCGAATATGGCGGCCAAACCAGTTTCATCTTTGCCTGTATTGCCCTGAACCACCACTCTGCCCTTGAATGTACGTAGATCAGGAGGAAGTTCTTCGTGTTTGACTGAAGATAACTCCAAGATATTGAAGACATGCACCTTTGTTCCATTGCGAATAGCTTGTGACTCAATATCAGCTTTTTCTGCAACGGTCTCCAACATCCATGTTTGTTTCTTTTCCAATCTCTCGTATTCTTTTCGCAGGGCTTCTTGTGCACGTGGTTCTGCGGCAACTTCTTTCTTACTCAGGTTTCTGGTAACTAATGCTGGGCGTGACCATGTCAAATCTGGTATTTTATCTCTGTGTGCCGGCATGTAGTTGGTCTCACGTGGCATGGTTGGCTTTGCCACCGACTGGGTGAACTTGCGTATGAGCGGGTCAAAAGTCCCAAAGTCGGTTCCTTCATTATCCACAAATACCAAAGCACGTTCTTCTCCATCGTGCTGTTGTGGTCGTTGACGGTAGTATAGTACCGTGGTAATGTCACGTGGCCCACCAGGTAATTTGGCATACAGTATTTCTTTGTTTGTCACGCCTTTGACATTCTCATCGCGGATGACGTCGCCATTGTCAGTGTCGTATGTAATCCGTCGTTCCACAGTATTCCATGTGGGTCCGCCTGATGTAGTAGTACGGAAATTGTTGACCTGTTTATCCTGTCTTGTCCACACTCTCAATGCAGCACGATCACGAATCTCACGGGCTCGTTTAACGTCGTTGGCGTAATCGATCTCTTTCTTTTGCTGTCCACGGGAAAGTGTTTTCCAATGCTCGGGAAGAACGTGATCAGGACGTGTAGTAGTCTGCACACGTGTCTCGCGTCCACGAACCACCATTTTGCCGTCTGGCGTCATTTTTGGAAGCTCATAGAACTGTATCGTGCCTGTCCATGGCTCGCTCAGCTCCCTGTGGTCGTTGGCGCTAACACCATCCCAAACATCTCGGAAGTTACTTTCGCCTTCGAAAATAGAAGTCGTTTTGAAATCTCGTGTCACGTCGAGTTGGTTAACAGGCACTGGTATATTTATGACGTCGTCCGTTGGGATGAATAGTTTCTTTCTTGGGGTACGAATGTGTCTGATGACGCAATATCCACGCTGTTCCCAGTAGTCTGGCTCCGGCGCTGGTGCAGCAACTTCAGAAGCCGATTTCTGGATATCAATAGCGTTATCTTCCGTTGTCATCATAGACGGATCATCCCATTCTTTAGGGTAAGAAAATGGAGGATCAGGCATTGGCTTGTCACCCAAGGGGCGAGAAGTAGATGCCTTCACCTCGTCGTGTGCCTCAGGATTATGATGTCGTAGAGTACCATCTTTCACGGGATAGGTGAACTTGCCATCAGGGATGATGATGTCTTTGACTCTGTGCACATGGCACAGTTCACCATCAGGATTCTTGGCGCATGTAGCCGTGTCCAAAACAAGGTAGTCACCTGACCATCGTCCACCAGAGTGTAAGTGGTATCCCATGAATAACCCTTCCCGAGTATTTTCTTTAAACTTTGCAGTCTCGTTGTTAATCTCGGGGTTGAGGCATTTCCAAAATATCCGAGCACCGAATGGTATGCAGTGCCCAGGAAAGCTTTCGCCAAATCTTATTTCATGAGCTGTCTTTTCTGCATGCTCCTCGTTGAGGGCAGCGACGCCCGTGGATGTATGCACAAAGTTGTGTCCACAGCAAAAGGCTTGCATGGCCTCTTTCCACCATTCGTGTCCCAGACCAGACATATGTAACACAGCTCTGGTACCAAGAATGACTATTTTGACAACGCGCTCAATCAATCCATTTGTCTGTGGACGATGTGGCGTACTCGTGTCGTGTCTCCATCCCAGTTGGCGGCAAGCTTTCTGAAGCTCTCCAGAGTTGTCTGTGTAGATATGCTTCACCTCATCGTTCGCGGCGATGAACTGTTGAAAGGATGCCTTTGTAGTAGCTGCGTCTTTGTGTAGCGCTGGGTAGGCCATGAAGATGCCAGTATATCTGTCAAGGACAACAAGTGCATATTTGTCGCCATGTTTGTCCGCGGCATCGTCTTTGGCCAGTACGATATGGTCGGCAGTTAGAGCTTCACCGAACTTCTTCGGGACAAAAGCTTCGTAGGCGTTATCCTCTTCGGTGGGGTCTGCCGGTGGATGTGGTTTGTGCTGTCGTCTACACGGGGCATTCTGTGCCATCGTACGAGAACAGATCTCACAGTCAGGATGTTTTGGGCTGTGAGTCATGTAATGCATCGGGTCGATCGGTTTCTTTTGTCTGTTGGGTAGAACTCGATCGTTGTCCGGATGCGTTCGTGCGGGTGTCTCTGTCGGTATGTCGTTGTCTGCTTGAGCTATATCGAACCCCCCGCATTGTGGAGGAGAACACTGCGTCTGAGACGTAGGCGAGTCGGTGGTCGTGTCCACGTTGGGCTCGTCTGTTCTTGTGTCGGGAGGTTCTTCAACCATGATGGTCCGTGCTCCTCCTCCCTCTCCGACATGTGGTCTCTTGGGGCAGGTCCCTATGTGGGGTCGTAGCTCGTCTGCAGTGGTTGTTTGCTCTGTAGTTTTGCAGCACCAGCAAGTGTCGTTACAGCGGGCGGATGAACGCTTTCGCTGACGACGGCGGGGCGCTGACGAAGTGCATAAACGTGGTGGTGGTATCCGTGTTAAGTCGTCGAGTCGTAACTCTGGCACACGATTGTTGACTGGAATCTTATACCATTGGCCCCCCGGATCCTGAAGCATGTAGCCCAGCTCAGGATCCCAAAGCTGTCGAAAGCCATCAACCTCAATCAATTTTCCAACTGATAGTAATGATGGGCAGTCTGGTAAAGCAAGGGCTGAACTATGCAGTCCAACCTCGGGTAGCCGTATGTCGTAGTGCTCGTTGACGGTACGATCACCATTTGCAGTTTCCAGAATATGCTCTTCGCGAATAGATATGCGATCCGACTCGGTCTGCGTAAGTTCATGTTTTCCCTGAATATGATGGGCAGAACCACTGTCAAGAACCCAAGACCTTGTCAATGCTGCAGTCGAACGTGGAGTGTCGACTTGCTTTGTCGTTGTTGTCGTCTGGGCAGTCTTTGATGACTGCTTGACAGTGTCGTCATGCTTTCGGATCGCAGTTGGTGTGGCCACCGACTCTTTGTTGTGTCGGTAGTCGTACAGTTCGTCGTACCATAGTTGTGCCTCTTTTTGACATTCTCGTAAGGCCTCGGCACTATCATCCCACCATTTTTGTGGTAATGGATCTGGTACTTTGACGATGCCACCCTCATTCGGCAGCTCTTTCCATCTATCCAGTCTGGCTCTGCCAGATATGGTATGGAAATAGTAGTCCACGTTGCGTACGTCGAAGCGTATCCGACGACGTATCTTGCTAGATGTCGCTGTGGCCTTAGTGTTGGCCATGAGGGTCTTGTCGCGGATGACGTAACTGCGGTCTGAACGGCGTGAACGT
The DNA here is from genome assembly GCA_963575745.1 of Prorocentrum cordatum. Lineage (NCBI taxonomy): Eukaryota > Dinophyceae > Prorocentrales > Prorocentraceae > Prorocentrum > Prorocentrum cordatum. Next base: position 644,871 of record CAUYUJ010015627.1, read on the forward strand.
CTAAAGTTGGCAGGAGAACGTGCTCTGGTGTTGGGTGAACCACGGGACGATCCGCGGCTCGGATACCGCTTGCCACGTCCTTTGTCACTGCCATATGATCTATCACGGCCGCGTGGACTGCCGCGTCCGCCGCCACGATTGTCTCGTCCTCGGGAGGTAGATCTCGAAGATCTGTCGTAACGACTTCTCGATTGGCTGCGAGAGTCGTGGGACCTCCTGGATGTCGAACGGGATCGGTCGTATTGGCGTCGGTTGTCACGTCCCTGTCGTGAATCGCTTGCGTAGCGAAACCCCCCGCGTTGTGAAGACCGTTGGCTTCCTGATCCGCGGGATGGCGATCGGCCACGGCTGTCCTGGCTGGAAGTCCGTGGTCGACTCGGGCCTCGTTCAGGAGTCTTTGCACCAGGTGCGAGATGAGCGTATTTGCATTTGTCGCCTTTTGTGCACTTGTTCTGTGCGAAATCCTTGCACTGTGCGACGTGCGGGTAGTTACACTTATCGCCTCTGGTACATGTGTTGCGCTTGGCAAAATCGAAGCAGAATGGCCTTGATGCTGGCTTCTTGTGATTCGCAGGTGTGGACATGCGACGGCGGGGGTTGCCACCAGCCGTTGATGTTCTGGAAGATTTGTTGTTCTTCCAATCCCTGGAATAGGTATGTAAAGCCTTGCATCGTTCACCATTGCGACAATTGCCTTTCTTCCATGCGACGCACACGTTGACCTGAGATCGTGTCTCATGTTCGTACCGTAGCTTGTTTTGATTATTCTCCAATTGTTTAATCTCCAGTATGTCCAGAACACGCTGTCGAAGCCAACCGTAGGTACGATTCGGGTCGCTCATCTTCATGCGCTGGTACTCGTACATGTCTTGTTTCATCCATGCATGTCTACGAATCTGTGTGCGGAATAGCGATTCCAATATCTTTGGATCGGGTACTTCTCGGCATTCCAAGAGTAAGGCGTCCCAATCGGTAATGAAACGTTGCAAATCTTCGTCTCTCATCCTCAGTTCTTTAAGGCGCTCGAAATCGTGCAGGTCGTCGTCGACGTCTGTCACTTTGTAGGACTGTAGGATATGCCAGTATATCTGGCGTCCTTTGAGCATGCGTCCTGCTTTGTGCTCTCTGGTCTCGATGAGCCTGATTTGGTAGCGTAAGTCTGAGGATAAGATGTCGCTCAGAGCGGTTGCGAGTTTGCAATCGATGCTCTCAAAGTCTCCACTGTCTTGTAAATCCTCGAATGTACATTCGGGCTGTTCTGCCACGCATAGGAAGGCGTATGCTTTGGATGGTCGCCCTGAGGCGGCCCCGAAGTTCTTTCGCACTCTTTGCTGCCATTCCAGCAGCTGCGTGATCTTAGGCAAGACAGGTACTCGGACGGTGTCTGACTCCTTGATAGGCGTCGTTGTATGTACCGACACCGCAGACACTGGTTGTGAGGGTATCGGTGCACCGTCGATGGTTGGTTCTGTGCGCACAGGAGACACATGACGTGTCTGTGCAGAAGCTGCCGCTGAGGCTGCTCCTGGAGATGTACGTCGTTGTTGTCCTGCTGAAGCTTGTGGTGCTTCGGCGGACGCTGCCGTCGGCCTGTGCAGGTCGGCTGCAGGTCGAAGGTGAATGTTGGTGTCGTTAGTGTGGTCGATCAGCTGATTTGTCCAGCTCGTCATGTCTTCTTGTATTTGACCCACCTTTTGGCGTGTATACTCATCATATCCCGAGACCGTTGGGAATACCGATCAAGTCGATGCTCGCATGCTCGGAGACGGGCGCTTTGTGCCTCCACCTCGCTTTCCAGACGTGCGAGATAACTCTCAACACGTACCTTCTCAGTATCTCTTTCATGAATAACCTGGGAGAGCTCTAACTGCGTGTGGTCCGCCGCCTTCTCAACCTCCTGCAACCTGTCAGTGAGGCGGGCGAAATCGTAAACCGTGGGAGGAGAATCCAGCTGGCCAGTCTGGGCTCGTCCGACACGCAACTCTGCCAGGGCGTCCTGTACACCAGGAAAACGCTGCTCTATGTCAGAGATCCGGTTAGCGAGTGGCTGCACGACAGCGTTGGTCGCATCAAGCCTTTGAGTGATGACTCTCTCAGTACGCTGCAACATGTCGATCAGGTTCGACGAGTTTGTGTGTGCTTCGGCACGAAGCGTCGCCGTAGTGTGGTCTAGGTAAGATCGAAGATCATTGATCTGAGACTGAACGTCGCCGAGGTCTGTGGCCTCGGTTGGAGTTGGTCGGTTACGGAGCTGGTCGTGGATCTCATCATGTAAAATCCTGACCGCAGAAATGCCTGTGTCGCGTACGATCACAAGTTGTTGCTCCATCTGCGCGAGATAGTTGCGCAGGTTCTCGACCATCGCCGTTCGTTCACCTGAGTGTGACACCTCACGATCAACCTGGTACTGCAGTTCTCCTATGATGCGTCGATCTTCGGCGATCCTGGAATCGATGATCCCTAAGGCGCCGTCAAGATCGCGGCGTATGGCTGCAGTATCGGTGGCGTTCGTCTGAACGCTCTGTAGTAGTCCAGAGTATTGGCTGGACACGAAGGTTTCAACCTGGTCTCTGAGCTCAGCTATGTCACCTGCGGCGGACGTCTCCGCCAGCTGGTCGTCTGAGATGGAGAGGTGGGGAGCGTCAGCTTCCCTGTGTCCCCTGTCGCGGGGAGTGCATGGCCTCTGAGAGGCAGTGCGCGGGCTCGACCTGCTTTCGCCGCATGGGCCTGGGGCTCCACGGCGGTTGCGCGCGGACGAGCTGCGACTCGGACCATGTGTGTGTGGTGTCTCATCCGATGATACCTTGGGGTACCGCGTCTGTGGCTGCGCCGACACTGGTCTACTGAGTTCCTCGAAGGTAGCTACGTGCTCCGCCACAGGGACGGTCGCAGGGCTGGGGGTCCCAGCGCCTGAGGTCCATCGGCGGTTAGCGCGAAAGCGCCCTGGAGTATCGAGACCGGTAAGGCTTTCGCCTGACGCGGTTGGGATTGCTCCCGACGGGGAAGGGGAGGGAGGATCGAAGGTCGGCGTGTGAAACTCCTTCCTTCCTGTTCCTACTCCTTCTCCTGTCCCCCCGCGGGCGGCGCTGCGGCGAAGTTCAGCAGCTAGACGCGCCTCGGGTCCTCGGGAGCTGGGGGGGGGGGGGTATCGGGGACACCAACACAGTCCGCACTAATGCTCTCCAACTCGTCACCGAGCCGTCGCACCGTGGGAGAGCTTGGACGCGAAGCCCCAATGGAACCCTTACGGCGCATGCGCCGAAGTGGCTCCATCAGGCTCGCATGCAAGGTCACCGCGGTCGAGTCGGTGAAGGTGAGCGTTAAAGGGCTGATAACCTGTGTACGGGGTTGAAGTACAAGGGCACAGAACCCCTGGTCCGTTGGTAGAGAAATGGAGGGATAGATGGATATCTTTCCCTCCCACGCGATCAAGGTACGATCGCTCCAGCTCAGTACCTGAGCCCAAACGGCCAGGTGCGGGAGAGGTAAGGATAAGGAGTATATATGAGGGTATAACACGGGTTCCATACACAACCTCGTGCAGCTGCTTCTGGAGGTTCATCATTGACCGAACGGTCGGTCCTCCAGCTGGCGGCATTCGCGGTCTGCTCGAGGCGGAGCTCGCAGCCCAGGCGCAGCGCGTGCAGGCCGACCTCGATCATGTTGTCCATGACTTCGGTGCCCCAGGCAGTCTTCTTCCCCAAGCTCGCGATCTGCTGGTCGTTCGTCTGGCCCAGGGCCTGAAGGGTGGAGAACGGCGCGCGCGGCGGTGAGATGTGGACCCGCCGAGGCCCCGTGGCCTCGATGAAGGCCTTGGCCTTCGCCACCGCGCAGGCTCTCTGGAAGTCGCGCCTGTTCCAGAGGCCCGCGCGGTAGTCGTCGCCGCCCTCCTTCTCCATGGCCGGGCCAAGCGGCGAGTCCTCCGGGCGCCCGATCTCGAGCAAGTCCAGCTGCGAGGGCCTCAGCGCCGCCAGCATGTCATCCTTCTCTTCCGCCTGGTAACCCTGCGGCTGGGTGACCACTGCGCGCTTCTCGGCGATGCTCTGAGCCATTGCCAATAGGGGCGGATCTCTCGCCAGCCCCACCGACTCAGGAGCTCCCTCAGCCCCCTCGCCGGTCCGCCCACGGACTTCGGGAGACCGTTCCTGATGGCATTTGGGACGCGGGGCCGCGAAAACTCCACTTCTTCCTGCCCTGAGCGAGGGCCACCATTCGATGCCAGTGGTGGCCTGGCTCCCTCATGCCCTGAGAGGTCCCATCAGGGCCCCCAATCGGGGCGCGGCGGCGGCGACTGTTCCGCACCTGCGGCGCTGGCCGCGGCCCCTGGGTGCCCACGTTCTTCAGGTGCTCGGTCGACGCGGGGGCGCACGCACTCCTGCTCTGCGAGCTCCGCCCAGCGCCCCTGGAGGCTGCCGAGCCGCCGCCGGAGCGCCGCCTCCTCGTGCGCCGCAGACTGGGCCATCTCCTTGCAAAGTGGGCCACCTGTTCGGGGTTCGCCTGGGGCTCCGAGTCCGCCGGGAGGTCGCTGGCCTGCTCAAGCGCGTCGTAGCGCAGCTCCTCGGGCGATGGGTCGCGCTCCTCCGATGCGGGGCCCGGACCCACCGCAGGCCGCGACTCCGCGCTCGGCGTCGGCCCGGTAGGCCCAGGGCGCAACGGGGCAGGCGGATGTGAGCAGGCAGGCCCGGCTGAGGTGGATGTCGCCTCCTCCGCAGGCGGGTGCTCGCCCGGCGACTCTCATTCCGAGTCGCTCTCCTCGCTGGTTGCTTTGCCCTTCGGCATTGGGATATGCATTGCTCTTAGAATTCGTCTCGCACTCGAGCTCGCGCGGAGACGGGCGCGAAGATGAGCCCAAGTTTTCGGGCGACAGCGTCGGGCAATAGTTTTGACCGCGTTGCCGTTTGACTCGGCAGGGTCCTCGATCGCACTCACTGCCGCTTGACTCGGTAGGGCCCTCGATCGCATCGCTCGTGTCGACGTCTGTCTCAGTAGCTGCACTGGCGGGCTCGATGGCGCACTCGCTCGTGCCGGTATCGAGGCGCTCTCGCTCCTGAGGTCGATGGTGGAGATAGCGGCGGCGATTGGACTGATGCGCCAACCGTCAGGGTGGCCGTAGCTGTTGAGATGACGGCAGAAGCAAATGGCGGACTTTCTCCTCCCTCGGGGATGTAGGCACTGTCGCCCGGCTCCGCTCTCTCCAAGTGCAGTCGTTGTCCCCAGAGGGGCGGCAGTCCCCAGTGGCCAAAGCGCAGCGGCTCAAGCCTGTCACGGTGCCCGTCCGAATGCTCCAGGTAGCCGTCGTGCGCCGCGTTCGCCCGCGCCTCCTTCGGGTAGTCCAGGTCCAGCAACATCGGGCCCTCGGAGGGCGCCAGCGAGAACCAAACCTTGCCCCCGTGATCTCGCAGCCCCATCGGGTGGGAAATGCCCCCTCTCCCGACGCTCGTGCCCGTCGCGTCGCTGGCGTAGGTGAAGCGCGTCCACTCCTTCGTGCTCATCTCCGTCAGGTCCTGGCCGCGCGCGTCGTAAATCTGCTCCCGCGCGAACTCGAGGAGGGTCAGCCAACGTGGACTCGGTGGCTCCACTGTCCACGATCGCGAAGCGAAGCCTCGGAGGTCAGCCTCCGCGAAGAAGCTGAGGCCCAGCGCGATGTTCGGAGAGATGGCCAGGACCCACTTGTCTTCGCTCTCCCAGGGGAATACGCAAGAGACGGTAGCCTCGTCCAGTCTCGTCGTCCCCTCCGTCGAAGCCGACGTTCATGTTCCCCTTGCCGTTGCCTCCCGTCTAATACATGGAGGGACAGTCCACGGCTTTGCGTCCCAGCTGCCAGCAGAGGAGGCACTTCATGCCAGCGCCGCAGCCCTGCTGAGGTCGTCCTGGTCGATCGTGAGCCTGGCCTGCAGGGGCCCTCGTGGGTGACGGCGCACCCTTGTCGCCTCGGCCTCGGCCCTTGGGCCCCCCCCGCGAGCCCTTGCCCGTGTCCTTCCGGGTCGATGGCAGCGCGGCCAGACCCACGACCGGGTAGTAGCCGCGAGCCCTGGAAACCTCGCTGAGCAGCTTCCGGGCCTGCTCCCAAATGCGGGTCGCTGCGTCCGCGTCCTGCGCGGCCAGGGCCTCGTGCTCTTCCTTTCCACCGCTGCGACGTCCTCCTCATCGGCCTGAACGTACTCGTCTGGCGGCAGCTCGCGGTCGGCTCCTTGCTCGTCGTAGGTCTGCCAGTGGATCTCGTCGGTGTAGTGGGCCGCGCGGTGATTGCTCTGCTTCGTCTTCATGTCCCGCACAGCCAGGCCGTTCTCCGCCCACGCATCGCGCAAGCGTCTCCTCACATTCTCGAGCTTGCAGCCTCCTTTGATGGTACTGCTCACCACGGCATTATCCGAGGGGTCGAGGTTGCTGTTGCGCCAGAGGAGGACTCCCCGCACTGCACTTGGCAGTGTGTCTCCAACGTCCGGCACCAGCAACTTGTACGCCCGCTGTAGCTGGTCGTGCGGTTGCTCCTCGGCCTCGATCCACTGAACTATGGACCATACGTTGCCCTAGTCGCCGAGTCAGTGCACTCCGACCCGGCCCTGCATACAAGTGCGCGTCAGTCTTCTCGCCAATGTCAAACACCACCGCGTCCCCAGTTCCCTCCTGAAGGCCTCTATCAGGTTTTTGGGGCCGTCCGCGGTGGCGATCGACTTCGGCTCCAGTGGGGTTCCGTCCATGTCGAGGCCAGCTTCTCGAGGCAGTCGAAGAGCGAAGCGCTGCTTTTCAGATCCCTGCGGCAACGCGGCCGCCAGTCGGGGTCCCAGCAGTGGCGTCACCTCCTTGGATGATCCCAGCGTCAGCAGCTCAACCGCAATGGCGTAGTCCTCCAGCGCCTCGGCCTTCCCGTTCCATCGGATGGCCATGTCAGCGCGCAGCGCGGGTGCTCCGGAGATCCCTGCCATTGCATGCGCGCTAAGCCGCAGCTCTCGGAACCACGGCTCCGCGACCAGTGTCGGTGCAGAAGTGATGTATGTGTTATCTAGCTCACCGGTCACGGCGACGCACTGTATTTTCCAAAGTCCCCTAGCCACGACCGTAGCATGTTCCAAAATGGTTGAATCTATAGCGCTATGCAAGACAGGCAAACATAGCAAAGACGAAACAAACCTTCCAATTTCTCTGAACGTCTATCTATCGTGTCCTACATGATTCACACAGCCGTCCCGAACATATAATATACCCATATTGTTTTTTTTGTAGTATTGTAGTCTGTCGTTTCCCGAGCGGTGTGGCCAGAAAGCGCCCACCACGATGCATACACTACAGGATTTCTCGGTGCGCGCGTCGCCCCTGGGGGGGCGACGCACGCACAGTATTAATATGTTGGGGTGCCGCCGATTGGAGAACCATGAGCCAGGAGCGCAGGGGGGGGGGGGGCTTCCCTGACCGCTGCGATCCTCGGCCTCGAGCGGGCTCCCCGACCGCGATCTGAGAAACGGCCCGACAGCCAGAACCCCTCAGGAACCCAACGTCTTGACTGTAGAGTCCGCCGGTCGCACACGGCCCGCCCGCACGAAAGACAGTCTGCCCGTCCGCCCCGCCGCGGCCGCTCGAGTCAGACAACGACCCGACCTGGCCTGTGGCCGGCTTGCTTAGCTCGACCCAGCACCCGGAATTGGGCACGCTGGTCCGACCCGACGGCCCCGAATCGGCAACTGACGCCCGACCCGATCCTGTCTCATGGCTTTGCTTGCCCAACACGGCCACCCCGACTGCCCGACTCGAGGTCCGCTTACTTGCCCAGGCCAGCCCGCCCACTCAAAAAGTCCGCCCGTCCAAGTCGCGCTCGCTGACATTGGCACTCGACGTTTCGATGACTACTAAGCCCTTGCCCAGAAATATCAGTAAGTGTCGCCAAAGGGAGCTATGCTATGGAACCGAACCGAACTGGCTGCCAATAGCGAGCTCTGCAATGCGATGGCGCGCGCGACCAAATTCTTGGACGGTTTACGTCCAGCGCCCAGGCAAGGCGGGCGCGAGCACCTCACCCTGCTCAGAACCCCCCCCGCCCGCGGGCAAACTTCCAAACAGAGCAAACATTCCGGGGTGGCGGTGTATTGTTCACCATTCCTGGGAGGGCCCTACTTGATGACCGCTGCCCCCTTGGTATCTCGTGGCGGCAGGATGGCACTGGTGTTACTAGCGCGGCAACCACATCCACGCTACTTTCGTCTTAAACGATCAGGAGGTCGTTGGCTCGAGGGCTGTACCGAATCTTGAGCGGGCAGAGCCCACGGGGTGTATAGATTCACAGATATGCATGTATATATACATATATGAATACACACCTATATATATGTATATATGTATGATGTGGGACCCGTCACAACGACGACATATATATATATATGTATGATGTGGGATCCGTCCGTATATGTATATGTATATATATATATGTATGATGTGGGGTAACATATATATGGGAAATATCTCAACGACACGTCACGACTGGGATCCCTTGAAACAGAATCCACAAACAATAAAGCGACACAAAAACACGAACACCTACAAACGAAGTGCGCAACAGAAAACTATGCCCAATTTTCATATTGGATAAACGCTTTGGTTGCACGATTTGTCGGCGCAAGCTTCGCTGGGTTGTCACAGAAAGAACGTGTATACTCAAAATGTCCGTTTCGTTTTTGTTGCGTTATTGATGCGCGTATTATTGACTGATGTTGTATTGTTTGCATTTTATACTGTAAAACATAAATTGGTAAACCAGCTCTTTCTACTGTCGGGAGACCACAGCTATGAGACACGCTAAGGAGGAATAAGGTCCTCCGAACACTCAGAATGCAGGACTGCCCGATCGATCCGACCACCATACTTGTATTTAAGGGGCTGCGCTTGCCCGCCCGACACTACCCAGTCGCCCGGCCCGCTCGATTCTACGCGACCGCTGCCCAACTCAGGGTTCACCGGCCCAGCCCGACCACCCAACTAAGGGTACGCCCGACTGGCCCGATCCGACAACTCAAGAACTGCCTTCCTGACGCCACAACACCTCAATTTTCCGGGCGCGCCCGCTCAATCCGAGCCGTCCGCCCCGACCCAGCCGTCCGACGCAGGGCCGCCCGCCCGACCCGACCCGCCTGCCCATCTCAGCGTCCACCTGTCCGGCCCGACCCCAGCGCCCACTTCGAAGACTCGCATGCCCGCCCGCATCCAGCCGCAACCCGACACGTCTGATGCCAGGGTGACGCCAGAGCTCCTGATCAATTAAGCTAGTTTCGAGGGAAACTCGCGTTGACACGTTCCGATAAACGCAACAGCAGCACACGGAACCGCCGACGAATCACCAGAGCGCAAGCCAAACCCCCAGCACAAACGAAGCAATGTCACACTCACGTGTTCCTTCTTCATTGCTTTGCCGATCAGCGCGGACCCTCGCCCCCCCACATGGAGTAGATCTTGGCTGTTTTTGGCGCCTGTTTCGAGCAGGTGGAGTCTCTCCCCCACAGGACGCACGATTGCAAACAGTCGCACTAAGCAGAGGTCCAAAGCCAGACCCCCCCCCCTTCCCACCCCCTTTCCGCCCAACGTCGAAACGCCGAATAAGAGAGCATCCACATGGTGGGTGTCAATCAGCTAAGGGGGCCAGCGCCAACTCCGCTCTAACCAAGATCAACTCCGTGCGCGCCATGTGGTTTTTCCCGTCTCGCTCCCTTCCATCCTGGCTCCCCGTCCCCTCCCCCCCGCCATTCCTTCTCCATCCACTCTTGCTCCCTTCCTCCATTGCTTCTCCATCCCTCCCTCCATCCCTTCTCCATCCCTCCATCCCTTCTCCATCCACTCTTGCTGCACTTGCTCCTCCTCCCCTTCCGCGCCCTGGAGGTGGCATCAGCACGAGTCCCCCCTCGCCCTCGCCCTCGCCCTCCTCCCTCCTCGCCCTCGCCCCTCGCCTCCTGCGCCCTCCTCCCCTCCAAAAACGGGAGGAGGGCAGAGGGGGACATGGAGGGTGGCTAATGGGGGGGAGCGGTGGAAAGTCGAGGAAGGGGAAATGGGGGAAAGGGGGAAGTCGAGGAAGGGGAGCAGGACGAGGCGGGCGGGAAGGGAGAAAGGCGGGCAGGGAGGGAAAGGGGGCAACGGGGAACGGCGGGCGGGGGAAAAGGGGGAAAGTCGAGGAAGGGGAGGAGGACGAGGGGGCGAGGGGACAGGGGAAGCTGTTCCTCGCTCCATACCCCTCGCCCTGCTACGCCCAAGTGCCGCAACCAGGGCGCTGCATCCTTCAGGGCCTTCTCGTAGGTGTCCCTGCTGGCCTCGAACAGCTTTCGCTGGTCCTCGCTGGGAGCGAAAGCCTCTCCTGACGCTCCGCGTTCCCCCAATGCGCTCCCTCTAACATTCCGCCTCCCGAGGTTCCTCGTCATGCTCGTCCTCGCCCGTCTCCTCTCCTTGCTGGAACGGATCCTCGCTTCACGATCCACATCATCCCGCTCTCAAGGCTCCCCTCCTCCCCAAACCCTTCTACTCCTTCTGCTGGAGCGTCCAACATGACCGTATATAGCTGCCCGATGGCCCCATACGTCTCTAAAATGAAGCAAGCTGACCCAGGTTGCCTGAAGATGTCCTCCGGCATGCCTCCAATAGCCCAAATCAGGCTCCAAGATCACATTGAGGTCAGACCCGAGCCTGCCAAGAAAGCCCGAGGGGCATCTGAGATGTCTAAACTCTGAGTGGTCCCGACATAACTCACGACAGCTGTGAAGGTTTCACTGGCAGAGCGGAGATTAGAACGCCTCACCGCATCCTTCCGATGCCTTGCGCTGCTGTCTGTCTGGGCCCAAGCCTGGGGCCCCAAGTTTCACCGCGACGGGCGGCGTGCGCCCGCAGATAAGCAAAAGCCTGCGGGCTGTGTGCGCTCGGCAGGAGCAAAAGGGGCTGCGCCCACTCTTCAAGAGCTACGAGAAGAGTTCAAACTGGTAGCGGAGCAGGTGACATTTCACGGAAGAGGATGGCTAGCGCCGAGAGTCAAGGAGAGGAGCTCTACGTAGACAAGGAGGGCATCCCTCACTGAGACGGCGAGAACATCGCACTGCCCAGAGTACCGCATGCGGGTGAACATCGAGCACAGCATTCAGTCGGCGACGAGCGACGTCGGCAAGGAGAAGAGGAGCAGACTTGGCCGGAGGCAGACCCGAGGGCTCTCGGGGAAGGCCTGGAAGGCGGTCCAGGCTTTGCTGGACAAGATGGAGTTGCTCACTCAGGACGGCGGCCACAAGCTGATCCTCGAGACTCTCGAAGGGCTCGACAAGATCGCGGTGGTCCGCAAGCAACAAAAGTTTGACGATTTCTTTAAGCGTTGACGGCGCCGCCGAGGCCAAGCCTTCGTGAAGTACCCACGCACCTTCCAGAACAAGTACAAGGAGCTCACCGAGCTCGACAAGGACACGCAACTGAGCGACGACCTCTACGCGTACTTCTTGCTAGAGGGGGCGGCGCTAAGCGACGACCAGAAGCGGCTGGTGACGATGGTGGCGGACAACCGATACGAGACCGACAGCTTCGAGAAGACCGACCACGACCTGCACCAGGAGCAGCACACGAAGGCGACCTTCACCAAGATGGACGCCAAGGGCGGCGGCAAGAGCAAAGACAAGGACAAGAACAAGAGCCGCTTCAGCAAGACCTACCTCGCGGAACAGGACGATGACGATGACGACCAGGACGACGGCGAATGCACAAAGGAGGAGGCGCTCGAGCCGGACGGACGACGACGAATACCCGGAACATCGGCGCCAGCGAGGACGGGGCCATCAACAATGCGTGCGCCTCTTACGACACCGCGAGGTCCAAGATGCGGGACTTGAAAGCGCGGGTTCTTCAAGGCGGAGGGGACCCTGACGTTCGAGAAGCGCAAGCAGGCGATCAGCAAGGAGAAAAAAAGAGGACGGCGTGCGGAACGTGCGGACAGGTTGGCCACTGGGCTGGAGACCCGTAGTCCCCTAGGATCCAGGCCAAAGCAGGCGAAGGCCAAGCCAGCAACGGCACCAAAGAGTCAAGCGGCAGCGTTGTCACTCACGGCCAGCCTAGAGCTCAGCGTCGACTGGATCGCAGGAAACAATAAGCGGAAAGACGCCACGCTACTTGTACTGGACGACGGTGAATATGGTGATACGGCATCGGGTTACTACACGGGCGAGGCGAACTCGGACATCGGCTCGTTCGAGCTCGCAGGCAGCGTCGGGGACGACACCAATCCCGGAGACAGCGTGAGCACGGCAGCACCACCGACGGAGACGAAGACGATGGATGAGTGGGACGTGACATGCCCGAAATGTGAGAAGGAGATGGTGCCGAGGCAGAAAACTCGCGGTCGTAGCTGGTGCTTTGGATGCAGCCGCGTTCCCGACTGCAAGGGCACCGGGAGCTACGACGACGGCAGGAAGATGATGCGCGAAGCTGTGCCGCCGCCATCGTCTGCCTGATCTTCCACGTCTACCCGGCCCCTCGGCGGCTCGAAGGGCGCGCGCAGCTCCAAGTACTCGTCGGAGTACGGCTATGCATGGTGTTTATGCTTAGTGAAAGGTTGATGGTGAATGATTGTAGTGACGTGCCTGATATACCTGTTGCGCTTGCTGATGCTGGATGCACCCGGTGTATGCGTGGAGACGGTTGGCGAGTTAGTTTCCAGACGCGTTGCTTGATTCCCAAGGGCTTGAAGGTTGAGTTAATGGACAAGTGGAGGAGCTTCACATCAGCCTTCGGAGGTCGGCGACGCGGTCGAGTTGTGAAGATTATCAGCATCGGAGGAAAACGCGGAGTTGTGTATATACAGCACGGAGATGGAGGGCTGCAGCACCCCGCTGCTGTTGAGCCTGGTGGCTCAAGGAGCCCTCGGAGCCGTGCTACACGTGCGGCAGATGTTGATGGAGCTCAGGAAGTTGTCGGTCACCGTGACGATGCTCAAGGTTGATGGGCATCTGGCCCTAAGAGTTGACCAATGGGAGGACGAGGGCCAGGATCAGACGAAGAAGACGGTCATGTTCGGACGAGGCGAGGAGCAACTACGGATGAAACCGACGATGACCTCCAACAACAATGACTCCGAATTCTTCCTGGTGCAGGCGGTGAAGGAGACCGCGAGAGAGGGTTCGAGATCGAGGACCCGCAGGTGGAGGAGATAGGCCAGGCCTGCCTGGCTGGCGGCCGAGGCGTGCTCCTTGGCGAGGCGACAGGCGTCCTCGCGAAAGGAATGCGCAAGAAGTTGGAGTCAGACTGGAGTACGATACGGAGTGAAGGTCGGCGCGTGCGGACGGAGATCCAGCGCCCGCGATTCGCAACAGAGAGGTTGGCGACGGCTAATTTCCAGACAACGGTGAGATTCGAGCCCTTCGGCCGCGAGCACGCTTTGACTCGCTGCGGGGCCAAGGAGTTCGGCTGGCTCAATTCTCAGCCGTTGGACGTAAAGCATTCGCCAGACCAGGACCTGCTGGCGGCTAATGGCCGAGCTTTACTCTACGCCATTTTGGATCAACACTAGACATGTATCACCGTCTTGGCGTTCCCGTGTACACCCTTGTGTGTCATGACGTACATGGACAAGTGCACCGACTAGGATGTGGAACGGATGAGGATGAGTGCGAGACGTTTTCTCTTGCTCGTCCAGCGCGTGGCCCAGCCAGTGCATGATCGGGGGCAACATTTTCTGGTGGAGCAGCCTTTGACAGCCAAGTCATGAACCTACGACGGTATCCTTACCAAGCTTGGCGCCCTGGATGACGTGGTCTTTGTTCCAGGTGATCAGTGCGCCTACGGGGCCTGCGACAGGGACTCAGGGGAGCCGATCTTGAAGCCGACGGGCTGGCTCACCAACGGTGCGGCGGTGGCCAAAATGCTCAAACGCCGCTGTGGATGCCAACCCGGGGCTCATCAGCACGCAGTTGGAGGCAACTCAGGCGGTAAGAGGGCTCGACAGGCGGCAGCGTACACATAGGGTCTGGCAAAGGCTTTATGCCAAGGCGTGCTTCAGCAGATGAAATTGGACTACCATGACATGCTCGCCTACGACACGGCCTCTCCGGTGGAAGAGACTTTCCCGAGGTCGACGTCGCGATCGCGAAGCCCGCCTCGTGAGGAGCCCGGATCAGAGGACCATCGGGGAGACCGTGGTGCAGATGAGGCTGAGCCGCCAACCGAGGCGGCGGGCGAGCCTCCCGAGGCGCTGGCCGAGGCGCCCAGGGGGCACGGGCGCGGCAGGGCGTCTGCTCGTCGGGCACCTGGAGTTCTGCCTCGTGGACGTCCGCTGGGCTTTCGAGGTGGACGACCTACGCATCATGGCGAGTTCGAGCTGCCGACGGCCGAGTCGTGCCTAGAGCTCGACACGTTTCGGCGCTGGCACGCGAGGCTCCTGGAGAAGTTGCTCGACGACTTCGAGACAGTCATCTGGGGGACTGACCTTTTCTTGGAGGAGCTTGGCAGAGTCATCGGAAAGCCGCTGAAGCTGGTCAAGGCACGGAGGGACGCTCAGAGGTTCCGGACAGCACATCCTCAGCTTCACGCGGCGGACGCCCCGCTCAGGATGACCACGGTGCTCAAGGACGAAAGCATTTACGGGCTCAGCTTCGAGGATTGACCTCGTCAGTGGGTGCAGGCTCGGCGACGTGGACTACCACGAGACCTCTTCAGGAACGCCGCGGGAATCTTCGTCTTCGCCAGCATGTAGCGCGAAGCAGGACCTGAAGGGCCAGCGGCGTCTCAGCAACGAGATGTGTCGCAGGAGCGGCGTCGCCGCTGGGAGTTGGTCCCCGAGGACGGTGAAGCGTGCCATCGAGAAGGTCCACGTCAATCTGGGGCGTCCATCTCAGCCGGCCCTGCTCAGGGCGTTGCGCCTGGGCAAGGCCACCGCCATCGCCCTGAGGGCGGCGCGTTTGTTCAAGTGCGAGTCCTGCCGACGAGTCCAAAGACCTAGCATTCCGAGGCCGAGCCAACCACCGAGAATTGATGAATTCAACGTGCTGCTCGCGATGGATTGCTCCGAGAATCAAGACAGCATGGGTCAGAAGTGGGAATTTCTGGGTATCACGTGCATGGGCACGAACTTCAATGTCGCGTGCTCGCTAGATGAGACTCACAAGAACCCGAAGGCGTCGGAGGTGTGGAAGTTCTACGAGCTCTGCTGGGTGGCCTGGGCAGGTCAACCAGAGGAGGCGATCATGGTGGTTCCTCGGCAAGCTCGCGGACTACCTAGAGGAAAAAGAGTGCGATTGGACTCGGCGGCATTGGCATCACCGTGGCATTTCGGCAAGATGGAGCGACACGACGGGATCTGGAACTCGATGCTGACAAGAGTGATTCACGACAAGCAGGCTGCCGCCCTGGACGAGATGCGTTCGGCCGTCACCGAGTGCAACCAGGTCGAGAACACGCTGGCGCGGAGGGCTGGCTTCGGCCCCTACCTCTGGATTCTGGGGCGAGACATCCGTCTCCCAGCGAGCTTCAGCGACGACGGTGAGGCCGAGCGCGTCGGCGAGCAGGTGGCAGCTGCTACGCAGGGCTCGAGGTTTGCACGCAAGGCCGCCATCAGGTCGCAATGCAGGCTGGCCTTCATCCAGACAGACACGGCTGATCGGCTACGATGGGCCCAACTACGGCAAATCAGACCTACCCGTTGGCCGTTTTCCGTGGGCCAGTGGGTGGCTACGACCAAGCCCAGACGGTCAAGCATCGGCCGGAGCATCCTGACAACTGGCGCGGATTGGCCCTAGTTATGGGACACGGAGGGCGACACGGAGTGTGGTTGGCATTTCGTGGGCTGATGGTGCTCGCGAGTCCCGAGCATCTTGCGGCGGCGACTGGACACGTATCCACGCATGGAGGTCTACTTCGCAGGAGCAGGAACTGGTGCACGACGCCCCGGTCAGAGGCGGCAGCGGCTTCGTGGACCTCCGAGGCCGGCCGAAGCCTCCAACGGCCGCAGCCCAAGAGCCACCAAAACAAGGAGACGGGAGCGGCCTGGACCTCGGGCCCCAGCCCAGCCGGCAACCGCCTGCGCGAGCCTGAAGTGCCGCCGAGAGGCGACCCGCCAAGCGAAGCTCCGGCTCCTGCTGAGCTCGAACTGGCACCCGCTCTCCGCCGAGGACGTGCCGGTTCCGAGAGACCGGTGCGGGAGTTCCGACGAACCCCTGCTGAAACACCTTCCTGAGGACAGTTTTTTGGTAGGTTTTTCTGGGGGGGGGGGCGAGGAAAGTTTTAGGAATGGTTTCTCCAAAAACCTTCCAACACCTCCCCCCCGAAAAACCTTCGAACAAACCTTCCAAACACCTTCCTAAGACCTTCCTAGAAACTTCCAGTATTTGCGAAACCGCCCAATACAATCCAACAACCTTGCAAAAACCATTCAAAACACCTGCCCAGGAAACCATCCAATTATTCACTGCGTGGAACTTCCCATATGTGCATCTATTCGCATGGACCTGTCCGCCGTGAATGTCTAGGCGCAAGAGCTTTCGAGTATAAACGGGCTTCAGTTGTGACGGTCTGGACATAAATCTAATTGCGAATGAATTGGAGTGTGAATGAGCCTCAGTAGTACGAACGCGTCTCTGTGCATGAGTCTGGGGCCTCCTGGGGCCTCCTGAAACCTACTGGGGCTTCCTGGGATCTCCAGGAGCCTCTTGGGGCCTCCTGGGACCTCCTAGGGAGGTTTCGTGCCCCAGGAGAGGCGCAATATATAGCAACAGACGTACATAAAACATTGCGGATTAGAGCCACAGGAGAAGGGCAATCTATAGGAACACGCGTAAAACACCAAGGATTCGTGCCCCAGGAGAGGCCCAATATATAGGAACATAAGTAAAACATGTAGGACTGTGTACACAGGAGAAGGATAATCTATAGAAACATACGTATAACATCAAATAATCGTGCTCCAGGTGAGGCCCAATCGATAGGAGCATACGTAAAACACATGGGATTGGAACCACTCCTGTTGCCTTCTGAGGCCTCCTGCTCCTGGGGCCGCTCGGGGCCTCCTGTTGCCTTCCGAGGCCTCCTGGCGCTTCCTGTTGCCTCCTGGGGCCTCTTATGGTTTCCTGAGGCCTTCTGGAGCTTCCTGGGGCCTGCTGAAGCCTCTTGGGACATCCTGTGGCCTCTTGAGTCTTTCTGTGGCCTCCTGATGCCTCCTGGGACCTCATGTGGTCTCCTGGGGCCTCCTGGAGCCTGTTGGAGCCTCCTGTGGCATCCTGAGAAGAATCTGCGCCCACGAGCCTGGCCACCAAAACAAGCAAACCGATCGAGACATCCTCAAAATCTGGCCCACCTGGGGGGTGAACGTGAGCGCCTCGCTCGAGACATCTGCTCCGAAAGCGAAGGATGCTGGCACAGAAAACAGGCAAACCGCTCGAGGCATCCCCACAAAATCCTGCGAAAGGGGCCGAGTGAAACACCCCCCTGCCGCTCCCCTTAGGAACGTGAAAATGAGCGCCTCGCTCGAAACATCCCCCAATTCTGCTCCGAAAGCGAAGGATGTTGGGACAGAAAACAAGCAAATCGCCCGAGACATCCCCACAAAATCCTGCGAAAGGGGCCGAGTGAAACACCCCCCCGCCGCTCCCCTTAAGAGTGCTGAAGCCGCAGAATCGCCTGAGACATCCTCAACATCAGTGTGTGTGTGAATCATCAGATGAGTGGACCTGAGTGAGTGTAGTGAATGTATGAGTACAAATACGAATGAGTCTGAGTGATGAGTAAGTCTGAGTGATGAGTGCGTCTGAGTGATGAGTGAGTCTGAGTGATGAGTGATGGGTCTGAGTCATGGCTGAATCCGAGTGATGAGTAAGTCTGAGTGATGAGTGAGTCTGAGTGATGAGTGGGTCTGAGTGATGAGTGAGTCTGAATGATGAGTGAGTGGGTCTGAGTGAGAGGAATGGTATGTTCTTTCTCTCTCGTTCTCTCCTCCGGCGCGGTCCGCCAATAACAGAATCCCCATACTTAGGAAATGGGGAAAACCTTCCGGAAAAAAAAACCTTCCAAAAACCGAACAACAAACCGTACAAACACCGTCAAAAACCGTCCAACAAACCTTCCTAAAACCTCCCTCAGGAAAGTTCCAGGAGGGGTTGGCCCAAAAACCGCACAAAACCGTCCTGAGGAAGGTTTCAGGAAGAATTGGTTGAAGGTTTCAAGAATCCTGGAACCTTCCTGAAAAAGGTGTTAGGCAAGTTTTGTTTGAAGGTTCCAGGAACCCCGGTACCTTCCTGAGGAAGGTTTTAGGAAGGTTTTTTTCCTACAACCTTCCAACACCCCCCCCAGAACCTTCCAAACGAACCTTCCAAAAACCTTCCAAACAACCCCCCTGAAACATTCCAGCATGTAGCGAAACCGCTTAATACATTCCAAACACCTTCCAAGAACTGTCAAAAACAAACCTTCCAAAAACCTTCCAAAAACCGCCCGAACACCGGCCAGCAATGTCCAACTGCCCTAAAACCCCCCTAAAACCTCCCCCAGGAAGGCCCCAGGAGGGATTGGCCCAAAAACCTTTCGGAGGAAGGTTCCAGGATAGTTATTTTTTGGAAGGTTCCAGGACTCCCGGAGCTTTCCGGAGGAAGGTTTTTTTGGGAAGGTTCCAGAAATCCTGAAACCTTCCAGAGGAAGGTTGTAGGAGGGTTCTAGGAAGGTTGTCCCCGACACCTTCCACAAAACCGTCCAACAACGCACCGGCAACCTTGCAAAAACCTGCCCAAACCCTTCCAGCATGTAGCGAAACCGCCCAATACATGCCAAAAGCCTCTCACACAACCTTCTTACGCACCTTCCAAACAACCTTCCAACAACTTCCCAATAACTTTTTTACATGCATAACCTTCCAACAATCTTCCAACCGCCATCGCAGAAGAAAAAAAAAAACTTACACCAAACATTCCAACAACAACCTTCCTCTAACCTCCCTAAAACCTTCCTCGGGCAGAGCCCAGGAAAGCTTGGCCCAAACACCTTCCAAAAAAAACTCCCCGAATAAGGTTTTCGGAAGGTTTTGTTTTGAGGTTCCAGGAATCCGGGGACCTTCCTCAGGAAGGTTCTATGAAGGTTTACTTTGGAAGGTCCCAAGAATCCCGGAACCTTCCCGATGAAGGTTGTAGAGAGGTTTTACGAAGGTTGTGCCGAAGCAAATTAAAACACTTTCCAAACGCCTTACACCGTCCTCGAACCTTCCCAGCGTTTAGCGAAACCGCCAAATACACCCAAGCGACCTTCCACAAACCTCCAAAACAACCTTCCAAACAACATCAAACCAAACCTCCAACGAAAACCTCCCGAAACAAAAAAAAACGCCCGAGAACCTTCCAAACAACCTCGCAAGCACCTGTATATATATATAGCCCTCTTTCCTCGCGCCATGGCCATCCCTCTGAGAGGGCAATCTGTGTGCGAGCGGGGAGGCTACCCACAGCTGGAGCTGAGCAGCGAGCGCGCTAAGACAAGGGGAATGCATTCGAACACTCTGCCCACTCCAAGCTGAGACCACAAAGTCCAACCATGGCCCGCCGTTCAATCAAGAAAACTCCTGAGGCAATTTACTTCGCAGGCAATCGTTGAGGCGCGAAACTGATTGACTAAGCGCTTGCACAGCAAGCGCGGGTAGGGCTCTGCCGTCTTGGTGAGCCACTTCCCATCAGGCCCTTTTCAGTGCAGAACCACATGCTTCTGGCCAGCGCGATCGCACTTGCGTTGATTTTGGGCGCTGTGACACACACGCGCGGCAGGGAGAATATCGATGTGCACGTGCAGAAGCCGAGTCCTCTTTCGCCATGGCATTCCATCCATGCAGAAGTCCGCGGCGGTCTCTCTGACTCCCTTGCGAGCCCTAACCGATGAAATGAAAGGCGTGAGCCATAAGCGGGGCGAGGCTGGATTCTCGAGCACTCCAGGCGCACCGCGCGACAGGCAACAGGCTATAACTTTTGCTGAAAAACGGCACAGCTCATTGGCAACGTCCACCTTCACTTGGTCGGCCCCTGAAAGTCCTGGGAGACCCAGAAGCACGTCATCTGACCTCAGTCGCGGCGGCCGAGCGCCAGAGTCGCGCGCCCGGGAAAAGGTCGCGCGCGGCGTCCCGAGCCATGCCGCGCGGCAGCAGCCCGAGCGGATTCAGCCCAGGATGCGACGCTGGGCGGAGCGGCTTCTGAGGTCGTGGGAGCAGTGGTGGCTGACGTCAATCTCGAAGATCGGCAGGCCCCACGGCGGCCGCTGCCTCCAGCAGTGGCTGAGACTCCCGCCCCCAGAGAAGATCTCCAGCGCGAAGCCCTCCCTGCCCGCTAGTTGCGGTATGTCCGCGAGAGGCGCGCGCCAAGCCTGCGCTCGGCCTCCAGCGCGGCGTTCAGCTCCTCGGGCGTCAGCGACCTCAGCACTTGGTTCACGCGCCCGCCTTTCTCGCACCGCTTGACCGATCGCAGGCTGTGCCACCTGCCTCGGCGCACGAGGCCTTCGGTGCTGCGGACCTCGGTCAGTGCCTCGTGCGACGCCCCGCCGTGCCTCAGCTGGTACAGCGCGGGGGCGACGAAGCTGGGGAACAATCGCCTTGCGGCGGACCGCGCGGCCTCATGCCACAGGGCGGAGCGCAGCGGGAAGAGGGGCCTTCCCTCTGCCACGGTTCTCTGCAAGCTCACCAGCATTGGCACCACCAGCTCGAACTCGGGGTTGTCGAACACCATGCACTCGTCCTGCGCCCCCACTTTCGAGGTCAGACCCCTCTCGCGCGGGTGGAGCACCACGGGCCACTTGCGGCGGTTCGGGGCCCCTCCGCTCACTGGCGCCACTAAGCAGCCGCCTGCCAGCCTCAGCGCCTCCGCCGGCCGCAGCAACAGCACGAAGGCCATGAGCGTCGCTCCCGCGGCCGCCAGCTGCCCCCGCGCCAGCATCTCCTTCGCCAGAGCGGCCGTCACAGGCCAGGGCAGCGGCAAGCGAGAGCTGGCAGGGTTGTGCCGTCTCCAACCCTGGAGCGCCCGCCGCGATCGCCGAAGCTCGGGCGCGCCTCGGGGCACCCCCGGGAGCAGATGGCCCAGCGCCGCCAGCATCTTGGTTCCCGTCGCCAGCGGCTCGCCCTCGAAGAACTG
This sequence comes from Prorocentrum cordatum, assembly GCA_963575745.1. Taxonomy (NCBI): domain Eukaryota; class Dinophyceae; order Prorocentrales; family Prorocentraceae; genus Prorocentrum; species Prorocentrum cordatum. The sequence goes on from CAUYUJ010015627.1 coordinate 665,951, forward strand.
CTCGTTCAGCCACGCCACAAGCGCGCCGTCGGCGTCCGCCGGAGTCTTCAGGCTGCTGAACCGATTACGCTAGTCCTTCTGCGTGAGAGGGCCCGCCGCCTCGTCCTCCAGCACGGTCGGCGGGCGAGACCCGAGCGGCACGCCGCGCTCCAGCTGCGTCAGCTCCTGCCCCGGCAGCGCCTGCCGCCGCCCGGCGGCAGCAACCCCGCGGCTGGCGCCTGCGCGATCGTGTGCTGCCGCGCTCGCGCTCGCCTGCGAGCCGGCGCTGGCCCGGCGCCGCCGCTGCCTCGCCCGCTGCGGCGCCTGGCTCGCCTGCTTCTTCACCAAGGCGCTGCGCCCTGGGAAGCTCGAGCCCAGGCGGCGGCCCGAGGACAAAGGGGTCGCCTCCACCGCCTCGGATGAAGCCGCCAGCGACGGGGTCCACGAGCTCGAAGCCGCCGCCGTCGGGGCAGCCGCCAGGCCTCCAAGCGGCCGCGCGCTCGGGCCGCGGCTGAGCATCCCGACAGGCAGCGGCGCTACGCTCCTCTGAGCCGCGCGAGGCTCCGTCCGCCGCGCTCCTCTCGGAGGAGATCCAGCGCGCGTGAACCACGGCGACGCTGGCCAAGCACAAGGCGGCCCACTGCCTAAGGCAGCGCGCCATCGCCCGACTCGAGGTCCGACCCTTGGTAATCCCGAGCACAACGGCCATAGCGTCACTGAGCACGAGATGTCGACAACCCACGGCTTTGCTGTCCCGCAGAATGTGACGCAGCGCCCAAACACCAGCCCGGGCCTCCAAGATCACCTGGCCGCCCGAGACGCCCCAAGGTCTACTCATCACACGCCTCCAGCAGCCTCCCCAGACAGACCTGGGCACCGCAGGCACCCCTCGAAATTATCCTTGCTCTTGTCCCCAGACTCCCTCATCATCTCGCGGGCGTGCCCGTTGCTCCCCGCACTTCGTAAACCTCCACCTATCAGAACGATATTTGATCGCACCAATGTCGCATCGTCGTTCCATAACCCCGTAGCCCCACTCGCTCGCGTCGAAAACCGTCACCTTGGGGCTCCACGTCATATTGAGCTCTCTAGAGGCCATGGGGCTCCCGTCATATTGAGCTCTCTAGTGGCCAGGAGCACCAGATGACTCACCCACTCCAGCTCCTCTCTCACAGAATCCCAAAGAGGTGTTACTCGGACAGGATGACGATCGATAAAGGCATACACGGTGTGCAAGACCGATAGGATGGGACGTCGCAACAGAACGGGAAAGGCAATATGACCAACGATGCTTCTCAACTGGGAACCGCTCGCTCGTCCTCTGCGCAGGATCTCGCGCAGGCCAAGAATGAGCCGCCAGGCCGTTCGTGGAGCTATCCCCACTGCAGGCCGCAGCTCGTCAAAGTGCCAGCCAAGCGCATCTCCGCCTCGACCGCAAGTGACTGGATGCACGCCGAGCCCGTCAGCCTCAAGAGCGGCGCCGACCTCAGTGGCCAGCCGGCGGCCCTCTTCTCCGTCCGTCCCGAGCGCCACAGAGTTGTCCACGTACTCGGTGTGGACGCAGCCCTGAGTCACCACAGGGGCAGGCCGCCCGTCCACCAGTCTGTTGTCCGCATCCACGCCAGTGACCCTCTCGGTTACCGCCTCGTGGAGCGCCTGGCAGACGCACAGCGCCCCCTTGAAACCCATGGGCAGCACGCTCAGCACCGGCACGACCCTCACTCCAGGATGCACGCGCTCACCGTCAAGCCACCGAACTCCGACAGCCCCTGCGCACACGGGCTCCATCCCGAAGTGCTCGCGCGGCCCCTCGGGCAGGCATATCGAGTAGAAGGCCACCTCGATGTCCACGCCCGACACGTACACAGGCTCGGCCCCCTCGATCTCGAGCCGTCCAAAACTGTCGCCTGTCGCCGGGCTCACTCCCGGGGCGCCCTTGAACCAGCAATTGCCCACTCTGCAATCCAGGATAAGACGCTGTTCCCCTCCCTTCTTCCACGCGCAAAAAGGACCAGCGCTCTTCTTGCAGCTACGCCTGTACTCGATGATGCCCCGCCCGTGCAGCTTCCTAACGAGCTTAGCATACTCCTTCGGCTTCTGGCGAAAGATCGGGTCGTTGTAGGCACGGCGCAACTGCTGACGCTCTTCCTCAGCCGCCCCATCATCGGGCGCCCGAACCAAACTCTTGAGAACCTCGAGAACCTTCACGCCCGCCGAGCCCCCGACATCCTGGATGCGCGCGGGTCGACGCTGGAGACTGGGCAGGGCAACCCGCTCCACCGCCGGAGCTCCTCCAGGGCCCCCTGCCCATGCAAGTCAGCTGGAGGCGAACCGAGCTCACGGTGGGCTTGCTCGATGCGCGCCAAGCAAGAAAGCTGCGCCGCACTCGGCCGCAAATTAATGCTGTCGAGGTCCTCGCTGGCCCCGCGCAGCTCGTTGAGGGCGGCGATCGTCCCGGACACTCCGCCCTCTCGATGGCGCGCCCGAAGTCCCCGCCGGCGGACTGCATGGCTCAAACTCTTGCCCCCCCCCCCCCCCCATCCAGGACAGCGAGCCAGCGCTGGCAGGCCTGACTGCCCCTGACACGCTCACGAGGGCGGCTGCAAAACTGAGGCCCCCGCCCCTGCCGCGCTCGGCTGTCGCCGGCGGCCGGGGCCAGTGGGCAGGCGCTCCTGCCCGATCACTCCCCATCCTTCTTCTTGTTGTTGGTGAGGGCTCGGCGCTCCTCTCGCGCCTCCCTCACCTGCTTCGTGATGTTGGCGTCCTTCTCGACTTCTCGTGACGCGAAGTCCATCAGCTCTGGCGCCAACATGACGCCGCCCGCCTCGCGGCGCTGGCCCGTGACCACCAGACTCTCGCCCAGCAAGCCTGCCCCCTTGCCGGCTCCCTCCTGTCCTTTGCCGCCCACCATCTGCCTGGCGACCTTCTCCTGCTCGCGCGCGTACTCTACCAACTGGGCCTGGCGAAAGAGGACTTCGAAGCTCGCAAGATAGCGCAGCTCCAGCTCCAGGTGATCGTAAGTCCCCGCCTCCTCCACCGCCTTGAGGCACACGCGGTGCGTGTCCACGCCCCAGTCGCCCGTCTCGAGGCCGCGCAGCATCGCGAAGCACCTGTGGTGGTCCATTGGTCCTCCTCCTCGTCTGTTCAAGAACAGCATGCACCACTCGGTGGTCCTGGGGTCGACCACGGGCCAATCGGCGAAGTCAGTGACGCTCGACTTGTCGCTCAGGTCCACGTTCAGGATCCGCGCGTCTCCAGCGGCCTCCGCCCCAATCCAGCTCATCACGTCCTGACGCCTCAGCCGCCGCAGGCGCAAGCTCCCGCCATCGCCTGTCGGTGCCAGCGCCGCGCCGCCCAAGGTCACGGCGGCCGCTGGAAGCAGCACCTCCTCTCCTCGTCGGCGCTGTCCGCGCGTCTCCACCGCCGCCCGCGCCAAGGTCGGGTCTCCGCGAACTCCTCCTTCGCCGCCTCCGCCCACCGCCCCGCCTCCAACAGGTACTCCCACACGCCGAGGCCCCCCCAACCGCCAATGCCGCGCCCCTCCGCCAGCCGCCAAGCCCCCTACCGCCGCCGCGCCATCGAGAGGCCCCGCCCCCGCTGCTGCCGCCGCTGGCTGGACAGAAAGCTGCCCCAAGTAGCCTCCAGGCGGGATCGCCGCCGGGTCGCGGCCAGCCGCCGCCTCCCGCGAGCGGTGATCCGCCCGCTCCAGAGCCTCCGACCGGTCGAAGGCGTCGTCGAACTCCCAGCCCCGGGGGTGGGGGCCACCGTGCCACTGCATATCGCACCGCCGAGATGTGCGCCTCCTCCAGGTCGTACTTCTCCGAGTAGCAGTCGCCGTCGGGCGCGAGGATGTAGTTAGTCACCGAGCACGCCCTTGAGCTCCCGACGCGCCGCCTCTGGTGCCACAGCTCGCCCTCCCCATTGTAGAGCACGTGCGCCCGCGCGGAATTCGCCGCCTCCGGCGCCCTCGTCAGAGCCGCGGCTGCCATCGCCACGGCGGCGGCGACCCAGGCCCCGCGCCAAGCCCCCGATCGCCTCCGCGCCGCGCGCCCCGGCCAGGCACCCCGCGCCAAGCAGCGCGACGGCCCAGCTCCACGGCAGCCCGAATTGCAGCTCCACCTCCGCTGCGCCCTGCCGAACCGCGGGCGCGCCTGGGCGCGCCGGGCAAGCAGGGATCGAAGGGCGCCGACCGCAATTGCAGTCGGGGCAGCGGTGCTCGGGGCACCGCGGGCAGCTCGCCAGGTAGGTCTGCGTCAGACCAGCAGCCACCGTCGCGAGCTCGCCCCGCATGCACAGCGCGCGAGAGGGGCTCGAGAGCGCTGACCCCTCCACAAATTAACTTGAGCGAAGACAATTGCGGAACAACGAGATGCGGCCAAATCTGCGAGGCTGAGGCTCCAAGATCAATGGACAAGTACCGTCATATATGTATATATATATGTATATATATATATAGAAAACCACGCAACCTTCCGCACGAAGGTTCCAGGAGGGGTTACCAAAACAAAAACCTTCCACAAATATTCCTGAGGAAGGTGTTAGGACGTTTTTTTTGAAGGTACCAGGAATCCTACAACCTTCCTGACGAAGGCTTTAGGACGTATTTTTATACGTATTAATAATTCGGAAGGTCCCAGAAACCCCGGAACTGTCCCGAGGGAGGTTTTAGGAAGGTCGTATGAATATATTATTATGATAGTTTTATATATATATATATGTATAAACCTCCCAAGCAACAGCCCAAACAGAAACGCTCGAAAACCTTCCAAAAACCATGCAGCACGCAGCACAACCGCTTAATAGATTCCAAGAACCGTTCGACAACATGCCAAAAAACCTTCTACCCCCCCCCCCCCCCCCCCCCCCCCCCCGCAAACCTTCAACATGCCAAACACCTTCTAAACCCCTTCCCCCCCCCCCAAAAAAAAAAACTCCCAAACACCCCCCGCGAACCTTCGAACAAATTACGCTACCGAGGAACCCCACATACTGATGTTTAATCTTATGCGTTTGCTTGTCATTATCATATATGCGCAATCCTGCGTTCTAAACCCTCGTCGCGAATCGTCGTCGTACTTGTCGTACTCGTTGTCGTACTCGTCGTACTCGTCGTCGTGCTCGTTGCCGCTCTATCGTCTTACTCGTCATCGTACTCGTCGTCGTACCTCGCCGTCGTACTCGTCTTCGCATTCGTCGTCGTGCTCGTCGCACTCGTCGTCGCACTCGTCGTCGTCGCAATCGACGTCGTCGTACTCGTTGTGTTGGTAGTGCTCGTTGTATTCGTCGCCGCACTCGTGGTCGTCGTCGTCGCCCTCCTCCTCCTCCCCCTCGCCCTCCTCCTCCTCGCCCCACCCCATCCTGTCAACTCCTCCGCGCTCCTCTCAATTCCTCCGCACTTCCCTCAACTCCTCCGCATTCCTCTCAACTCATCCTCTCATATCCTTCTGTACTCCTCCTTCTGCACTCCTCCGCACTCCTCTCAACTCCCCCGCGCTCCTCTGAACACCTCCGCACTCCTCTCAAATCCTCCTCCTCACAACTCCTCCGCACTCCTCTCAACTCCTCCCCCTCGCAACTCCCGCGCGGAAGCGCACGGCGCGGCACGGCGCGGCGCCGACGAAAGGCATGGCACGGCAGTGATTCCCGACGGCCCCGGGGCGTTGAGCGTGCCTCCAGACACCGAAAGAAGCGAAAAACCACCTCGAACCTCGAAGTGCGTCGCCGTCGTCGTCGTCGTCGCCGGCAGACATGGTCAGACCTCCGGCGGCGCAGTGCCCCCTCGGGCCCCGGATGGGGCGGGCGCGGCAGGGGGCGGGAGCGGGGGCCGGGAGGGCCGGCCAGAGCTCCTGCGGACCGACGACAACGACCTTTCTCGCCCTGCCTTCCGCCACCATTTTTTCTCCTCTGTTCTTCTTCTTCATTTTCTTCTATACTGCTCCTGGGAGGGCCCATAGGGAAGGGAAGGAGGGGAGGGAGGGAAGGAGGGAGGGGCTCCTGCTGCTGCCCCGGCTCCTGCCCCCTTTCCTGCGATGGCAGCTCTCTGGTCTCGCGCCCTTCGATGGAAAATCTCTGGGCGACAGGGGCCACCCCCTGCGCCCCCCTCTGGTGTCGAGAAAGTGCCACGCCTGCTGTGCCTGGACGACCGTCGCGCATAGCGGCCGAGCTCAGGGACCACCTCCTGCGCCCCCCTCTGGTGTCGAGAAAGTGCCACGCCTGCTGTGCCTGGACGACCGTCGTGCATAGCGGCCGCGCTCAGGGACCACCCCCTGCGCACCCCCTATGGTGTCGAGAAAGTGCCACGCCTGCTATGCCTGGACGACCGGCGCGTGTAGCAGCCGCGCGCTCAGGGACCACCCCCTGCGCACCCCCTCTGGTGTCGAGAAAGTGCCATGCCTGCTATGCCTGGACGACTGGCGCGTATAGCAACCGCGCTCGGGGACCACCCCCTGCGCAACCCCTCTGGTGTCGAGAAAGTGCCGCGCCTGCTATGCCTGGACGGCCGGCGCGTATAGCAGCCGCGCTCAGGGACCACCCCCTGCGCACCCCCTATGGTGTCGAGAAAGTGCCACGCCTGCTATGCCTGGACGACCGGCGCGTATAGAGACCGCAGCGAGAGACCACCCCCTGCGCACCCCCTATGGTGTCGAGAAAGTGCCACGCCTGCTATGCCTGGACGACCGGCGCGTATAGGGACCGCGAGAGACCACCCCCTGCGCACCCTATGGTGTCGAGTGCCACGCCTGCTATGCCTGGACGACCGGCGCGTATAGAGACCGCACGAGAGCCCCCCCTGCGCACCCCCTATGGTGTCGAGAAATGCCACGCCTGCTATGCCTGGACGACCGGCGCGTATAGAGACCGCAGCGAGAGACCACCCCCTGCGCACCCCCTATGGTGTCGAGAAAGTGCCACGCCTGCTATGCCCTGGACGACCGCGAATAGCGGCCGCGCGAGAGACCACCCCCTGCGCACCCCCTATGGTGTCGAGAAAGTGCCACGCCTGCTATGCCAGGACGACCGGCGCGTATAGAGACCGCAGCGAGAGACCACCCCCTGCGCACCCCCCTATGGAATCGAGAAAGTGCCACGCCTACTATGCCCTGGACGACCGGCTCGGATAGCGGCCGCGCGCAGGGACCAACCCCTGCGCACCCCCTAATGGTCCCATGCCAATACAACCCCTGCTTGCCTCGACGCCCGGCGCGTATGAGACCGCAGCGAGAGGACCACCGTCCTGCTCCCCCCTATGGGTCGAGAAAGTGCCGCCTGCTATGCCTGGACGACCGTGGCGCGCATAGGGTATTTGTAGAGAGGACGCAAGCGAAATACCCATCCCCTGCGCAACCTTATGGTGTCGAGAAAGTGCCAGCGCTGCAATATTCCTGGACGACCGGCTCGTATATAGACCGCAGCGAGAGACCAACCCCCCTGCACACCCATTATGGTGTTCGAGAAAGTGCCACGCCTGCTATGCCTGGACGCACCTGGGCGTATAGAGACCGCATCGAGAGACCACCCCTTCGCACCCCCTAATGGGTCGAGAAACTGCCACGGCCCTGCTATGCCTGGACGACCGGCGGCGTATAGGCCGCAAGCGCAATACCCACTGCGCACGCCCCCTATGTTGTCGAGAAGTGCCACGCCTGCTGGATGCCAGGACGACGGGGCCACGCCTGCTATAGTCAGGACGACTGGGGACTTATAGGACCTGGGGCAGCGAGAGACCACCCCCTGCGCACCCCCTATGGTGTCGAGAAAGTGCCACGCCTGCTATGCCAGGACTGGTGTCGTCTTGTGCGTGCGAGTGCGTGCATGCGTGCGGCTGTATGTAGACGCGTGTCGCCGAGACGCGTTGTGCTGTGCTCTGCTGAGCTGTGCTGCGCTGTCCTATGCTGTGCTGCGGTATGCCGTGCTGTGCTGCGCTGTGCTGAGGAGGAGGAGGAGGAGGAGGAGGAGGAGGAGGAGGAGGAGGAGGAGGGGAGGGAGGCGGGCGCGGGGGAGACGCGGGCGCGGCGCGGCAGGGAATTACGCTACCGAGGAACCCCACATACTGATGTTTAATCTTATGCGTTCGCTTGTCATTATCATCTTTGCGCAATCCTGCGTTCTAAAGCCTCGTCGCGAATCGTCGTCGTACTTGTCGTACTCGTTGTCGTACTCGTCGTACTCGTCGTCGTGCTCGTTGCCGCTCTATCGTCTCACTCGTCATCGTACTCGTCGTCGTACCTCGCCGTCGTACTCGTCTTCGCATTCGTCGTCGTGCTCGTCGCACTCGTCGTCGCACTCGTCGTCGTCGCACTCGACGTCGTCGTACTCGTTGTGTTGGCAGTGCTCGTTGCATTCGTCGCCGCACTCGTGGTCGTTGTCGTCGTCCTCCTCCTCCTCCTCGTCCTCCTCCTCCTCGTCCCACCCCATCCGGTCAACTCCTCCGCACCCCTCTCAATTCCTCCGCACTTCCCTCAACTCCTCCGCACTCCTCTCAACTCATCCTCTCATATCCTTCTGTACTCCCCCTTCTGCGCTCCTCCGCACTCCTCTCAACTCCTCCGCGCTCCTCTGAACACCTCCGCACTCCTCTCAAATCCTCCTCCTCACAACTCCTCCGCACTCCTCTCAACTCCTCCTCCTCGCAACTCCTGCACGGCCGCGCACGGCACGGCGCGGCGCGGCGCCGACGAAAGGCATGGCACGGCAGTGATTCAAGACGGCCCCGGGGCTTTGAGCGTGCCTCCAGACGCCGAAAGAAGGGAAAAACCTCCTCGAACCTCGAAGTGCGTCGCCGTCGTCGTCGTCGTCGTCGCCGCCAGACATGGTCAGACCTCCGGCGGCGCAGTGCTCCCTCGGGCCCCGGATGGGGCGGGCGCGGCAGGGGGCGGGAGCGGGGGCCGGGAGGACCGGCCAGAGCTCCTGCGGACCGACGACAACGACCTTTCTCGCCCTGCCTTCCGCCACCATTTCTTCTCCTCTATTATTCTTCTCCATTTTCTTCTATACTGCTCCTGGGAGGGCCCATAGGGAAGGGAAGGAGGGGAGGGAGGGAAGGAAGAAGGGACTCCTGCTGCTGCCCCGGCTCCTGCCCCCTTTCCTGCGATGGCAGCTCTCTGGTCTCGCGCCCTTCGATGGAAAATCTCTGGGACCACCTCCTGCGCCCCCCTCTGGTGTCGAGAAAGTGCCACGCCTGCTGTGCCTGGACGACCGTCCTGCATAGCGGCCGCGCTCAGGGACCACCCCCTCTGGTGTCGAGAAAGTGCCACGCCTGCTGTGCCTGGACGACCGGCGCGTATAGCAGCCGCGCGCTCAGGGACCACCCCCTGCGCACCCCCTCTGGTGTCAAGAAAGTGCCACGCCTGCTATGCCTGGACGACCGGCGCGTATAGCAGCCGCGCTCGGGGACCACCCCCTGCGCACCCCCTCTGGTGTCGAGAAAGTGCCACGCCTGCTTTGCCTGGACGACCGGCGCGTATAGCAGCCGCGCTCAGGGACCACCCCCTGCGCACCCCCTATGGTGTCGAGAAAGTGCCACGCCTGCTATGCCTGGACGACCGGCGCGTATAGAGACCGCAGCGAGAGACCACCCCCTGCGCACCCCCTATGGTGTCGAGAAAGTGCCACGCCTGCTATGCCTGGACGACCGGCGCGTATAGAGACCGCAGCGAGAGACCAACTCCCTGCGCAACAGCCCTATGTGTCGAGAAAGTGCCAGCCTGCTATGCCTGGACGACGGCGCGTATATAGACGGCAGCGAGAGACAACCCCTGCGCACTTAAGCCCCTATGGTGTCTGAGAAAGTGCCACGCCTGCTAATGCCTGGACGAACCGGCGCGTAATATGGGAACAGCGCGAGAACCCCCGTGCGCACTCCCCTTATGGTGCCGACAGTGCACGCTGCTATGCCTGGACGAACCGCGGTATAGAGACCGCAAGCGCAGAGACCACGCGGCTGCGCACAAAGTCCCTATGGTGCGAGAAAGTGCCACGCCTGCTATGCCAGGGCGACTGGGACGTATAGAGACCGCAGCGAGAGACCACCCCCTGCGCACCCCCTATGGTGTCGAGAAAGTGCCACGCCTGCTATGCCAGGAGGACTGGGACGTATAGAGACCGCGGCGAGAGACCACCCCCTGCGCACCCCCTATGGTGTCGAGAAAGTGCCACGCCTGCTATGCCAGGGCGACTGGGACGTATAGAGACCGCAGCGAGAGACCCCCCCTGCGCACCCCCCTATGGGTCCGAAGAAAGTGCCACGTCCTGCTATGCCTGGACGACCGCGCGTATGAGACCCGCAGTCGAGAGACCACCCCCATGCGCACCCCCTGATGGTGTCGAGAAAGTGCCACGCCTTGCCTTTGCCTGGACTAACCGGCGCGTATAGAGACCGCAGCGAGAGACCACCCCCTGCGCACCCCCTATGGTGTCGAGAAAGTGCCACGCCTGCTATGCCTGGACGACCGGCGCGTATAGAGACCGCAACGAGAGACCACCCCCTGCGCACCCCCTACTGTGTTGGACTTGGGTGGTTGTAAGATTTAGCAGACTTAGCAAGTTGGTTTCGGAACTTACAAGTTGCGCTAACTGAGCGCAAGTAGTTGCAAGTACTTGCATGTTGACGTGCAGCCACTGCATTTTTAGCTCCCGAATTGTTGTTCTTCTATAAGCGATGCGCAAGGCGAGCGACACCTGCATTGGAAAGCAATGTTTTTTTTGCGCTGCTGCGCATAAGCAAGCAGGTAGCAGCTCACGCGATGTCTCACCACTTGAACATGGGAGGCACTATCGCGATTGATCCGCCTCCATGGCGCCTGCATGCCTTGCAAGTCCTCGAACCTTTCTAACCAGCCACAACGGACGTCCCGCATCGCAAATGTCCACCATGCATTTTTCACAATTGCACGTGTGCAAAGCGGACAGTTGCTTGCAGACGGCACGCCCGTATAGTGGTGGTGATGGTTCGGAAACTTGGCAAACGCCCCGCCATGGCAGTGATGATGTCGGTCGTGTGCACCAGCTGCAAGTCGTCGTCGGTCGGGTGCACGGTCAGCACGCCGAGCCGATCATCGTAGCAAGGGGTGTCCCAGATAGAAACCAGCGATACCATCGTTCCGTTTACAGCAGCGTGAAACCAAACCTCCCCACACGCCTTGCCACCATTGGCAACGGAGAGCAGCACGATGTCGCGGGATTGGCATGTCGACAACGTCGACACCCGAGCCGAAAGAGCCGTGGTCGTGCTGTCCCTGGGGAGGCGCTGGCCGAGCTTCTCCTCCAGGAAGGCGTGCATCTTCTTAGGTGCCGCCCTGGGACACGCCAAGTGCGGCGAGAAGTCGAACACGTTGGTGCTGCGCAAATTTGCCAACTGCAGGCATGTGACCTCGGACAGCACACTCCTCTCAGAAGCTGCCAGCTGGCGCATATCATTGCAGAACCGCTTGGGCACTCTGTGCTTTCTCTCGTGCACAAAACACGACATGAGGCATCCGAACTTGATCAGGTGCCTTGGGAAATGGACCAGCCAGTGAAACTTCGGTGTCATGTATTCCTGCCACCCTGCTGCTTCACAAGCATCCAGAAACGCGTTCGTCCTGTTCCTGAGAGCGTCAGCAGACGCACGGGATGATGCTGCAGCTTCGATGCACCACACCAAATCACACAAACGAACAAAAGCGGTGCACTCCGCGCGTGCTACCCCTGCAGGCAATATAACCGTCATCACACACGTATACATCATTGGCAGCAAAGTCAATGCCTCACTCGCCTGGCACTTAAACGCTTTCGCCTTGCCGTTGGAAGTATCGCGGCCCTTCTGAAAAAGCTTAGCCAAGTTATCAGCGCTGCCGTGCGCGATGGGCAGTGGCCACATCTTGATGTATTCCTCGAAACGTGAGTATACGTTGGACAACCCATTATTCTTACAACCTGCAAGAAAGAGATGCGTCGAAATGTTAAAAACACCTCGAATAAAGAATGCGTGCATCCAGTCGTGGCAATACTGGTCAACAGGTAAGATAATGCGATCCAGCTGTGGATCGAGCAGCATGTTCTGCTCATTATGGTTGAAACCGAACGCTTGCTCGCGGATCCTGGGGCCACACTCGCCATCCTCGCATTCCCCTTCCAATCCCCCTCCCCTTCATCATCTTCCCACCCTTCATCATCCTATAGGTCATTCTCCCTCCATTGAGTTTGCAGGCCCCCCGCAGGTCTTGAAATTGGCGTTGGTGTCCGTCGCGTGGAATGCAGCCAGCCGCCGCACGCTCCCCCTGATGTCATCATTCGTCGCAATATCGATGTCACCCTCACGCATGACGTCTGCTCTCAGCAGGGTCACCCCATCTTCGTCGACCAGGGAGCTGTCCATCGCAATTACATTGCGGCAAAGCATGCAGCATTTGGCACCTGCATCTCCTTTAATCAGCCAAACCAACTTCTGGGCACCGCCGTCCTGGAGAACCACCCCAAGTTTGCAATGTAACCTGGCTCCAGGCTCCAATGAAACGCCCGTCGTGTGCAGTGAGCAATCCGACCTACAAAACATGTCTTTTATAAGCATTTTGAATGCCTGTGCGACGCCTGCATCTATATCGGATACACGTTTTGACCTCAGGGCACCTACGCAGAACCACGCATCCTCTTGCGACAACACTTTTGGCCCCAGTTCTAGAAACGATACGTAGAACATCCACATCTTCCTTGAATTGTCTGGGGATAGTTGGTTGCCTGGTGTTACCTCGTCAGAATGCAATATCAGCGACCACGGTCGCTCGAAAGAGCACGGCCTCGCCGCCAAAGTCTTTTGAATGAGGGCCCGCCAGTTGCTACATTGGTTGTACGCCACGTACAATATTGCAGGGAGATTGGCAACAGGAAACTTAATCTCTGAATCTTTGGCAGAGCAAGTGATCTCACGGAACAAGGTACCATAAGGAGTCGATTGGTTTATGACCGAATCTCTAGCATCACGGATATCCTTCCGTGATGCTGAGAAGGGTTTTCCACGTGACCTCGTCCAAGATTGCAGCCAGTGCAGCAGCATATACATGCGGACATTTCCGCCTCAAGGATTCTATCTTCTGGTGCTTGTCAGGCTTGGGCGCCATGAGCAGCGCGACCGCGAGCCCGCCCTCGAGCTATATACGGCAACTGCGCGCATGGGGGTTGGCGCGCCGATGGCGCATAGAAGCGCGTGCGTTTGCATAGGAAATATGGGGGGGGGCCTGAAACAGATGCGACTCATCATTTGAAAAGAATGCTTGCACCACGGGCGCAGTCACCGTTGCAGACACCTGCGCGCACCACTTCACCGAGCACATCAAGGATTGCATGGCAACAGCGTGCGCATGGCATGCGCAATCACCTGCGCCTCTGAACGCGCGTCCTGCAATCGGGCGCGCGTGCTTGCACGCATCTGTGAATGCAGAGATCCTGCAGTTGCAGCTGAGTGCGCTCATGCAATCAAAGCTGCAATCAAAATTGCAGAGGGCACATGTGTGCTGCCTGAATTGCACATGCAGTCATAACTGCATCGGCTGTTCGTGCGCCCGCCCCTCCCCAAACTCACCTCGCCCATGCTTCCCCACATGTGCCCCACTGCCCCATGCACCCCCCCTTCACCCTTTCCCTCCACCCCCCCCCCCCATGCGCCCCCCCGTCTGAGAACGGACCCCTCCGCCGATCACATCCCCTGAGCGCGTGACCATGGTATACCGCGATGTGCAATCACACAAACAACATTGCAGCCACAGCTGCAAGCCCGAAGGCCGCGCCACGCGCGCGATTGCAGGGGGTGCTGCAGCGATGGGCGGAACGTGCGCTGCATGCGCAAATGCCGACACGTAAACACGCGGAGAGACGCGCCCAAGTGCGCAGGCAAGGGAAATGGCATGCGATACATTGTTTTCTCATATGTACGCTAGCGGCGATCGGTTCGCAAAGCTCCGAAAGAACAAGATGCGAGCAATGACGCACAACCCATACTCTATACTCATATAGTGCATTTATAGAGACCCGTCAGCTCACGCATCCAATCAGCGCTGATGCTCGACATATCTGACATAGATCAGGCGTTCTTCTTGCTCCTCCACATCTCGCTTGCCGACCTGTATGCATCCTTTGCATAGTCGAGCGCCTGCTTCTCGGTACGGCCGTTTGCCTTGGCCCACTTGAGCGCCCGTCCGTGCCACCTGGAAGCGACCGCATTCTGCGTGCACTGGCCGTCACACGGTTCAAAAACGATCTTGAAGACACCGCCCTTGGGCGCCCACGACGCTGCAGCGGGCTTCTTCAGGGCGGGCGCAACACCCGTTGCAGCAGCGGGCCTCTTCTTGGCCGCCGCTGGCTTCTTTGCAACATCCGTTGCAGCAGCGGGCCTCTCCTTGGCTTTGCGTTTGCCCTTCGTCACCAAAGCGTCGAACGCCTGCTTCTCGTATGCCTCCTGCGCGATCCGCAGCCAACGCTGCGCCAGCAGCAGTGGGCGCTGCGTCGCCCGCCGCAGGAGCTGGAGCTGCTTCACCGTCGCCGAGTGGAAGTGCTGCGGCCTTGGGCTCTGCAGCCCGAGCTGCATCTGCGGCTGGGGCCGCGCCTGCAATGATGCTCTTGCCTGGCTTGAACGACGCGGCTGGCACGTGAGCAGAGCCAGCGCCCGATTGCCCTGCAGTGTACAAACCATGGATCTGAGCGGCCAGTTTATTCAAGTCAGAGCTGCCGTCCCAGCTCGAGTGCCGACCACCGTACCGATCCTGCTGAAGCGGGGTAAAGTCAGACGACTGCCAACAGCCAGCCCGCTCTTTCTTGAGCAATATGTTGGTGTCGCGCAGCGGGATGTGCTTGCCCAGGAAGGTGTGCAAGTCGATGACCTTCTCGACGGGCGGGTCGTCATCATCATAAGCAGCCGTACGCAAAGATGCGGGCAAATCCGCAGGACGCTCGGGATACGTCGTGAGTGTCGACTTTGTGAATGGGGCCGATGTGTTTTTCATGTGGCCCACCAAATCGCGAAAGCTGTTGTAGATGCTCTGGTAGCTAGGCCAAGGTTGGTGTTCCCATGCTCGCACCAAACCAATACTACCATTGCCCATTTCAAGCACTTATCGTGCGCTGGCTGTAAGATTCCCAAACGATGCAACCGTGTTGCAAGGATGGCCATTTTCTTGGTCTCCGACGCTCTGTAGCCCCCCAGGACCATCCAATCCTTGCCCGTCAGGTAGTTGTATATGTGGGACAGCGTCTGATCCCCAGCATCGCTGATGCTACTTGGGACCGCTGCAGCGATGTTGGCGACCTTGATATCGACTGCCGCCAGCACTGCACGCTTCACGGAGGCTACCGTGCACTTCTTTTCAATCAGCTCGGTGAGGACGATGGCATCTGGCGCCGAAAGCGCTGTGAGTGACTGTATGCGAGCGCACAGGGATGCAGACAAGTTTTTCTGCAGCTCCTCGCTGTCGGGGCGCTTCGCCAACAAGTCCGAAAAGTCAGAAACGTCGCGCGCAATGTCCTCGATACTGACCATGTCGGACTGCGCTCGGTGCACCCTGAACCCCTGCAGCACCTGCAGCCCCTCGAGGCTTGATCCGAACACGGCCATGGAATGCCGATCGCAATTGACAAAGAGAAAACATGAACGACTACATGGGTCGTCACAACTTGCGCAGGGCGCATCGCATGCGTGACAAAGTGCAAATGGTAATGCGTATATGGGAAAACACCATGATGTCGGTTTAAGGCATCAATCTCATGTGCGTGCCAAGCCGATTGGCTGCATGGATGCGTTTCCGTTCGGGGGGCTTGCGGGTCAGACTCGCAGCTGAACCTGGTGGCGGTGGAAGACAACATTTGTCTAGCGCAGAAGCGCGCGGCTGGAACTCCGCGCTCGCTTGGCAAGATCGCTCGGCAAGATCCGTCTCATCGATCCTCCTCCGCATTCTCCTCCTCCTCCCCCTCCTCCTCCTCCCCCTCCCCCACCCTCCTCACCCCCCTCCCCCCCGCCCTGGCCGTGCTGCTTCTCCTCCTGGTCCTCCTCTCCCTCCTGCTCCCCCTCCTCCTCCTCTGACTACCTACCAGACCGCCCCACCCCAACCCGAAGACCCGAAGTTCGGGTTGGGGGGGGGGGTAAGGGTTCCACATGTATTTTTCGATGTTCCCAGCCCCCCCAACTGGAAATGGAGGGCAAATTGAGGCCTTCGGGTTGGGTTGGGGTGGTTTGGTGGGTGGTGATCCTCATCATCATCATCATCATCCTCCTAGAAAGACGGCGCTCCGCCTGGTGCGGAACGCGCCCACCTCATGCACAGCGCGATGACCTTCCCGTGCGCCACGCACAGGCACGACGTGCTCGCGAGGTCGGCACAGGCACGACGTGCTCACGAGGTCCACCTGGCTGCACAGGCACGACGTGCTCACGAGGTCCACCTGGCTGCTCACGAGGTCGGCGCAGTCGTGACCTCTGGGATATCAGATGAAGGCGACGAGGTCGGCGCAGTCATGACCTCTGGGATATCTTGAAGGCGCTGCAGCCGACCGGGCGACGTCGGCTTCGACTGCGTCGCGCATGAGCACGAGCCAGTCCACAGGCGCCGCACGTCGACGAAGACGTGCTTCGCGCACTTGTTCTGCTCCGACTTGTTGGCCACACCCTCGACGATGCGCTTGAGGCCGAGGGCCATCTCCTTCCACTCGTTGCGACTCTTCGTGAGGTCGCGGATCTTGGCCTTCATCTGCCCCTTCTCGCTCGGCCGCAGCGCCCGCGGCACATGCGGCGGCGCCGCCGCGTCAGCCCGCACCTTCGGCGCCATCGCGAAGGAGGCGCGAGGAGCTCAAGCGAGCGCGAGAAGGCGCGATGAGTGCGCGCTAACACTTTGAGCAAACCAGCTACACTACATCCCCACATGCCCCTCCCCATCCCCACCCCGCGGGCGCGAATGCAGTAGACTGCAGCCCTTGCCGTCGGGCGCGAATGCAGTAGGCTGCAGCCATTGCCGTCGAATGCAGTAGACTGCAGACATTGCCGTCGGGCGCGAACGCAGTGGACTGCAGCCCTCGGGCGGTCAGAGGGAAGCAATGGGCAGCAACATGATGCACAATCGCAGGAACATCTGGCGAATCGGAGAGCAGCGGGAGGCGATGCAACACGCGGTGCAACGAGAATGAGGACTGCATCGGAGGGCGATGCAGTCTGTGGCGGAGGGAGTGAGGGCGGCTGGGGACAAGACGCACGAGGGGAGGGAGATGTGGTTCACAGATCCACGAGCGGTCAATCATCCCGCTGGGATCGCGCGCGGCCTCATATCGGCCACGCGAATGTCTGGCAGCCGCGCAGGCGGCAGCGCGTCATGGCGCCTGCCCTAGAGCCTGCGCTCAGCCAAATCAATCTCTTATGCTCTGCACGAGCCTGGACGCATAACAACACTTGAAAGTGTGAATACACTTTGAAGTGCGGAGGCGACGTCACTTCAAAGAGCGATCACACTTCGAAGCGCATAACCTGTTACTTCAAAGTGTGAATACAAATTGAAGTGAGGTGTCATCGCGCTTCAAAGTGTGATCACACTTCCAAGTGAGGCCGACTACACACTTCACAATGTGATAACACTTCGAAGTGACGTGGGCGCAGTCGCCGTGGTTCACCCACGGCCATTGTCATGACTACCTACCAGACCACCCCAACCCAACCCGACGACCCGAGTTTGACCCGAATTTCGGGTTGGGGGGTACGGACACCATGTTTTTTTTTTTTTTTTTTTTTTTTTTTTTTTTTTTTTTTTTTTTTTTTTTTTTTTTTTTTTTTTTTTTTTTTTTTTTTTTTTTTTCAACGTTCCCCGACCCTCCCCCACTGGAAATCGAAGATAAATTTGGGCCTTCGGGTTGGGTTGGGGTGGTTTGGTGGGTGTTGATGTCAGCTGCGACGCCGACGTGCCTCATAGCAGCGCCCCCATCACCTCATAGATGAACGAGAGCGCCTCGGAGACGCCCGCCAGCTTCTCAAAGTGGAAATCTGCCCGACTTGGGCTTGTCCTTGCCCTTGCCCTTGCCCTGGCCCTTCGAGTCGAAGCGCTCGCCGGCCTCGGCCAAGATGCGCTCGACCGTGTCGTAGTCGGCACTCTTGTAGGCCTCGATGGCCTTCTCGCCCTGGTCGGCGAACCAACCGCCCTGCCCCATTTTTTTTTTCTTCTTTTTTTTTTTTTTTTTTTCGTTTTTTTTTTTTTTTGTTTTTTTTTTTTTTTTTTTTCTTTTTTTTTTTTTTTTTTTTTTTTTTTTTTTTTTTTTTTTTTCTTTCTTTTTTTTTTTTTTTTATTTTTGCTTTTTTTTTTTTTTTGTTTTTCTGGATCTCGCCAGTGGCCATGGCCGCGATCACCGCGCCCCACCCTGCCCAGTCCTCGGCGGCGTACTTGTCCGCCAAGCGCATGGGCCTCGCCGACCAGCCGCCGCGCGCCTGCTCGCCGCCGACGGCGCCCTTGTTGCAGCGGTGGTCCATCGGCGTGGGCGCCGCGGGCGGCGGCGGGAGCGGCGGCGCGAGCACCGAGGGCGGTGGCGTCGACGGCGGCTTCGGCTGCTTCTTCGCAGCAGGCCACGCCCTGATGGTGCCGCCCCCTGCCGCCGCCGCTGCATCAGGCGCAGCCGCAGGCGCAAGCGATGCCGCAGCTGCGGCCTGCTCGTCGAGCATCTTCTCGAGAAACTCGGCGTAGTGCACGACCTCGAGGAAGTGCAGCGGCTCATCCGTGAGGCCCTCGGGCGACTCCTCCTCCTCCTCCTCATCATCATCCCCTTCATCGCCCTCCTCCTCATCCTCCTCCTCGTCCTCCTTCCCTTACAGCTCCCCATCCCTTCTTTGGCCGCCCGAGATTCGGTTTGGCGGCTCCCCCCCCCCCCTTCGGTTTGACGGTTGCCCCCCCCCCGCCCCTCTTTGTCGCCAGCCCTCCGCCGAGCCAGCGTGCGTTTGTGATCCCACTGCCCCCTTTTCCCGCGGGCGGAAGGCCGTCGCGCGTGGAAAAACACACCGAACGCGCCAGAACGCGATCTCACAAAATACGAAAAACAACGTGTTGTTTGCATGGCCCGTTTTGGTCGGTAATGGTATGTTTTCCCACGCGCGACGGCCTCCCGCCCGTGGGAAAGGGGGCAGCGGGGTCACAAACGCATCTGCCCTGAAGCAGGAAGGGGAGAGGAGGGAGGAAAGACAAGGGCATGAGGAGGGAGGAGGAAGCTGGACGAGGCTGAAGGAAAAAAGATGAAGAGGGGAGGCATGAGAAAGAGGAGGAGGAGGGGGAGGCGGAGGAGTAGGAGGGGGGGCGATAGCCCATCGAGCCCTATATGGGCCCAGTCGCCCCCATGGGCCGTCGTAGGCCAACCGCTGTTGCAGGCGCACTGCAAAATTCAATCTCCCCCACCCCTTCCCCCGCCCGCCCCCTGGCCTTGACGAGCTCGGTCGGCCACGTCGTATGGTCGCCGATCCCGCTGGCGTACACGCAGCCGTCGGGGTAGTACAAGATCGAACCCACGTCCAACGTGCTGGAGACCACCCAGCGCGAGAAGGTGCGCTCCTCGTCCGCATGCACAATGTACACCAAGAAGAGCTCGCTGGTGTTGGCCCCGTCGGGCGCGCCAGGCTCCTGCCGATAGATCGGCGAGCCGTTCACGTAACCCGCCTTGTAGTACACGCCCTGCAGGCACTGCACCAGGCCGTCGTTGGCGTCCTCGTTGCTGCCCTGCAACCTCCTGAACGCGAGGCTGTCCGCGAACTTGGCCACGCGCTCGCCCTTGCGCGCCTCCGTCGCGGTGAGCAACATCTGGAAGTCCATGCTGTGCGGCCGCGACGGCTTGGCACGCTTGGCAGCCTCGGCGTCGTCCTCGGCGGAGGCCGACCAAAAAAGGAAACAATCCGGTAGGTTGGGGCGTGCAAGCCCCCTCCACGAGGCCCATCGGGGCCTGATTTTGCAGTGGGAGCTGCAACGATGGCGCGCACAGCGCGCCACCGTCTGTGCAGTCCACGCTCACGCTGCCTCGTCGTGGGCCGCGATCGGCGCACGACGAATCAGCGTAAGCTTGGCGAAGACGGGCGGGCTGATAAATTTTACCGCGTGTAATCTCCTGGGCGTCGCCCTGCTGGCCAGCATCAGCTGCTGGCGGCGCTGGCGCTGGCCCTGCCAGGAGCTCGCGCGCAGCCGACATGGCGTCGAGCGCCCGAGCGCGGGGCCGCGCCTGAAGCCCTCGAGGGGCTCGCGGGGGCCTCGGCAGGCCCCTGAAGCCCTCGGGGGCGGCGCGAGCGCCCCGAGGGGCTCGCGGGGGCCTCGGCGGGCCCGCGGCGCCGCAGGCTGGTGCAGCTATAGCCGCGAAAGGCTGGAGCACAAACGGCAATGCGGCGAGGGTGCACTCAAGGAGGAGGTGGAGGTGCTGCACGCAAATGAATGGCCAAGCTTGGCAAACATGCGGCGAGCGTATCTGACACTGCAAATGTCGAGCAACGTATCGCTGAAGACAGGCATGCGCAAAACAACGGAGCAACGATGCATACCTCTGTGCATTTTATTGATATGCGAACAATTGCTGGTACGCACTGGCAGGTGCCGATGTGAAACATTGGCCGTGTGATCCTAACAATCGCGACTTGGGGCATCTGCACGGTCACGTGCATCGCTATCGTTGACTTCGTGATCACTCTTGTCCTGCAGCGCGCAGGCATCCTCATCCTCATCGTCGGCACCACCCCTCTTGTAATACGACCTCTTTGATGTGACGGTGGCGGTCGTGACGCCGTGCGCGAAGATGTATTGCACGCGCGTGCAGATGGAGTCGTCGGAAGCGTTGACCCACATGTGGTCGGTGCTCCTGACTGGGAGCAGCATCTTGACCGATGGGAAGGACGCGTCGCCGACTGAGGGCAATTCGACGTCCATCACAATGGGCGGCCCCTCTCTCTGGGCCCTGATCTCTTGGCGTGATTTACGCTTTGACTTGGGCCTCCGCTTCGGACTGCTCCTCTGAGCAAAGAGGCGCCGCGGGGGGTTGCGCATAGGTGCAGCATCTTCACGAAGGAGGTCGTTCCTCGCAGCAAGAAGTGCTTTGTACCCAGGAGCGTTGGCGAGAGATGGCCTGGCCGTAGACTTGGGGCATCCCTCCCCAGAGCAGAGCAACAAAGATTTGACCAAACTGTAATCGTATGGGTGCACCATGGCGTACACGTCGTCGCTGCATTTCTGAACAGCCCTGGGGGCCCACATGTGATCGCCAACATTGACCTCAAGCCTCCAAGCAACCGAACATTCCAGCGTGGACATGCGCCACGGCCCACGAACACAACGCGCGCAGCGCTCGAGACAAAACGCATGACAAGCGGGCCATCAATGGACGGTGCGCATGGCACGCGCATGAGGAGTCGGACGCGCGAAAGCGAGGATGGCATGATCAAGACAGATGTTGAGAGGGGAGAGAGTGGCGGAACAACGCATTGATCGAGATGGAGAGATAGGGAAAGACGGAGAGACATTAGAGTTGCAGGTGTAACGTTGAGCATGTGTGTTTTCGCATATCCCTCGTTGTGGCTCCACCCGCGCCTCTCCCGCAAACGACAGCATGCATGAGTGCTGCGGAGAGGGGTCGGTGCACACCCTTGAAACACAACTGGGCGATATCTCAGATGTGAAAGCGTTGCATGTGCATGCCGTGCGCGTCGAATGGCGCTGTTAACCTGCGCCATTCGCACACCGTGCGGGACGCGTTGCGCTGCAGCGCAATCAAACAGAGAGCGAATGGTGGTCGCACTAAACCGATGGAATTGGCAACTGGCCGTCGCCATTTGGGGAAGGCCTAGC
>CAUYUJ010015627.1:687829-786604 GCA_963575745.1 Prorocentrum cordatum
GTGTCGAGAAAGTGCCACGCCTGCTTTGCCTGGACGACCGGCGCGTATAGCAGCCGCGCTCAGGGACCACCCCCTGCGCACCCCCTATGGTGTCGAGAAAGTGCCACGCCTGCTATGCCAGGACGACCGGCGCGTAAAGAGACCGCAGCGAGAGACCACCCCCTGCGCACCCCCTATGGTGTCGAGAAAGTGCCACGCCTGCTATGCCTGGACGACCGGCGCGTATAGAGACCGCAGCGACAGACCACCCCCTGCGCACCCCATATGGTGTCGAGAAAGTGCCACGCCTGCTTTGCCTGGACGGCCGGCGCGTATAGAGACCGCAGCGAGAGACCACCCCCTGCGCACCCCCTATGGTGTCGAGAAAGTGCCACGCCTGCTATGCCTGGACGACCGGCGCGTATAGAGACCGCAACGAGAGACCACCCCCTGCGCACCCCCTACTGTGTTGGACTTGGGTGGTTGTAAGATTTAGCAGACTTAGCAAGTTGGTTTCGGAACTTACAAGTTGCGCTAACTGAGCGCAAGTAGTTGCAAGTACTTGCATGTTGACGTGCAGCCACTGCATTTTTAGCTCCCGAATTGTTGTTCTTCTATAAGCGATGCGCAAGGCGAGCGACACCTGCATTGGAAAGCAATGTTTTTTTTGCGCTGCTGCGCATAAGCAAGCAGGTAGCAGCTCACGCGATGTCTCACCACTTGAACATGGGAGGCACTATCGCGATTGATCCGCCTCCATGGCGCCTGCATGCCTTGCAAGTCCTCGAACCTTTCTAACCAGCCACAACGGACGTCCCGCATCGCAAATGTCCACCATGCATTTTTCACAATTGCACGTGTGCAAAGCGGACAGTTGCTTGCAGACGGCACGCCCGTATAGTGGTGGTGATGGTTCGGAAACTTGGCAAACGCCCCGCCATGGCAGTGATGATGTCGGTCGTGTGCACCAGCTGCAAGTCGTCGTCGGTCGGGTGCACGGTCAGCACGCCGAGCCGATCATCGTAGCAAGGGGTGTCCCAGATTGAAACCAGCGATACCATCGTTCCGTTTACAGCAGCGTGAAACCAAACCTCCCCACACGCCTTGCCACCATTGGCAACGGAGAGCAGCACGATGTCGCGGGATTGGCATGTCGACAACGTCGACACCCGAGCCGAAAGAGCCGTGGTCGTGCTGTCCCTGGGGAGGCGCTGGCCGAGCTTCTCCTCCAGGAAGGCGTGCATCTTCTTAGGTGCCGCCCTGGGACACACCAAGTGCGGCGAGAAGTCGAACACGTTGGTGCTGCGCAAATTTGCCAACTGCAGGCATGTGACCTCGGACAGCACACTCCTCTCAGAAGCTGCCAGCTGGCGCATATCATTGCAGAACCGCTTGGGCACTCTGTGCTTTCTCTCGTGCACAAAACACGACATGAGGCATCCGAACTTGATCAGGTGCCTTGGGAAATGGACCAGCCAGTGAAACTTCGGTGTCATGTATTCCTGCCACCCTGCTGCTTCACAAGCATCCAGAAACGCGTTCGTCCTGTTCCTGAGAGCGTCAGCAGACGCACGGGATGATGCTGCAGCTTCGATGCACCACACCAAATCACACAAACGAACAAAAGCGGTGCACTCCGCGCGTGCTACCCCTGCAGGCAATATAACCGTCATCACATACGTATACATCATTGGCAGCAAAGTCAATGCCTCACTCGCCTGGCACTTAAACGCTTTCGCCTTGCCGTTGGAAGTATCGCGGCCCTTCTGAAAAAGCTTAGCCAAGTTATCAGCGCTGCCGTGCGCGATGGGCAGTGGCCACATCTTGATGTATTCCTCGAAACGTGAGTATACGTTGGACAACCCATTATTCTTACAACCTGCAAGAAAGAGATGCGTCGAAATGTTAAAAACACCTCGAATAAAGAATGCGTGCATCCAGTCGTGGCAATACTGGTCAACAGGTAAGATAATGCGATCCAGCTGTGGATCGAGCAGCATGTTCTGCTCATTATGGTTGAAACCGAACGCTTGCTCGCGGATCCTGGGGCCACACTCGTCATCCTCGCATTCCCCTTCCAATCCCCCTCCCCTTCATCATCTTCCCACCCTTCATCATCCTATAGGTCATTCTCCCTCCTTTGAGTTTGCAGGCCCCCCGCAGGTCTTGAAATTGGCGTTGGTGTCCGTCGCGTGGAATGCAGCCAGCCGCCGCACGCTCCCCCTGATGTCATCATTCGTCGCAAAATCGATGTCACCCTCACGCATGACGTCTGCTCTCAGCAGGGTCACCCCATCTTCGTCGACCAGGGAGCTGTCCATCGCAATTACATTGCGGCAAAGCATGCAGCATTTGGTACCTGCATCTCCTTTAATCAGCCAAACCAACTTCTGGGCACCGCCGTCCTGGAGAACCATCCCAAGTTTGCAATGTAACCTGACTCCAGGCTCCAATGAAACGCCCGTTGTGTGCAGTGAGCAATCCGACCTACAAACCATGTCTTTTATAAGCATTTTGAATGCCTGTGCGACGCCTGCATCTATATCGGATACACGTTTTGACCTCAGGGCACCTACGCAGAACCACGCATCCTCTTGCGACGACACTTCTGGCCCCAGTTCTAGAAACGATACGTAGAACATCCACATCTTCCTTGAATTGTCTGGGGATAGTTGGTTGCCTGGTGTTACCTCGTCCGAATAAAATATCAACGACCACGGTCGCTCGAAAGAGCACGGCCTCGCCGCCAAAGTCTTTTGAATGAGGGCCCGCCAGTTGCTACATTCGTTGCACGCCACGCACAATATTGCAGGGAGATTGGCAACAGGAAACTTAATCTCTGAATCTTTGGCAGAGCAAGTGATCTCACGGAACAAGGTACCATAAGGAGTCGACTGGTTTATGACCGAATCTCTAGCATCACGGATATCCTTCCGTGATGCTGAGAAGGGTTCCCACGTGACCTCGTCCAAGATTGCAGCCAGTGCAGCAGCAGATACATGCGGACATTTCCGCCTCAAGGATTCTATCTTCTGGTACTTGTCAGGTTTGGGCACCATGAGCAGCGCAACCGCAAGCCCGCGCTCGAGCTATATACGGCAACTGCGCGCATGGGGGTTGGCGCGCCGATGGCGCATAGAAGCGCATGCGTTTGCATAGGAAATATGGGGGGGCCTGAAACAGATGCGACTCATCATTTGAAAAGAATGCTTGCACCACGGGCGCAGTCACCGTTGCAGACACCTGCGCGCACCACTTCACCGGGCACATCAAGGATTGCATGGCAACAGCGTGCGCATGGCATGCGCAATCACCTGCGCCTCTGAACGCATGTCCTGCAATCGGGCGCGCGTGCTTGCACGCATCTGTGAATGCAGAGATCCTGCAGTTGCAGCTGAGTGCGCTCATGCAATCAAAACTGCAATCAATATTGCAGAGGGCACATGTGTGCTGCCTGAATTGCACATGCAGTCATAACTGCATCGGCTGTTCGTGCGCCCGCCCCTCCCCAAACGCACCTCGCCCATGCTTCCCCACATGTGCACCACTGCCCCATGCACCCCCCCTTCACCCTTTCCCTCCACCCCCCCCCCCATGCGTCCCCCCGTCTGAGAACGGACCCCTCCGCCGATCACATCCCCTGAGCGCGTGACCATGGCATGCCGCGATGTGCAATCACACAAACAACATTGCAGCCACAGCTGCAAGCCCGAAGGCCGCGCCACGCGCGCGATTGCAGGGGGTGCTGCAGCGATGGGCGGAACGTGCGCTGCATGCGCAAATGCCGACACGTAAACACGCGGAGAGACGCGCCCAAGTGCGCAGGCAAGGGAAATGGCATGCGATACATTGTTTTCTCATATGTACGCTAGCGGCGATCGGTTCGCTAAGCTCCGAAAGAACAAGATGCGAGCAATGACGCACAACCCATACTCTATACTCATATAGTGCATTTATAGAGACCCGTCAGCTCACGCATCCAATCAGCGCTGATGCTCGACATATCTGACATAGATCAGGCGTTCTTCTTGCTCCTCCACATCTCGCTTGCCGACCTGTATGCATCCTTTGCATAGTCGAGCGCCTGCTTCTCGGTGCGGCCGTTTGCCTTGGCCCACTTGAGCGCCCGCCCGTGCCACCTGGAAGCGACCGCATTCTGCGTGCACTGGCCGTCACACGGTTCAAAAACGATATTGAAGACACCGCCCTTGGGCGCCCACGACGCTGCAGCGGGCTTCTTCAGGGCGGGCGCAACACCCGTTGCAGCAGCGGGCCTCTTCTTGGCCGCCGCTGGCTTCTTTGCAACATCCGTTGCAGCAGCGGGCCTCTCCTTGGCTTTGCGTTTGCCCTTCGTCACCAAAGCGTCGAACGCCTGCTTCTCGCGCGCCTCCTGCGCGACGCGATCCGCAGCCAACGCTGCGCCAGCAGCAGTGGGCGCTGCGTCGCCCGCCGCAGGAGCTGCGTCACCATCGGCAGGAGCTGCTTCACCGTCGCCGAGTGGAAGTGCTGTGACCTTGGGCTCTGCAGCCCGAGCTGCATCTGCGGCTGGGGCCGCGCCTGCAATGATGCTCTTGCCTGGCTTGAACGACGCGGCTGGCACGTGAGCAGAGCCAGCACCCGATTGCCCTGCAGTGTACAAACCATGGATCTGAGCGGCCAGTTTATTCAAGTCAGAGCTGCCGTCCCAGCTCGAGTGCCGACCACCGTACCGATCCTGCTGAAGCGGGGTAAAGTCAGACGACTGCCAACAGCCAGCCCGCTCTTTCTTGAGCAATATGTTGCTGTCGCGCAGCGGGATGTGCTTGCCTAGGAAGGTGTGCAAGTCGATGACCTTCTCGACGGGCGGGTCGTCATCATCATAAGCAGCCGTGCGCAAAGATGCGGGCAAATCCGCAGGACGCTCGGGATACGTCGTGAGTGCCGACTTTGTGAATGGGGCCGATGTGTTTTTCATGTGGCCCACCAAATCGCGAAAGCTGTTGT
Source organism: Prorocentrum cordatum (assembly GCA_963575745.1). NCBI lineage: Eukaryota > Dinophyceae > Prorocentrales > Prorocentraceae > Prorocentrum > Prorocentrum cordatum. Next base: position 692,792 of record CAUYUJ010015627.1, read on the forward strand.
AGATGCTCTGGTAGCTAGGCCAAGACTTGGTGTTCCCATGCTCGCACCAAATCAATACTACCATTGTCCATTTCAAGCACTTATCGTGCGCTGGCTGTAAGATTCCCAAACGATGCAACCGTGTTGCAAGGATGGCCATTTTCTTGGTCTCCGACGCTCTGTAGTCCTCCAGGACCATCCAATCCTTGCCCGTCAGGTAGTTGTATATGTGGGACAGCGTCTGATCCCCAGCATCGCTGATGCTACTTGGGACCGCTGCAGCGATGTTGGCGACCTTGATATCGACTGCCGCCAGCACTGCACGCTTCACGGAGGCTACCGTGCACTTCTTTTCAATCAACTCGGTGAGGACGATGGCATCTGGCGCTGAAAGCGCTGTGAGTGACTGTATGCGAGTGCACAGGGATGCAGACAAGTTTTTCTGCAGCTCCTCGCTGTCGGGGCGCTTCGCCAACAAGTCCGAAAAGTCAGAAACGTCGCGCGCTATGTCCTCGATACTGACCATGTCGGACTGCGCGCGGTGCACCCTGAACCCCTGCAGCACCTGCAGCCCCTCGAGGCTTGATCCGAACACGGCCATGGAATGCCGATCGCACTTGACAAAGGGAAAACATGAACGACTACATGGGTCGTCACAACTTGCGCAGGGCGCATCGCATGCGTGACAAAATGAAAATGGTAATGCGTATATGGGAAAACATCATGATGTCGGTTTAAGGCATCAATCTCATGTGCGTGCCAAGCCGATTGGCTGCATGGATGCGTTTCCGTTCGGGGGGCTTGCGGGTCAGACTCGCAGCTGAACCTGGTGGCGGTGGAAGGCAACATTTGTCTAACGCAGAAGCGCGCGGCTGGAACTCCGCGCTCGCTTGGCAAGATCACTCGGCAAGATCCGTCTCATCGATCCTCCTCCGCATTCTCCTCCTCCTCCCCCTCCTCCTCCCCCCCCTCCCCCACCCTCCTCACCCCCCTCCCCCCCGCCCTGGCCGTGCTGCTTCTCCTCCTGGTCCTCCTCTCCCTCCTCCTCCTCCTCCTCCTCCTCCTCCTCTGACTACCTACCAGACCACCCCACCCCAACCCGAAGACCCGAATTTCGGGTTGGGGGGGGGGTAAGGGTTCCACATGTATTTTTCGATGTTCCCAGCCCCCCCAACTGGAAATGGAGGGCAAATTGAGGCCTTCGGGTTGGGTTGGGGTGGTTTGGTGGGTGGTGATCCTCATCATCATCATCATCATCCTCCTAGAGAGACGGCGCTCCGCCTGGTGCGGAACGCGCCCACCTCATGCACAGCGCGATGACCTTCCCGTGCGCCACGCACAGGCACGACGTGCTCGCGAGGTCGGCACAGGCACGACGTGCTCACGAGGTCCACCTGGCTGCACAGGCACGACGTGCCCACGAGGTCCACCTGGCTGCTCACGAGGTCGGCGCAGTCGTGACCTCTGGGATATCAGATGAAGGCGACGAGGTCGGCGCAGTCATGACCTCTGGGATATCTTGAAGGCGCTGCAGCCGACCGGGCGACGTCGGCTTCGACTGCGTGGCGCATGAGCGCGAGCCAGTCCACAGGCGCCGCACGTCGACGAATACCTGCTTCGCGTACTTGTTCTGCTCCGACTTGTTGGCCACACCCTCGACGAAGCGCTTGAGGCCGAGGGCCATCTCCTTCCACTCGTTGCGACTCTTCGTGAGGTCGCGGATCTTGGCCTTCATCTGCTCCTTCTCGCTCGGCCGCAGCGCCCGCGGCACATGCGGCGGCGCCGCCGCGCCAGCCCGCACCTTCGGCGCCATCGCGAAGGAGGCGCGAGGAGCTCAAGCGAGCGCGAGAAGGCGCGATGAGTGCGCGCTAACACTTTGAGCAAACCAGCTACACTACATCCCCGTATGCCCCTCCCCATCCCCACCCCGCGGGCGCGAATGCAGTAGACTGCAGCCCTTGCCGTCGGGCGCGAATGCAGTAGGCTGCAGCCATTGCCGCCGAATGCAGTAGACTGCAGACATTGCCGTCGGGCGCGAACGCAGTGGACTGCAGCCCTCGGGCGGTCAGAGGGAAGCAATGGGCAGCAACATGATGCACAATCTCAGGAACATCTGGCGAATCGGAGAGCAGCGGGAGGCGATGCAACACGCGGTGTAACGAGAGTGAGGACTGCATCGGAGGGCGATGCAGTCTGTGGCGGAGGGAGTGAGGGCGGCTGGGGACAAGACGCACGAGGGGAGGGAGATGTGGTTCACAGATCCACGAGCGGTCAATCATCCCGCTGGGATCGCGCGCGGCCTCATATCGGCCACGCGAATGTCTGGCAGCTGCGCAGGCGGCAGCGCGTCATGGCGCCTGCCCTAGAGCCTGCGCTCAGCCAAATCAATCTCTTATGCTCTGCACGAGCCTGGACGCATAACAACACTTGAAAGTGTGAATACACTTTGAAGTGCGGAGGCGACGTCACTTCAAAGTGCGATCACACTTCGAAGCGCATAACCTGTTACTTCAAAGTGTGAATACAAATTGAAGTGAGGTGTCATCGCGCTTCAAAGTGTGATCACACGTCCAAGTGAGGCCGACTACGCACTTCACAATGTGATAACACTTCGAAGTGACGTGGGCGCAGTCGCCGTGGTTCACCCACGGCCATTGTCATGACTACCTACCATACCACCCCAACCCAACCCGAAGACCCGAGTTTGACCCGAATTGCGGGTTGGGGGGTACTGATACCATGTGTTTTTCAACGTTCCCCGACCCTCCCCCACTGGAAATCAAGGATAAATTTGGGCCTTCGGGTTGGGTTGGGGTGGTTTGGTGGGTGTTGATGTCAGCTGCGACGCCGACGTGCCTCATAGCAGCGCCCCCATCACCTCATAGATGAACGAGAGCGCCTCGTAGACGCCCGCCAGCTTCTCAAAGTGGAAACCTGCCCGACTTGGGCTTGTCCTTGCCCTTGCCCTTGCCCTGGCCCTTCGAGTCGAAGCGCTCGCGGGCCTCGGCCAAGATGCGCTCGACCGTGTCGTAGTCGGCACTCTTGTAGGCCTCGATGGCCTTCTCGCCCTGGTCGGCGAACCAACCGCTGCCCTTCTGGATCTCGCCAGTGGCCATGGCCGCGATCACCGCGTCCCACCCTGCCCAGTCCTCGGCGGCGTACTTGTCCGCCAAGCGCATGAGCCTCGCCGACCAGCCGCCGCGCACCTGCTCGCCGCCGACGGCGCCCTTGTTGTAGCGGTGGTCCATCGGCGTGGGCGCCGCGGGCGGCGGCGGGAGCGGCGGCGCGAGCACCGAGGGCGGTGGCGTCGATGGCGGCTTCGGCTGCTTCTTCGCAGCAGGCCACGCCCTGATGATGCCGCCCCCTGCCGCCGCCGCTGCATCAGGCGCAGCCGCAGGCGCAAGCGATGCCGCAGCTGCGGCCTGCTCGTCGGGCATATTCTCGAGAAACTCGGCGCAGTGCACGACCTCGAGGAAGTGCAGCGGCTCATCCGTGAGGCCCTCGGGCGACTCCTCCTCCTCCTCCTCATCATCATCCCCTTCATCGCCCTCCTCCTCATCCTCCTCCTCGTCCTCCTTCCCTTACAGCTCCCCATCCCTTCTTTGGCCGCCCGAGATTCGGTTTGGCGGCTCCCCCCCCCCCCTTCGGTTTGACGGTTGCCCCCCCCCCGCCCCTCTTTGTCGCCAGCCCTCCGCCGAGCCAGCGTGCGTTTGTGATCCCACTGCCCCCTTTTCCCGCGGGCGGAAGGCCGTCGCGCGTGGAAAAACACACCGAACGCGCCAGAACGCGATCTCACAAAATACGAAAAACAACGTGTTGTTTGCATGGCCCGTTTTGGTCGGTAATGGTATGTTTTTCCACGCGCGACGGCCTCCCGCCCGTGGGAAAGGGGGCAGCGGGGTCACAAACGCATCTGCCCTGAAGCAGGAAGGGGAGAGGAGGGAGGAAAGACAAGGGCATGAGGAGGGAGGAGGAAGCTGGACGAGGCCGAAGGAAAAAAGATGAAGAGGGGAGGCATGAGAAAGAGGAGGAGGAGGAGGCGGAGGAGTAGGAGGGGGGGCGATAGCCCATCGAGCCCTATATGGGCCCAGTCGTCCCCGTGGGCCGTCGTAGGCCAACCGCTGTTGCAGGCGCACTGCAAAATTCAATCTCCCCCACCCCTTCCCCCGCCCGCCCCCTGGACTTGACGAGCTCGGTCGGCCACGTCGTATGGTCGCCGATCCCGCTGGCGTACACGCAGCCGTCGGGGTAATACAAGATCGAACCCACGTCCAACGTGCTGGAGACCGCCCAGCGCGAGAAGGTGTGCTCCTCGTCCGCATGCACAATGTACACCAAGAAGAGCTCGCTGGCGTTGGCCCCGTCGGGCGCGCCAGGCTCCTGCCGATAGATCGGCGAGCCGTTCACGTAACCCACCTTGTAGTACACGCCCTGCAGGCACTGCACCAGGCCGTCGTTGGCGTCCTCGTTGCTGCCCTGCAACCTCCTGAACGCGAGGCTGTCCGCGAACTTGGCCACGCGCTCGCCCTTGCGCGCCTCCGTCGCGGTGAGCAGCATCTGGGAGTCCATGCTGCGCGGCCGCGACGGCTTGGCACGCTTGGCAGCCTTGGCGTCGTCCTCGGCGGAGGCCGACCAAAAAAAGAAACAATCCGGTAGGTTGGGGCGCGCAAGCCCCCTCCACGAGGCCCATCGGGGCCTGATTTTGCAGTGGGAGCTGCAACGATGGCGCGCCCAGCGCGCCACCGTCTGTGCAGTCCACGCTCACGCTGCCTCGTCGTGGGCCGCGATCGGCGCACGACGAATCAGCGTAAGCTTGGCGAAGACGGGCGGGCTGATAAATTTTACCGTGTGTAATCTCCTGGGCGTCGCCCTGCTGGCCAGCATCAGCTGCTGGCGGCGCTGGCGCTGGCCCAGCCAGGAGCTCGCGCGCAGCCGACATGGCGTCGAGCGCCCGAGCGCGGGGCCGCGCCTGAAGCCCTCGAGGGGCTCGCGGGGGCCTCGGCAGGCCCCTGAAGCCCTCGGGGGTGCCGCGAGCGCCTCGAGGGGCTCGCGGGGGCCTCGGCAGGCCCGCGGCGCCGCAGGCTGGTGCAGCTATAGCCACGAAAGGCTGGAGCACAAACGGCAATGCGGCGAGGGTGCACTCAAGGAGGAGGTGGAGGTGCTGCACGCAAATGAATGGCCAAGCTTGGCAAACATGCGGTGAGCGTATCTGACACTGCAAATGTCGAGCAACGTATCGCTGAAGACAGGCATGCGCAAAACAACGGAGCAACGATGCATACCTCTGTGCATTTTATTGATATGCGAACAATTGCTGGTACGCACTGGCAGGTGCCGATGTGAAACATTGGCCGTGTGATCCTAACAATCGCGACTTGGGGCATCTGCACGGTCACGTGCATCACTATCGTTGACCTCGTGATCACTCTTGTCCTGCAGCGCGCTGGCATCCTCATCCTCATCGTCGGCACCGCCCCTCTTGTAATACGACCTCTTTGATGTGACGGTGGCGGTCGTGACGCCGCGCGCGAAGATGTCTTGCACGAGCGTGCAGATGGAGTCGTCGGAAGCGTTGACCCACATGTGGTCGGTGCTCCTGACTGGGAGCAGCATCTCGACCGATGGGAAGGACGCGTCGCCGACTGAGGGCAATTCGACGTCCATCACAATGGGCGGCCCCTCTCTCTGGGCCCTGATCTCTTGGCGTGATTTACGCTTTGGCTTGGGCCTCCGCTTCGGACTGCTCCTCTGAGCAAAGAGGCGCCGCGGGGGGTTGCGCATAGGTGCAGCATCTTCACGAAGGAGGTCGCTCCACGCAGCAAGAAGTGCTTTGTACCCAGGAGCGTTGGCGAGAGATGGCCCGGCCGTAGACTTGGGGCATTCCTCCCCAGAGCAGAGCAACAAAGATTTGATCAAACTGTAATCGTATGGGTGCACCATGGCGCACACGTCGTCGCTGCATTTCTGAACAGCCCTGGGGGCCCACATGTGATCGCCAACATTGACCTCAAGCCTCCAAGCAACCGAACATTCCAGCGTGGACATGCGCCACGGCCCACGAACACAACGCGCGCAGCGCTCGAGACAAAAACGCCTGACAAGCGGGCCATCAATGGACGGTGCGCATGGCACGCGCATGAGGAGTCGGACGCGCGAAAGCGAGGATGGCATGATCAAGACAGATGTTGAGAGGGGAGAGAGTGGCGGAACAACGCATTGATCGAGATGGAGAGATGGGGAAAGACGGAGAGACATTAGAGTTGCAGGTGTAACGTTGAGCATGTGTGTTTTCGCATATCCCTCGTTGTGGCTCCACCCGCGCCTCTCCCGCAAACGACAGCATGCATGAGTGCTGCGGAGAGGGGTCGGTGCACACCCTTGAAACACAACTGGGCGATATCTCAAATGTGAAAGCGTTGCACGTGCATGCCGTGCGCGTCGCATGGCGCTTTTAACCTGCGCCATTCGCACACCGTGCGGGACGCGTTGCGCTGCAGCGCAATCAAACAGAGAGCGAATGGTGGTCGCACTAAATCGATGGAATTGGCAACTGCCCGTCGCCATTTGGGGAAGGCCTAGCTCTTCTTGTCCCTAGCCTTGCCCTTAGGCTTGGCATCCCCCTCCGAGAGCTTGACCCTCTTTGCAGACTGCAAAGGCACATGGTGCGCCTTGGTTTTATAAACGAGCAATTTGTCGAACTGCTGCAAGGTCTTGGTATTCTTGTAAGCTTTGAAACTGATATGGGCGGTGCTCTGTTGAACGAGGGCCACGTTGGCAAGGTCCTCTTTGTCCGTCTCCCGAACCCACCAATAAGGAATGAAGAAGACATCTTCTGATTCGGCCTTCTGCTGATCGGTCGCCCTCGTCGGGGGCGATACGTACAGCACTGCGGACCCGCACTTGACCTGGACCGCGCCCTGCGACGGCTCTGCCTTGATCTTGTTCAGCTCAGAGAACGGGGCAAGGACGAGCTTGCCCTTCTCGATCTTCTGGGCAGCGACGACGACGCTGGGGGTCAGGCCGTATTGCAACATCGTGCCACCATTGGCAGTCAACTCGAAATCTTTGAGGGCTTTGAACACAGTGCAACGCGCCTCATCCAACTTCATCAGATGATGCGCCGAAGCGCACGTCACTGCAGACATCGGCACTGCAAAGGGCACGCTGCCCTTGTACGACGCCCACTCCTTCAAGAAGAGCGCGAGGGCGACCTTCACGTCAAACGTTGGCTCAGTAAATGCAGTCAGCTGCCCCATGGTTACTTCGGCTGAACTGATGGACACTATCTTGTACAGCCCCGCATTCGCGCTCACGGCGCGCTCAAACACGACGCTCCCAACAGTGAAACCTTTGGTTGCCAAGATGCGCTCTGGGTTGCGCAGGTCCTCTTCGGTCATCACGACCATCCTGTCATCTGTAGAATGCGGCTCGCTGGCTTCAAGGGGCGCATGAGGTTTCCACTCGCCGTCTGTGTCTATGACAACACCGCAGCCAGACATGCTGGCTGCCTCCGGTACGAAGTCTGAGATAATCGGAACCTGGCTCTCATACACGACGCCCTCTGGCCCTTGCTTGCCCTTCCCGACTAAGCGCAAAATTGAACGAGTGAAGAACTTCCCAACCAGCATGTCGCGCTGCTCTAGATCGATGTGGCCGCTGTCGCGCAGGGAGCCTGCGATGCGATAACATTTGGAAAGGTCCCTGTCGAGCGCAATCGCTTTGTCCTTGACGGATTCGCCTTTCAACCTCTCAACGTCGCTGGGGACCTATAGCTTCGCCACGCCGTCCGACTGCTTATCGGAAGCATGGTTCGCAAGGATGCTTGCGATGCGAATGAATACGCACGGCTCGAGATCACCGAAATGGACGTCGACAACTGACGTAACGAAATCCTGCCCGAGCTTCCTGTTAGCACCGTACATCTTGCCAAACCGATCAATGAACTTAACCAACGGGACGCCCGATCCCCCGCCGCAGTGCGTTGCGAGCTTGCCAATCTTATCAATGTAGTCCTCTCGGCGGACACTCACCCCCCCCCCCCATGCAGATGCTGCGCGGCACAGGCGCGCGCGGCCACAGCGCAGACTGCATGCAAGACGCATGTCGGATAAACGCAATCGGCAACGCGTTGCTGGCGTTTCAACGCCCCGTGGCCGCGCCCGCGTGCGCCGTGCGCATTTGCAAGACATGCATTCCCGAGTAGCCTGCCTGGCACGGAGGCTGGTTCATCTTCGCTGCATCAACGCAGTCGCCGAAAGAAGACCCAGGTGGCATCAGTTCTGCAAATTCTGCAATGCTCGCGCACACTTCGAGCTCCGACATCAAACTGGCAACGTTGTTGCTCGCGTTGAGGGCACGCTGTGCCAAATCTGGAAGGTGCGGCCGCGTGATTTCTGCCTGCCACGGCAGGACGGTCCAACGCCAGCCCTTCTTGAGGGCGTCGTGGAAACGCACGTACTTGGACAACGTCTCGGCGTTCATCTTCTGACTAGTCGGGTCGGCGAGGGTCGGTTCAGGGGTGGAACAACCCGCCTTCACTGCCTTGGGAAACTGCGTGGTGTGGCCCGTCCCCACCGAGCAGAACCTCTCCGCGCCCGTCGTCGGCGCCAGCATGCCCTTGCTGGACGAGATCAACTTTTGATTGAATGCAACTTGGGACGACCTCGTCGGATCCGTGGGCATGCGCTCGAACGCAACAGCCTTCTCGAGCTCTGCAGGGTCAACGCCGATTTTGCTGAGCATGGCGCCAACCCTGTGGAATTTGTAGGCGTTCACGCCAAGACCAGAACGATTCGAGGGATGGATCATGAATTCGTCAGCCTCGGCGACGATCTGCTTGGCGACCTTATCCTTCAAAAGGCGGTCGACGCAATCCTTCCAAGCTGTGATCGGGCAAGCTTGCCATCGCGATGCATCTCGATGCGCCCGCTAATGAAATCCACCAGCTCCCGCGGATAGAAATTCTGCATCGTGCGCACTGGAAATGCAGCAGCTGCAGAAGAGAGAGGCGAGCTCGAGCCTGACACGCCTACACATCGCCACTGCAAGTCCCAATGCTGCGACAGCAATCTTTTTTTGATAAATAATGTGGTCTCACTTGAAATAATGCCACGCGTTGTACCGAATGCATGCATGATGCATGAAAAAAAACGAATTGCGACGCATAGTGGAGAATGCAGTTGCTGCAAACGCGGACCAAACTTAATCGCGGAGTCGCTCGTCGAGCGTGCAATTGCCACTTGGCACATAATCCAGCGACTGATGCGTCTTCACGCATTTGAAATATTCAATTCATAATTGCCCCGTGGGCAACGTTTGAAAATCAAAAAGGAGCAATGCGGGCCCCACCCGCATACAAAAATGTGAAGTGGCATTCTGACTTTAACATTGTGCAAATCCCTCTTCAACCATCAACAAAATGTCGCTGCGTCAAGTTGCAACTCGGCCTAAGTCAAGATAAGATAAGACAAGTGCTGGCCAACTGATGCAAATGTTATGCGACTTGCTAAGGCAGCTACGTAAGATATCTGATCTTGCAAACGCTTAACCGACTTGCAACTATGTTGCAGCTACCTTACAACTACCTTACAACTACATTGCAAGTACCTTACAACCCAACCCAACCCCCAGGTTCACCACAGTATGGTGTCGAGAAAGTGCCACGCCTGCTATGCCTGGACGACCGGCGCGTATAGAGACCGCAGCGAGAGACCACCCCCTGCGCACCCCCTATGGTGTCGAGAAAGTGCCACGACTGCTATGCCTGGACGACCGGTGCGTATAGAGACCGCAGCGAGAGACCACCCCCTGCGCACCCCCTACGGTGTCGAGAAAGTGCCACGCCTGCTATGCCTGGGCGACCGGCGCGTATAGAGACCGCAGCGAGAACCCCCCCCCTGCGCACCCGCTCTGGTGTCGAGACAGTGCCACGCCTGCTATGCCAGGACGACTGGGGCCACGCCTGCTATAGCAGGACGACTGGGGCGTATAGAGACCGCAGCGAGAGACCACCCCCTGCGCACCCCCTATGGTGTCGAGAAAGTGCCACGCCTGCTATGCCAGGACTGGTGTCGTCTTGTGTGTGCGAGTGTGTGCATGCGTGCGGCTGTATGTAGACGCGTGTCGCCGAGACGTGCTGTGCTGTGCTCTGCTGAGCTGTGCTGTGCTGTCCTATGCTGTGCTGCGGTCTGCTGTGCTGTGCTGCGCTGTGCTGAGGAGGAGGAGGAGGAGGAGGAGGAGGAGGAGGAGGAGGAGGAGGAGGGGAGGAGGGCGGGTGTGGGGGAGACGCGGGCGCGGCGCGGCAGGGAATTACGCTACCGAGGAACCCCACATACTGATGTTTAATCTCATGTGTTTGCTTATCATTATCATCTTTGCGCAATCCTGCGTTCTAAACCCTCGTCGCGAATCGTCGTCGTACTTGTCGTACTCGTCGTCGTACTCGTCGCACTCGTCGTCGTACTCGTTGCCGTTCTATCGTCTTACTCGTCATCGTACTCGTCGTCGTACCTCGCCATCATACTCGTATTCGCATTCGTCGTCGTGCTCGTCGCGCTCGTCGTCGCACTCGTCGTCGTCCTACTCGTTGTGCTCGTAGTGCTCGTCGTACTCGTCGCCGCACTCGTGGTCATCGTCGTCGTCGTCGTCCTCCTCCTCCTCCTCCTCCTCCTCCTCCTCCTCCTCGCCCCACCCAATCCTCCCAACTCCTCCGCACCCCTCTCAATTCCTCCGCACTTCCCTCAACTCCTCCGCACCCCTCTCAACTCATCCTCTCGCCTCCTTCTGTACTCATCTTTCTGCACTCCGCCGCACTTCGCTCAACTCCTCCTCCCAACTCCTCCACACTCGTTTCATTCACCTCGGCGCCCATCTCGAGCATTGATTTCTTGAGCTGCTCGCACGGCGGTGGCAGCGCGGCCATGGCGCATTTGGGCGCCATGACGGGGGCCGTACCTTTGACGGAAAGTCACTAGCAGTCGCCCGCGATCACATATCGCGCGGTCTGAACCGACATGAGCCAGGGTGACTACAATTCTTGATGATGATAATGCTGATGATGTTGATGATGATGATGATGATGATGATGATGATGATGATGATGATGATGATGATGGCGCCCCCCCTGCTTGCGCACCCCTGTGGCCTCAAGAACAAGTGACGCGCGCTACGCCCTGGTAGACTCCACCCCTTGCGCACCCCCCATGGTGTCGAGAAACTGCCACGCCTGCTATGCCTAGACGACTGCTATGCCTGGACGACTGGGGCGTATAGAGACCGCGGTGAGAGACCACCCCCTGCGCGCCCCTTATCATGTCGAGGCAGTCCCACGCATGCTGTGCCCGGGACGACATAGGCGCATAGCGGTCGCGCTGAGGGACAACCCCCTACGGTGTCGAGGAAGTGCCACGCCTGCTGTGCCTGGACAACTGGGGCGTATACAGGCCGCGGTGAGAGACCACCCCCTGCGCACCCCCTATGGTGTCGAGAAAGTGCCACGCCTGCTATGCCTGGACGACCGGGGCGTATAGAAACCGCGGTGAGAGACCACCCCCTGCGCACCCCCTTACGGTGTCCAGAAAGTGCCACGCCTGCTATGCCTGGACGACCGGCGCGTATAGAGACCGCAGCGAGAGACCACCCCCTGCGCACCCCCTACGGTGTCCAGAAAGTGCCACGCCTGCTGTGCCTGGACGACCGTCGTGCATAGCGGCCGCGCTCAGGGACCACCCCCTGCGCACCCGCTCTGGTGTCGAGAAAAAGCCACGCCTGCTATGCCTGGACGACCGGCGCGTATAGCAGCCGCGCGCTCAGGGACCACCCCCTGCGCACCCCCTCTGGTGTCGAGAAAAAGCCACGCCTGCTATGCCTGGACGACCGGCGCGTATAGCAGCCGCGCTCGGGGACCACCCCCTGCGCACCCCCTATGGTGTCGAGAAAGTGCCACGCCTGCTATGCCTGGACGACCGGCGCGTATAGCAGCCGCGCTCAGGGACCACCCCCTGCGCACCCCCTATGGTGTCGAGAAAGTGCCACGCCTGCTATGCCTGGACGACCGGCGCGTATAGAGACCGCAGCGAGAGACCACCCCCTGCGCACCCCCTATGGTGTCGAGAAAGTGCACGCCTGCTATGCCTATGAGACGCAGTAGGTGTCGAGAAAGTGCCTGCTATGCCTGCGCGTATAGAGACCGCAGCGAGAGACCACCCCCTGAGACCGCAGCCCCCCCCTGCGCATATGGTGTCGAGAAAGTGCCACGCCTGCTATGCCTGGACGACCGGCGCGTATAGAGACCGCAGCGAGAGACCACCCCCTGCGCACCCCCTATGGTGTCGAGAAAGTGCCACGCCTGCTATGCCTGGACGACCGCGCGCGTATAGAGACCACGCACCGATAGAGACCACCCCCTGCGCACCCCCTATGGTGTCGAGAAAGTGCCACGCCTGCTATGCCTGGACGACCGGCGCGTATAGAGACCGCAGCGAGAGACCACCCCCTGCGCACCCCCTATGGTGTCGAGAAAGTGCCACGCCTGCTATGCCTGGACGACCGGCGCGTATAGAGACCGCAGCGAGAGACCACCCCCTGCGCACCCCCTATGGTGTCGAGAAAGTGCCACGCCTGCTATGCCTGGACGACCGGCGCGTATAGAGACCGCAGCGAGAAACCACCCCCTGCGCACCCCCTATGGTGTCGAGAAAGTGCCACGCCTGCTATGCCAGGACGACTGGGGCCACGCCTGCTATAGCAGGACGACTGGGGCGTATAGAGACCGCAGCGAGAGACCACCCCCTGCGCACCCCCTATGGTGTCGAGAAAGTGCCACGCCTGCTATGCCAGGACTGGTGTCGTCTTGTGTGTGCGAGTGTGTGCATGCGTGCGGCTGTATGTAGACGCGTGTCGCCGAGACGTGCTGTGCTGTGCTCTGCTGAGCTGTGCTGTGCTGTCCTATGCTGTGCTGCGGTCTGCTGTGCTGTGCTGCGCTGTGCTGAGGAGGAGGAGGAGGAGGAGGAGGAGGAGGAGGAGGAGGAGGAGGAGGAGGAGGAGGAGGAGGGGAGGAGGGCGGGTGTGGGGGAGACGCGGGCGCGGCGCGGCAGGGAAGAAAACCAGAACCCCACGAAGCATGTGGGGAAGAAAACCAGAACCCCACGAAGCATGTGGGGAAGAAAACCATAACCCCACGAAGCATGTGGGGAAAAAACATGAAGGTTCCAGGAGGGCTTGAGACAAAACAAACTTCCCGAGAAAGGTTTTAGGCAGGTTTGTTGGAAGGTTCCAGGAACCCCAGAACCTTCCTGAGGAAGGTTTTAGAAAGGTTTTTGGAAGGTTGCAGGAAGGTTCCAGGAAGGTGTTAGACAGGTTGTTCCAAATACCTTCCAAACAACCTTGACAAGTCTTCGAAACAACCTTCCTAGAACCTTCCAGCATTTAGCGAAACCACCCAACGTATCCCAAACACCTTCCAAACAACCGTCCAACAAACCTTCCAAAAACCTTCCTAGCACCTTCCAGCAGTTAGCGAAAACGCCCAATACAATCCAACAACCGGCCGAAAACCCCCCAAAACAAAACCTTCCGAAACGAAACCTCCAAAAACCTTCCAAAACAAAAACCTTCCAAAACACCTTCCAACAACCTTCCAAACACCGCCCAAACAAAACCTTCCACAAACCTTCCAAACAACCTCCCTCAACCCTTCCTCAACCCTTCCTCCGGAAGGTTCCAGGAGGGGTTGGCCCAAAAACCTTCAAAAAAACCTTCCTGTGGAAGGTTTTAGGAAGGCTTTTTTTGGGGGGGGAGGTTCCAGGAATCCTGGTACCTTCCTGAAGCAAAGGTTAGGAAGGTTGTTTGCAGGCCACAAGAATCCTGGAACCTTCCTGAGGAGGGTTTTGGGAAGAAGTGTTGGAATGTTCCACGAATCCTGAAACCTTCCTGAATAAGGCTTTACGAGCATTCGAAAGGTTCCAGGAGTCCCGGAACCTCCCCGAGGAAGGTTTTACGAAGGTTTTAAGGAGGTTGTTCCAAACACTTCCAAAACACCTTCCAACAAAACCCTATCAACTTCCCAAACAACCTTCCAAGAACCTTCCAACCAACTTTCCAAACAACCTTCTTAAAACCTTCCAAAAACATTCCAACAACACAGTCCCGAAGAACCTTCCAAACACCTTCCAAGAAACATTCCAAAAACCTGCCTCAAACCTTCCTCAGGAAGGTTCCAGGAGGGGTAATCCCAAAGACCTTCCAAAAACCTTCCGGAGGAAGGCAGGAAGGTGTCGGGCAAACTTTTTGGAAACTTCCAGGAATCTTGGATTCCGCTGGAGGAAGGTTTTACCACGTTCTTTGTTGTTGGAAGGTTCGGGGAATCCTGGAACCTTCCTGAGGACGGTTTTAGGACGTTTTTTTTTGTTGGGGAAGATTCCAGGGATCCCGGAACCTTCCTGAGGAATGTTTTGGAAGGTTTTTTTTGAATAGAGGGGTGTGGTCGCGTCTCTCCTTCTCTTCCTCCTCCCGGCTCCCGCCTCCTCTCGCCTCCTGCCCTCTCTTCGCCGTCGCTAGGGGGCTTCGATCCGCGAAACTGTCGCCATTTTCGAGGGCCGCTGGTGGGTCCTGCGGAGTGAGGCACCGCGCAGATCTGAGCGAGACCTCGCCGCCCCTGGGGGGCTGCGATCTGCAAAATTGTCGCCACTTCCGAGGGCTGCCAGTGGGTCCCGCGGAGCGAGGCACCGCGCAGATCTGAGCGAGACCTCGCCGCCCCTGGGGGGCTGCGATCTGCGAAACTGTCGCCGCTTTCGAGGGCTGCTGGTGGGTCCTGCGGAGTGAGGCACCGCGCAGATATGAGCGAAACCTCGCCGTCCCTGGGGGCTGCGATCTGCGAAACTGAATGCTGCTGGTGGGTCCTGCGGGGTGAAGCACCGCGCGGATCTGAGCGAGACCTCGCCGTCCCTGGGGGGCTGCGATCTGCGAAATTATCGTCATTTTCGAAGGCTGCTGGTGGGGTCTGCGGAGTGAGGCACCACGCAGATCTGAGCGAGACCTCGCCGTCCCTGGGGGGCTGCGATCTGCGAAATGTCGCCGCTTTCGAAGGCTGCTGGCGGTCCTGCGGAGCGAGGCACCGCGCAGATCTGAGCGAGACCTCGCCGCCCCTGGGGGGCTGCGATCTGCGAAACTGCCGACTTTCGATGGCTGCTGGTGGGTCATGCGGAGCGAGGCACCGCGCAAATCTGAGCGAGACCTCGCCGTCCCTGGGGGGCTGCGATCTGCGAAACTGCCGCCACTTTCGAAACGAAATTGTCGCCACTTTCGAGGGCTGCTGGTGGGTCCTGCGGAAAGAGGCACCGCGCAGATCTGAGCGAGACCCGGGGGGCTCCGATCTACGACGCTGTCGCCACTTTCGATGGCTGCTGGTGGGTCTTGCGGAGTGAGGCACCGCGCAGATCTGAGCGAGGCTGCGCCGCCCCTGGGCGGCTGCGATCTGCGAAATGTCGTCACTTTCGAAAGCTGCCAGTGGGTCCCGCGGAGCGAGGCACCGCGCAAATCTGAGCGAGACCTCGCCGTCCCTGGGGGGCTGCGATCTGCGAATCTGTCGCCGCTTTCGAGGGCTGCTGGTGGGTCCTGCGGAGCGAGGCACCGCGCAGATCTGAGCGAGCTGGCCGTCCCTGGGGGGCTGCGATCTGCGACGCGGTCGCCAGGGCTGCGATCTGCAAAACTGTCGCCACTTTCGAGGGCTGCTGGCGGACCCTGCGGAGTCAGGCGCCGCGCAGATCTGAGCGGGACCTCGCCGTGACTGGGGGGCTGCGATCTGCGAAACTGTCGCAACTTTCGAGGGCTTCTGGTGGGTCCTGCGGAGTGGGGCACCTCGCAGATCTGAGCGGAGCCTGGCCGTCCTTGGGGGGCTGCGATCTGCGAAACGGTCGCCACTTTCGAAGGCTGGTGGCGGGTTCAGCGGAGCGAGGCACCAGGCAGATCTGAGCGACACATCGCAATCCTTGGGGGGCTGCGAGCCTCACGAATGCCGCTCGCAGAAGTACATGTGCCCATGACGTCCCCCAAGCTACTCATGCCCCGTATTGCGCAGGGCCTGCGGCGCAGGGTTTGGGTGCGTCGCCAGGGGTTGGGTACGCCGCCGGTTGGAAGGTGTGTTTGGAAGGTGTTTGGGAAAGTGTAAAGTGTTTGGAAGGTTTGTCCGAAGAGTTTTGAAACGTTGTTGGAAAAACCTTCCTCCAACTTTCCTAAAACCTACCTCGGGAAGGTTCCAGGATTCCTGGGAACTTCCAAAAATTACTCCGGCGGTAGGACCCCACACGAGAATCTGTTTAGTTTACCCTTTGCCCTTTCCTCCTCCCCCTGGCGGACACCCTCTCCTCTCGCCCCCTGCTGCACTGCCCTCTCTTCCCCCTTCTATTTCTCTTCCTCCTCCTCTTTCTCTTTCTCCTCCTCCTCCTCCTCCTCCTCCTCCTCCTCCTCCTCCTCCTCCTCCTCCTCCTCCTCCTCCTCCTCCTCCTCTCGCGCCACCTCCTCCTCGTCGTCGGCCTCCCCCATGCCCTTTCCCTCCGCATCCCCCTGCCTTTTCTCCATGTGCACCTCCCCTTCCCCCTCGTCGGGGCAAGCAAATCTATTTTCCTCAGCGCCGTCGCCGCCTCGGCCAGCGCCTCGGGAAGCGGGCCCCGTAGGGAGGGGGCTCCCGCCTGAGACTTCCTCGCAATTCACTCGCAGACGAGGTTCCCGCTCGAGACTTCCTCCATATTCAAGTCTCAAGAGCCCAAAAGTGACGACAGTTGCACGTTGCGGATGACCCGCTCGGATTCGAACATGAAGTGCGGGCCCGATAGGGAGGGGGCTCCCGCCTGAGACTTCCTCACAATTCACTCACAAACGAAGCTCCCGCTCAAGACTTCCTCCATATTCAAGCCTCAAGAGCCCAAAAGTGACGACAAATACACGTTTCGGATGACCCGCTCGGATTCGAACATGAAGCGCGGGCCCCATAGGGAGGGGGCCCCCGCCTGAGACTTCCTTACAATTCACTCACAGACGAGGCTCCCGCTCGAGACTTTTTCCATATTCAGGTCTGAAGAGCCCAAAAGTGACGACAGTTACACATTGCGGATGACCCGCTCGGATTCGACCATGAAGTGCGGGCCCCATAGGGAGGGGGCTCCCGCCTGAGACTTCCTCACAATTCACTCACAGACGAGGCTCCCGCCTGATACTTCGTCCATATTCAGGCCTCAAGAGCCCAAAAGTGACGACAGTTACACGTTGCGGATGACCCGCTCGGATTCGAACATGAACTGCTGGCCCCATAGGGAAGGGGGCTCCCGCCTGAGACTTCCTTGCAATTCACTCACAGACGAAACTCCCGCTCGAGACTTCCTCCATATTCAGGTCTCAAGAGCCCAAAAGTGACGACAGTTGCACGTTTCGGATGACCCGCTCGGATTCGACATGAAGTGCGGGCCCCATAGGGAGGGGGCTCCCGCCTGAGACTTCCTCGCAATTCACTCACAGACGAGGCTCCCGCCTGATACTTCCTCCATATTCAAGCCTCAAGAGCCCAAAAGTGACGACAGTTACACGTTGCGGATGACCCGCTCGGATTCGAACATGAAGTGCGGGCCCCATAGGGAGGGGGCTCCCGCCTGAGACTTCCTCGCAATTCACTCACAGACGAGGCTCCCGCTCGAGACTTCCTCCATATTCAGGTCTCAAGAGCCCAAAAGTGACGACAGTTGCACGTTTCGGATGACCCGCTCGGATTCGAACATGAAGTGCGGGCCCCATAGGGAGGGGGCTCCCGCCTGAGACTTCCTCACAATTCACTCACAGACGAGGCTCCCGCCTGATACTTCCTCCATATTCAGGCCTCAAGTCAGCGAGTAGTGATGATGATGATGATGATGATGATGATGATCGTTCGATGCCGATGATGGTGAGTGATCGTGCGATGGTGATGGTGATGCTGATGGTGATGATGATGATGAGTGGGGAGTGATGGTGATGGTGATGATGATGCGGAGGAGGAAGCAAAGAGGAGCAGAGGAGAGGGAGGAGGAGAAGGAGATCCTGCGCGGAGGGTGTGCAGAAAAAAACAAGAACCCCACTTAGGATGTGAGGAAAAAACGTTCTACAAACCTTTCTCCGGAAGGTGTTTGGAAGGTTTTTGGCCCAACCCCTCCTGGAACCTCCTGAGGAAGGTTTTAGGAAGGTGTTCGGCAGGTTTTTTTGGAAGGTGCTTTGAAAGGTTGTTGGAAGGTTCCCCAAACAGAGCTTACCTCTGTAGGGGTCCTAGCGGATTAAAAGGTTAGGTGAGGTTGGTCGCCGATTTCGGTGGCCGGGCCCGGACGCCCGGGTGCCCGGGTGCCCGGCGGTGCCCGGGTGCCCGGGTGGCCGGTGAGGTGCGTGGCCGATTTCGATGCCGGGCCTGGGTGCCCGGGTGCCCGGGGGTGCCCGGGGGTGCCCAATGGCCCAATAGCCCAATGGCCCAGCAGCCCTATAGCCCTATAGCCCTATAGCCGTATAGCCGTATAGCCCTGTAGCCCTATAGCCCTATATCCCTATAGCCCTAATAGCCTTATATCTCTATAGCCCCATAGCCCACATAGCTCTATAGCCCCATAGCCCTATGGCCCTATAGGTCACAGTCCTATAGCCCTATAACCCTATAGCCCGATAGTCCTATAGCCCGATAGCCCTATAGCCCGATAGCCCTATAGCCCGCCCTATAGCCCGATAGCCCGATAGCCTTGTAGCCCGAGAGCCCTATAGCCCGATAGTCCATATAGCCCTATAGACCGGTGCCAGTGGTAGCATAATGAAAAAAACTGAGTGGGATTTTTCTCCGGTATCATTTATTGAAGGTTTTTGGATGGTTGTTTGGAAAGTTGTTTGGAAGGTTTTTGACAGGTTGTTTTGGAAGGTTTCTTGGAAGGTTTTTTGGACTGTATTGGGCGGTTTTGCTAAATGCTGGAAGGTTTTAGGAAGGTTTTAGGAAGGTGTTTGGAAGGTTTGTTTGACGGGTTTCTGGTAAAATATTTGGAAGGTTGTTCGACAAGCTTTTGGAAGGTTCTTGGACAAAACAAAAAACCTTCCGCAGGAAAGTCCCAAGATTCCCGGAATGCAGAAAAACGGCCGAAAACCTCCCTCAGAAAGGTTCAAGGATTCCTGGAACATTCGAACAACAAAAAACAACTTCCCGAAACCTTCCCCAGGAAGGTTTTTGGAAGGTGTTGTTGGCCAGCCCCTCCTGGAACTTTCCGGAGGAAGGTTTTCGGAAGGTTTTAGGATGGTTGTTTGGGAAGTTGTTTGGAGGTTGTGGAATGTGTTTTGGATGGTGTTTTGGAAGGTTGTCGGAAGGTTGTCTGGGAGGTGTCTGGAAGGTTGTTGGAAGGTGTTTGGGGAAACCTTCCTACAACCTTCCTGAAACCTTCCTCGGGAAGGTTCCAGGAGTCCTGGAACCTTCCAAACAACCTTCCTAAAACCTTCCTCAGAAAGGTTCTAGGATTCCTGGAATCGTCTGACAACCTTTCTAAAAACTTCCTCCAGAAGGCTTTTGGAAGGTGTTTGGGCGAACCCCTCCTGGAACCTTCCTGAGGAAGGTTTCAGGAAGGTTTCAGGAAGGTGTGTTGGAAGGTTGTTGGAATGTTGTTTTGGAAGGTGGTATTGGAATGCTGTTGGAAGATTGTTGGAATGTTTTTTGTTTATGACGGTTTGTTGAAAGGTTTTTGGAAGGTTATTTGCAAGGTTGTTTGGAAAATGTTCGGACGGTTTTTGGAATGCATTGGGCGGTTTCGCTAAATACGGGAAGGTTTTAGGAGGGTTTCAGGAAGGTGTTTCTGGGAGGTAGCTGGAAGGTGTTTGGAGGTTTTGGAAACCAACCGTTCTTAAACCTTCCTCAGGAAGGTTCGAGGAATCCTGGAACCTTCCAAGAAACCTTCCTGAAACCTTCCTCGGGAAGGTTTCAGGAGGGGTTGGCCGAACTGCCGCACCCAACTGGGTTCCGATGGACGAATTCGACGAGGACGGCTGGCATCCTGTTTCGCACGGCGTGCACACGGAGCCAGCGGCAGGGGCCTCGAGACACCGGTGACCAGGGTCACACCTGGACGAGGAAGAAACCGATCAGGCGGCACTACGAGGCCATAAGCAGCTCGGCCCCGAGAGAGACAGCGCCGACGGACACGGCAACTTCTTGCAAGACAACAACACAGAACAGTTCGTCGAGATGGACCGCCAGACCTACTCAGACGGCCATGCCTTCTTCGTGGACGCGAGCGTTTCCGATCAGGAGTGGATCTTCGCCCTCGAGTGGAACAGATTCGAGGACGCGTTCCTGGTCAACATGCAGGGCCGGAAGGAGATCAAGCTGGCCGACATGCCTGAGGAATTGAGAGGTAAGTTCGACAACCGCGGCGGCAGTCGAGACTATGAATGGCAATCCTGGCAGGACATCGACGAGGCGGAGCCTTTATCGATCGAGGAGAGTGCGAAGATGAAGGCAGCCGAGGGCACGGTTATCATCCCGATGCGCTGGGTCGATACCGACAAGAACGACGGCAAGTTTGACGAGAACGGACAAGCCGTTCCCCTGCCGGCAAAAAGGTCGCGTGGTGGTGGCAGGCTTCAGGGATCGCATGCTGGGAGTGTTCCGACGCGGTGCTCCGACGGCGTCGCGCCTTGCCGAGATGCTCCTGCTGAGCCTGGCGGGAGCCCTGGGCCCGGACCTCTCCGTGGGCGGCGTGCAGACCGCCTACTTCAACGGGCAGGACTGGCAGCACGAGGTTTACCTGGAGCGACCTCGAGGTGGGCTGCCAGGACTTGTACCTGGGCGGCTCCTACGGGCGAAGAAGGCAATCTACGGCTTCGCGGAGGCGGCGCGCCTGTTCTGGCTTGCCTTGCGGGGCGGCTTGCAGGAGGATGGCTGGGTTCAGTCACGGTCGAGCGAGCCCACCCGAACGTAGCTGAAGGACAGTGGAAGTGGAAGGAACTACCCTTCGCGTTTCGAGGCCGGGAGATCTCGAAAGACAAGCACGGCTACATTGTGAAGATGGTGAAGTAATCGACGTCCGTCAAGCCGATGAAGATCCTAGCTGCGCGGAGGAAGCAGCTCCAAGCAGACCCGGATGCCGCAGAGG
Source organism: Prorocentrum cordatum (assembly GCA_963575745.1). Taxonomy (NCBI): domain Eukaryota; class Dinophyceae; order Prorocentrales; family Prorocentraceae; genus Prorocentrum; species Prorocentrum cordatum. The sequence continues at coordinate 713,902 of CAUYUJ010015627.1, forward strand.
CGGCGGAGCTGCTGCTCGTGTCGGGCGAGATCGGCTGTCTGGCAAAGCAATGCCGACTGGATCTGGCGTTGCCTGCCTGGCGAGTTGAAGCGAGCTCGAGCGGCACCATGTGCGACAGACCTGGTTAAGGCGAACCTTGCCGTGGCCGAGGCGAAGAGGGGCGCCGACGTCTCGCTGGAGTACCCGACGGGCCTGAGGCTAGCTACGGCGGCAGTGGGAGCCGCCGTGGATGCAGGACACGCGGACGGTCCCGAGCACGACGACATCGAGCGCTACAAGAGTTACGGAGGACACGCGGTGCTGCTGAGTGCGGAAAGCACTATTCAAGGTCATCCTGCCCCTGTGGCGGTGCTGGACTGGAAGAGTGGCATGACCCAGCGAGTGTGTGGGCCTTCGCTCGCGGCGGAGGCTAGTCACCTGGCGGACGCAATGAACGCAGTAGATTGGGCAACTATGCTGCTGCGTGAAACTATGAGCGTACCCGTGGAATTGCGCAACTGGCAAACGAAGGTGGCCAAGCTCCCACGTTTCTGGGCTACCGACGCCAAGTTAGTATACGATCATCTTCACCAAGGAGGGCTCGGCCAAGAGAAAGGACAAGCGGATGGCAATAGAAGGTGCGCTACTACGACAAGTACTACGACGCTATGGAACCCACTTGCGGCGGATCGACGGCACACAGAACATAGCAGACGAGCTGACGAAACTGGGCATCGACAAGATCAATCCGTTCAATGTACTCTGTGAGGTGAAGTGGTCCCTCGTGCAGGACCCGGCGGTGGCGGCACTCAGGATGAAGAAGAGCGGCCAGCAGGCTACGAGGAAAGCCGCCATGCACGCTACCGAGACGGAAAGGGAGCAGCAGGAGAAGCTCGCGAGAGCGAGGGAGATGCAAAAGCAAGACGACACGTGAGTGACGGATTGGTTCTCAGCGTCCCAAACTCCAGGGTGTGAAGATTTCAGCGGCAGATTGGAGATTAGCACGCCTCGCCTCATCCTTCCCTCCCTGCTGCTGTCTGCTGTCTGGGCTCGAGCCTGGGGCCCCAAGTCTCACCGCGACGGGCGGCCTGCGCCCAGAGATAGGCAGAAGCCTGCGGACTGTGTGCGCACGGCAGGAGCAACACGGGACTGCGCCCACTCTTCAAGAGCTTCGAGAGGAGTTCAAAACAGCCACGGGAGGGGCACGGAAGGGCACCACAAGAGGGAAACAAATGCCTCCAAGAGCTAATGGAACATGTCCGCTGGGCCTCTGGGCGGAGGTGATTTAGGGCGTTTTCTTTCTGAGCCCCCCCTCCTCACTTGACCAGCCACCAGCGAAGGGCCGTGAACACCCCCCGCCATCCCCGTCAAAACTTTTTCCGACGGCGGCGAGGCAGAATTGGGTGCACCAGCGCATGAGCGGGCACTCCGCGATCACATTGCATTGCTTTTGACATGGGCAGCGGGTGTGGGTATACTTGTCAGACGTGCGCTCTCCCAATCAAAAACCGATGCGACTCTAGTGTGGCTACACGCGCCGTGCACAATGCTGACCACCCCACCACCATTGCGCGTTGGGTCTGGACAGCGATGGTGAGGAGTGTCGGCATGTTCCCCGATGCGTGCTCACACGCACACTGGCGCAGCCTGAACTCTGCGAGCATCGCGTACGAGCACGCGGCACGATTGGCGCACATGCCGCATCTGGCGCACCAGGCGCGCCTGGCACGCATGGGTCGCTGGGTCACCTGGTGCACCTGATGCGCGCGGAGCGCCTAGCATGCGTGACGAACCTCGCGAGCGTCGCACACTCGTTGTATTCGTTCGCCTGCATACGCTGAGCCTGAGGTGCTGGGAGGAAGAAATGGGAGTGAGCGAGACAGCATGTGGCTTCGTATATGGCTGCGCCAAGACCCTAATGTGTGGTTGTATTACCTGCGGTGCGCTCGAAAACGAACAACTTTGGGGATTCGAGAAATGGTGCCCTCGAATGGCCACCCCGACCCGGAAAGTCAACACCGACCGATGTTGGTCTGTGCTGTGGCCTGATGCTTCTAGTAAGGCCGAGAAGACCACGGGGTCAACAAGTGGACCTCATGAAATAATGTGGCTTGCGCCCTGGCCTGGGACACCTACTTGTCTATACTCTTAAATGTCGGCCTTCGCTCTCTCTCTCTCTCTCTCTTTCTCTCTTTTTCTCTCTTTCTCTCTCTCGCCATCTCTCTCCAGACCTCCGCTTGAGCCCCAGACTGCGCTGCAGCTCCTCATCGAAATAGTAAAGGCCGCTGCGGTACCTCGCGCGCGCCCGCGGTGCGGCACTCGGGTCCCACATCCGAAATCATCGCCCTCCGTCGACTCCTGGCCCGCTCTGGGTCAGGAATGAAGAAGAGACAACCACAACTGCTGGGCTGAGGGAGCCGCCCCTGGCGCCTTCCGAGGGACGATCACTCCCTCCCAGCTGTGATGACCTTCGCGCGGCGCCCGTTTTCGGATGCCGCGTGCATCATCACCGCTAGTGGGTCGAGATCGGCTATGGAGGGGCACCACGGGAGGTTTCCTTGGCCAATCGGTTGCAACTGTCTCTTGTTCGCCCATGGCTCGACGGAAGGTGCAAGATGCCAGGACCAGGAATCGACCTAAGCAGGGATTTTCGTTTTCGTTGAGTTTGTTTTCCCTCGTTTTGTCTTCGGCTCGGTGCTGCAAGACGACCATCGAAACGAAAACGGTCCACGAAATCGCTAAGACACCGTTTAGGTCGACCCCTGGCTAGGACCGCGCCGAAACACGCGTCGGGCGCGCGTGCGGCCGTGCACGCTTGCGCCCAGCAGTTGCAGCATGGCCACTCGAGCGTGTCAGATGAACGGCCTCCCTCGCCGACGGCCCTGGTGCCCAATGCAGAGGCCTCGAAACGAAGAACGTAAACATACGGTAGGGGCTCGACCACAAGGAACCTGTCACAAGAAACCCAACCCTGAGACCCCAGGACGCCCATTGATGTTTGGCGCGGAAGCGTCACGCTCTCCATACCAGAACCATCGAAACCAAAGAAACCCAGGGCACCCTGGAGGCAAGCAGGGTGTTTCTTGGCATGGGCTTCCACTGCAAACATACATGCTCGGATGCCCACGTGCATTTCTCAGGTCGGCACTTTTTTGACGTTGCCCAGACGTGAATCGCTAGTTTGACGCGTTCGGATGCCCGAGCAAACCCGCCGAGTTAGCGGAGCGAGAAACCAATAAACCTGGCGGGTGCAGCGGGCAAAGAGGGGCAAACAAGAACAAACACGAAGTGCCTGAGAACTCCCGGCTTCCTATTTCTCTGGAACAGCGGACGTACGTATACATTTAGAACTGCGAGAAATGTTCGGCCATCGTGCCGCTCCGTCCTGTGACCGTGCCATGCTGTGCTTGCGGTCCAGAATTCGAGAAAATGGCGTGCCATGATAAACCTGCGTGCCATGTCTGTGTTCTAGAATGCGCAAACATGCGCTGTGCCGTCCCGTGCCTGCAGTCTGGGCCCACTTTCGAACTTATGACAAACTGTGCCGTGCCGTGCCTGCGTGCCATGCCAGCGCTCTCGAATGTGAACTATGTGCTGTGTCTTGCTGCGCCTGCGTGCTGTATAATGCGTGTGTTCTAGAATGCGGAGATGTGCTGTACCAAGCGGTGCCTGCGTGCCGTTCCGCTTCTGCGTTCTCGAATGCGACAACGTGCCGTGCCGTGCATGCGCGCCGAACCTGCGCTCTAGAATGCGAAAACATGGTGCAATGCCGTGCCGTGCCTGCGTTTTAGAATGTGCAAAACAAGTGCCGTGCCGTGCCGTGCTGTGCCTGCGTTCGAACATGCAAAACAATGATCGTGCTGTGGCGAGCCATGCCGTGCCTGCGTTCAGGAATGCGCATGATGTGAGGTGGCTTGCCGACCGTGTGTGTCATCCTGCGCTGACGTTATGTACTATATGCCCGTGTGACTGTGCAGCTCTGTGATAATCGAGCCCAGATGCGAAGAGCAGAAGGGGCCTCTCCGAAATCAGGGATGCTCTCAACCCCCAGGGCCTGGAGACCGCCCCAATGGGGTGGAAAAATACTGGGTCGGTGAAGCGCGCTGCATCGCTGATACATCACCGATGCATCGGCGACGCATCCGTGACGTCGGCGATGCATCGGCGACGTCGGCATGGAAGTCATCGGGTTCCACATCGAACCGCATCGCCGATACATCGGCGATGCGGTGCGATCCACCAGCCCCATTTACTTCGGGCCCTGGAATGGTCGCTCCACTGATGGGCCCGTCGCCCTTCCTAAAAACAACAACAGGCGGCATAGACATCATCTGCTGGAGATCCGCACTGATTTCTTGGATCGGCACCCCCCTTTGCGGGCGTAACGCACCATGGGTGGCGCCGGAGGAGCCGCAAGAGGTAGTTCCGCGCCGATCCGATCGATCCGCACGGACCTTCGAACATAGATGCTTACGGTCGGCGTTCGAAAGATACCGTGCAACATCGCTTTCCGAAAGGCACGCAAGCCCTGTGAGGCGGTCCCCTCGCGAGTGCCCTTTTCCGCGCACGCTGTCCCCTTGCGAGGGCCTCGTCTGCGCACGTCGGTGCACGCTATCCCCATGGTGGGACACAGCGTGTAACAAGCGGGCAAGCGGCGCACATCGCACGCGAACCCTACAATGCCAACAATATTTTCGGTGGCAACTCATCGGAACCTCCAGTACCATCTTGTCGTCCCTTGCGAATCGGTTCGAATCCACGCTAATCGGCACTAAATCGACGCGCGTCGACGCTACATCGGCGCGGTCCCATTGATTACCATACGCGCCCAACCATACGCTTCGCATAAGGCGAAGCTAATATCAAATGTTGTAGTACCGTAGTAGCGATAGTCCCCGAAGTCGGGGATCGTAGCGGGAGCGACGGGCCATGTCAAGCGAATATGTTTCGATCCCAATGGCAAATAGTGCGCCTGTACAGCAAAACGCCATATTACACAAGGTAGGCAACGGCAGGCGGCCGTAACAAGGAAGGCTGACCCGCACGCACGTCCCCTTGCAAGCAAGTTGCCGCGAAAACAAGTTACCTTGCAGATGACTGCTCCTCAGGCGGCTCATACGATCTTGTCTGGCCAGTCCTTTTTTGGAATGTGTCGTTTTAAGTCATGTTTGAAGCATTGCGTTCCTCCCGTGGCCTTTAAGAGCATGTCTCTGTCGATGCTCCCTTTGGTGTGGCGGTCCGCGATCATGTCGCGAGTGTCACACCACTGCACACAATGCACGATACCTCGCTCCATCATCTGTCGTATCCAACTGATGTGTCCCAAAAGTGTACACCCAGTCGGTTTCTTCGGGTCTTTGCTTCTTTGCTTGACAAGGACTTGACGATATGTTCTGCATCGATGGTCAAAGTGACCTCAATGCTCAGGCCGCCCATCTCGAGTACATCCTTCACTTGAATGGGTGTCAGCGGCCCTGCGTGGAGTTCGCGCAGGGTGATGACCGTGGGATAGCAGTCCTCCAAATTGTGGGTCGTTGCAAGACTTTCCGCTGAATAGCTCGAGCGAACCTGCAAGCGATGAGACTTGCAGTGCGCGTCGACAAGATGGACGGCGGGCTTTCCAGCATAGGTGCGTCCACGCCGTGGCAGGCCTGCCCCGGAAATACCATTGCTTGTTGACCTCGCCCTCGGCATCTCTGCTGGGGCGTCGGTAGCCGGAGTCGCTGCGCAGGTCAACCTCGCCCGCGCCCGTTGGAGTCATCGCTTGGTAGAAGGTCTTCTTCGCTCAGGCCTGCAACTTCCTGTTGATCGCGTTCAGTCGTCGCCCTTGCATGTCGGTCGGTTCTTGGGCGCGCTGTAGAGATGCAGCATATGCCATTTACCGCAACTGTGTGATCAAGGCGTAAGCCAGGGCACCTCTGAGGCTGACAAACATGTCCGTAACCATCTCCGACGCCTCGGCGTCAGCGTCTGCGCCAGTGAGCCCATGATGTTGGATAGGACGGAGCTGTTTTGCATTCGTCTTGATCAAGTGTAACATTACGGTCCTCATCCTTCGTGTACCTCGCAGCGCAGCTGAAATGTGTTTCTGCTGAGTTTGCACATGCCAAACATATCCTCAACGCTCTTGACGCACATGTCGATGGTGTCCTCAGTGCCGGTCATGTTAATGTCATCAACGTGCTTGGCTGTGAACAGGCGAGAGCTTGTCTCGAACTCCTCGTCGTAAGACGTGGTCTGAGACCGAAACCTCTCGCGGTCTTCCTCGGCTTTCGTGGCAAAGCTCTTGCGGCGCCCATGGTGCTGGTGCCTGGTTTGAGGCGCTGCACGGCAGTGCTTCGACTCATCGTCGTGCTCAAATCCTGGAAAGGGTCTGAGAGCGCAGATGCTGCCACGGGCGGCGCTGCAAAGCGCGCCACACGTTCCTTTTCACCGGTTGCTTCAGCAAGTTCCTGATAGGTTGGTCCTTTCAGGCACGCCATGCTGATGCCAAGGGAAGCAGTGGCCCACTTCCTCTTACACGCTGCCGCGCTATCGAGTAATCTCCGACTCGACCGCCGCGCCGTTTCTGAGAAAGTCCCCGCGTCGAAGGCTTCGAGGTCCACGACCCCCCGAAATACCGAGCGTAGTCTGATGCTGCGCTCCATCTCGCCTTTCTCGTTCCCGGCGAATTTCCATGAGTCTGCGCATCTCGAAGTCCTGATGTTTGACGCTTTTGCTATATCTTCTATTTTGAAGCACTGGTTGTCAAACCATGCCTTGAGTTCAGTATGCAGGGCTTCAGATACCATGACTGGATTCGCCTGGATTTCGGAGTTCGCGAGAAGGTCGCCCTCCTTGACGACTGCAGCTCGTTTAGCTGCAGCGGCCAAATATACTCGCATAGTGGCCGCGCGGTCGCAATAAGGTATTCGGCGCGTTGCTCGGATAGAACCACTTGACATGTCTGCGGCGAAACGCAGCTCTACCTTTTGTCCGTGCTCGCCAGGGTCCAATCAACAACTGTCGTCTTCGCCCGTGGAACACTGCGGGGCATGATCTGTCTTCATGTCTATATCGCACGTGGGCTACCCCACGTCGGCAGGTGCACCCGCTGTTCGTCTGGCGCTGTGACCAGCGCACTGTTGTAGAGGGGGTAAAATGATCATCTGCGTGGGTAAAATGTAGAGGTCGTCGATTGGCGTTGCCTCCGGTAGTTCCCCTTCATCTTGCAGTTCTGCGCGCCACACCTCCACAATCTGTGCCCCGAGGTCCGCTTCTGATTCCTCATCAATGGTGGGAAGCCGTCAATCTTCCTGTGGTAGTTCGGCTTCTGGAGCTTCTCGGGCGTCGCTGTCTGGTGTTGGCGCGGCAGCCAGGTCTTGGAACTTCGCCATGTCTTGGTCGAAGCCCGCTTGCGGTTTGGTGGATTTCAGGCACTGGATGATCCTAGAATGTGCTGATCCAGTTATATCATAAATGTTTAGGGTGGTACCTTCGGCTTCGTAATTGTGGAAGCCTGGGTCCACGTCGTTGTCATGGTGCACCAATGCGCAACTGCCGGCATAAACCATTGGAGGTAGCTTGTGATCACTCTTAGCTAACCTGACAGAGACTATATTCTCGATGCGAAAGAAGATCCTGTTGAAGCGCTGGAAAGCTACGTGGTCTCTAGGAGATAGTCGGCTCGAACTTGTCATCTGGCGCATTCCCTTGTTGGTCGGGAGGTAACCAAGTGTCATCGCAGGTCGCCCCGCAGGAAGACTGGCCATGAATGTCAACCCAGATTGCAATGCTGCGTTGCCCGAGCCAATGTCTCGAGCGATCAAAGCTTCGACATATAAAATGAATGTCGTGCGTCGCCGCATTGGCCTTGTGCCTCGCGATTCGCCACTCCCATGATGACCTGACCCCTGTCGGGATCATTTAGTGCGACGGGGAGAGGTCCATCCCAGCTGCCCCCATCGTCCTTTGTAGTAGTGGGGCGATGATAACCAACCAGATCTCCTTCGTCATAGTGATGCTGACCAATGGTAATAATATTTGTCCGTCGTGTCCGATTTGTTCTCGCTGCTGCAATGGCTTGAGTGAGAGCCTCAAAGCGGCGGGTAGTCTGTCCTCGAGAACGGTCGGATGTTTCCGTTTGGCGATCGGGGTCCAGAACAGGCAAGTCGGGTAGCAACGCCAGTTGCCGTCCGAACAGTGCGTTGCATGGAGACACCTCATCGTACTCAGCAAACGCGCTGGATGAAAATAAGGCTTCATGCAGTAGACACGTGAACACAAGAGGTATGTCTAACCTGTTGAGTTCAGCCTCCACGACGTAAAGTAAGTGTCGAAATGTGCCATTAGTAGTTTGGTTCTAGCTTAAACGGTGGGCTTTCTGGGGCCCCAGGATGCGGGGGCTTTTCCTCTGGGTCTCCCTTGCTCCCTGCCCCTGCTCTCTGTTTGCTTTCTCTCTCCCTCTCGCTCCCGCTCAAGCTCACTGGGGTTCAAGCTGGGAGCTGGCCTCAGGTGGCCCAGAGGCCAGGGCATCCCGGAGGCCCACTCTGGGAGCCCAGAAGATCCCGGGATTCAGGAGGTGCTCACGCGCGGCCGGGCCATGCCGCCGCGCGGGGCGCCCCGCGGCCGGGGGGCGGCGGCGCTGCCGCCACCGGCCGCTGCCGACCAGAGCGGGGAGGGGCTGCGCCGCGCGGCGTCGGCCACCACCTGCCGCACGGCACTGGCGGCGACCGCCCCCGCGGCGAGCGCATGGCGCCCCATGGCCGGGGAGCAGCGGCGCCCGCGCTGCCGCCGCATGCCGAGCAGGAGCGCGCGCGCGGCAGGGCAATGTCACCGCGCGAGGCGCTCCATGGCCGGGAGGCGGCGCCCCTGCCGCCGCTGGGCAGAGCCGCGACGAGCAAGGGGGCGCTGAGCCGCACGGCGTCGGTCCTCAGCTGCCGCGCGGTGCTGCGGGCAACCACCGCCCGCCCCCGCGGCGCGCGCGGGGCCGCCGGCCAGGCCCGACGGCGCGCCCAAGCGCGCGCTGACAGCGACTATAGGCTGCTGCTGGGCGAGACCCCGCGGCGGCTTGGAGCTGGCCCCACCTCGTGGGAAGCCCGCCCGCGGCCTGGCCACGCCGCCGCGCGGGGCGCCCCGCGGCTGGGAAGCGGCGGCACCGCCGCCACCAGCCGCCACCACGCAGGGCAAGGAGGTGGGAGGTGCGACGCCGCGCGGCGCCGGCTACCACCCGCCACGCGGCGCTGCCGGCAGCTCGCCCGCCTTCCCTGACGGCGGGCGCGGGGCTGCCGGCTAGGCACAGAGGTGCGCTCTCGCGCGCGCCGACGGCGACTGGGCTGCTGCTGGGCGGAAAACTCACGGCGACCCGGAGCCGAGCCCACTGCAACCTGGCCAGCGGCACGGACGACTGGATCCTCGTCGAGGAGGAGCACGTGGGAGGAAGGGGCCGCCGCGGCAGCGCCCCCGCGAGGTGGTACCTGGACAGGAGCGTTTGGGTGCGACGGGGCTGGGGCCCGACCCGGGCCAAAGGTAGTGCGCGCAGCCAGGGCCCCTGCCCACCCCCCGGGAGTGCCGCCGGCGCTGGGGCAGGCGAGCCACCATGCCGCCGCCTCCGCCAGGCCGAGCACCCTGTGGGCACTGGCACCGACAACACCAACCTCAGCGACGCGGGCTTCTCGTCTTCGGGGAGTGCCGCCGGCGCTGGGGCAGGCGAGCAACCATGCCGCCGCCTCCGCCAGGCCGAGCACCCTGTGGCTACAGGCACCGACAGCACCAACCTCAGCGCAGGCGAGCTACCATGCCGCCGCCTCCGCCAGGCCGAGCACCCTGTGGGTGCCGGCACCGACGGCGCCAACCTCAGCGACGCGAACTTCTCGTCTGCGGGGAGTGCAGACGGCCTACGCGCCGCCTCCTTTCCTTCCCCCCCCTGGTCCTCCTCCCGCACCTTCTCCGCCTCCCTCCCCCCCTTCGGGAACGACAGCGAGGGAGCTCGGGGAGTACGGCAGGAACTACGGCAGGGACGACGAGGCGGACGACGAGCAGGAGGAAGAGGAGTACCAGGTGCACGGCGGCTTCAAGGCCCTGGAGCACGACTTCGCGGAGCAGGCAAGAGGCAAGAAGCGAAGGAGAGAGGACGAGGAAGAGGAGCGAGTGGCATTCAGAGGAGCCAGCTGCGACGATGGCCGTACCGACAACGGCATCGACGGGATCTCCGACGGCTGTGCCGACGACCACGCCGACGTCGACACCCGCGAGTTTTCCGCCGGTTACACCGACGACTACGCCGACAGCAACGTCGACGATGTCTCCGCGCGCTCCGCCAACGGCCACGCCAGCCTGAGGCCCGACGGCTGCGCGGACGGCCATGCCGACATCGGCATCGAGAGGGCCTGCGGCGGCTGCGCCGACGGCCATGCCGACGACGGCGCCGGCGAGGTCTCTGACAATTCCGTCGATGGCCACGCCGACAGCAGCGTCGACGAGGCCTCAGTCTTCTGCGCCGAAGGCCGCGTCGACAGCAGCACCGCCGAGGTCTCCAACGGCTGCGCCGCCGGCCACGCCGACAGCAGCGTCGGCGACATCGACCGCCGTCCCGAGTGCTACGCCGACGGCCGCACTAACATCGGCACTGACACGAGGTCCGACGGCTGCGTGGACGACCACGCCGACAGCAGCATCGACGAGGTCTCTGGCTGCTGCGCCGATGGCCGCGCCGACACCGACACCTGCGAGGTCTCCGACGGCTCCGTCGCCGGCCCCACGGACAGCGGCGTTGGCAAGGTCATCGCGTGCTGCGCCGACGGCCGCGTCGACAACAGCATCGCCGAGAGCTCCGCCTGCTGCACCGCTGGTCACGCCGCCGACGGCAGCGTCAGCGGGGTCCCCGTTCGCTGTTCTGGCGGCCGCGTCGACAGCAGCATCGCCAAGGTTCCCGATGGCAGCGCCGACAGGTGCGTCGACATCAGCATCGCCGAGGCCTCTGACGGCCTCGCTGGCAGCCGAGCCGACAGTGGTGTCGACCAGGTTTCCACCTGCGGCGCCGACGGCAGCACTGATGGGGTCCCCGACGGATGCGCCTACGGCCACACCGACAGCAACGTCGACGAAGTCTCAGAGTGCTACGCCGACGGCCACGCCGGCAACAGCATCGTCGAGGTCTCCGGCGGTTGCGACGACGGCCACGCCCGCGTCGAAGACGACAGGGTCCACGAAGGCTGCGCCGACGGTCGCGCCGACATCGGCACCGACGATGGGTCTAGCAGACGCGTCGACGGCCTCGCCGAGGCCTCCGGTTGCTGCGCCAACAACTGCGCTGACACCAACGCCGACGAGGGCTCCGGGGGCTCCGTCGACGGCCACGCCGACAACAGGGTCGACGAGGCCGTCGCCTGCTACGCCGACTGCCGCGTCGAGATCAGCATCCCCGAGACCCCCGACGGCTGCGCCGACGCTCGCGCGGACAGCGACGTCGACAGGGCTTCTAGCCGCCGGGTCGTCGGCCGCGTCGAAGGCAGTGTCGCCGAGGTCGCCGACGGCTGCGCCGACGGCTACGACGGCAGCAACTGCGACAAGGTCTCCGAGTGCTGCGCCAACGGCCGCGCCAGCAGCGGCACCGACGAGATATCCGACGGCTGCATCAACAGCTGCGCTGCCGGCAGCGTCAACAAGACACCCGTCTGCGGCGCCGACGGCCACGCCCACATTGGCACCGATGAAGCCTCTGACGACTCCGCAGACGGCCACGCCGGCAACCGCAGCGACAAGACCGCCGTCCGCTGCGCGGACGGCCGCGTCGGCGGCAGCATCGCCGCGGCCTCCAACGGCTGCTCCGACAGCCGCGCCGACAACAGTGCCGACAAGGTCTCCGCATGCTGCGCAGACGGCCGCGCCGACGCCAACACCGAGGTCTTCGACGGCTGCGCCGAGGGCCAAGCCGACAACGGCGTCGCCAAGATCTCCACTTGCTGCGCCGGCGGTCGCGTCGACAACAGCACCGACGAGGTCTCCGACGGCTGCGCTGCCGGCCACGCGGGCGGCGGCAGCGCCACCGCCGCCACCGGCGAAGCAGGCGAGCAGCAATGCCGCCGCCGCCAGGCGGAGCGCGACGCGGCAACGGAGGCGGAGCATCTGAGGAGGAGCGACTCGGAGAGGTGCGACAAACACCGCACCCTTGATCAGCACGTCTGGGATCGGCAGCACGACGAAGGGCTTCGCGACGGCGTCGGATACCTCAGCCGCGAGCAGCACGACGGCGCGCAGTCGCACGAGCCTCATCTCCACGAGTGCGAGAGGCGATGCGACGAGCACCGCGTCCGGCAGCAGCGCGACCAGGGCCAGCAGCCTGACGGTGCGCATGATAGTGGCCACCAGCCTCCCCAGCATCAGCTTCCTGGTGGGGCCCCGGCGCGCTCTGCCCGCCAGGCCAGGCGTGCGCCTGCGGCGCCGCTGGCCTTGGTTGAGCATCGGCATGGGCAAGGCCATAGCGCCGATCGCGAGCACGACCAGCATCGCGGCCCTGGCCGCGAGAGAGAGAGAGAGAGAGCAAGCCGTGCACGTCCAGGGTGCATTGGCAGTGAAACGTGAGGCTATGCTCGCGCCGGCGCGCCAAAGCAGAAGCGCCAGGCAGCCTTGCGCCACGCGTGCGCAGACCCAGTCAGTGCCTGTTGTAGAGTTGCTTGTCCGCCAGCTGCTTGGCATGCCCTGGCCGCGAGTATTGCTATAATCACGGCTACGAGCACGGCCCCGACGACCGCTACGAGTACGACGGGGTCCGCGAGCAGCACGGTGGAGACCACGGGCAGCACTGGGATACATCGACAGGCTGGCATCCCCCAGATAGGGCGACACGCCAGCGTCCACCCTCGAGGCGTCGACCCTCACGCGGCGTCACGCCGGCGTCCACCCTCGAGGCGACACGCCGACGTCCACCCCAGCCCGGGGGGAAACTGCGGGAGCAAAACACGACAACAAATCGCGGCCAGAATGTGGGAAACATTTCCCGGTCACCTGGTCCCCTTGGGCCCCGCGGCAACGCGATGCACTGCAACGCAGTGGGAGCAGACCCTTCGGCGTTAAAACTGTTAAGCGCTCTTGGAGGCCATCCTTGGGCCCCACTGCTCCGGCGCGAAATTGTCACGAAACCTCCATGAAGACTTCAACTATCCACGCCGGCTCCCGCGCCGACCAGCCAACTCCCGCACCGACCAGATCGCGGCCTACCACATCGACCAGCCTGTCCGCTCCCTCATCGATCAGCTCGACGACTCCCGCGCCGACCAGCTCACCAACTCCCGCATCGACCATCCGACTTCAGATGGGAAAAATACCTTGCACGCTGGAGCACTGCAACTGCACGTATTTACGCCCCAGCCCGGAGGGCATCGCGGCGACGAGTATGAGTGCGGCCACGACCACAACCCCGAACGCAGCCGCCACGGAGACCTTGAGGGCGACCTGCGCAACAGTTACGGCCACGAGTACGGCGCCTGGCCCTGCACCCGATCGTCAACAGGACGCTACCGTATACGAGGTCCAAGACATGGTGGCGAAGCGCGTTCCCACCGTGGCGGGGGTGTTCCACGCGGAGCCTGGGAGCGCTCCACTCGCCGGGCCGCGCGTGCGCCTTCGGTGCCGCCAGCCCTCCTTGCTGAGCGCCAACGCGCAGCCGGAGCTCCAGGGTTGGATTGCACAGGTGGCAACTCGGCCAGCTGAGCAGGGGCAGCCATGCGAGCCGATCAGCTCTGTCACGGCCACCTCGTCACCTGCCGCAGCCGCTGGCGGGGCGGGCGAGCAGCAATGCCGCCGCCGCGCAGCGCGCGCCGCGGGGGGAGCGGGCGGGACTACTGCGTTCGAAGTCACGTTGCACGCGGCGGTGGACGTGCGGGAGATGGACGCTCCGGGAGTTGCCGACGCCACTGGCCACGGCGACGTCAGCGTCGTCAGGGCCCCTGTCTGCTGCGCCGGCGGCCACATCGACCGCGGCGTCGTCGAGGTCTTTGACGGCTGCGCCGACTTCCGTGCCGACAGCAGCTTCGACAAGGCCCTCGAGGGCCGCGCTGACATCGGCACCGACGAAGCCTCAGAACATTGCGTCAACGCCCACGCCGCCAGCAGCGCCGACAAAGCATCCGGCTGCTGCGCCGACGGCCGCGCCGGCAGCGGCGCCGACGAGGTCGACGACGTCCGGCAGCGGCGCCGACGAGGCCGACGACGAGGTGGCTGACACCAGCGGGTACCTTGCCAGGCTGGAGACCCTCAGCACGGTGCTAAGGCACGGACTCATGAGGGTGCTGCCGGCTGCCAGGTCGGCCTCGCTGGCGGGGAGACTGCGGCAGGCAGCCCGCCGCTACTCTTGCCAGAGGAGGGGCAGGATGAGGATGCAGAAACCCACCGTCCACGACGGGTGTGGAACAAGCAAGCCAAGAGAGCGGCCCTCTAGCCCGGATTCGCTGAGCTGGGCCGCACATTTCAGCTGCAGGAGATTCAGTCCCGGGTGCTCACCTCGCTCATCTCGCTGGGGGACCCGACGTGGCGCGCTCGCGCGGGCCTCAGAGCCCGGGCGGCGATCGCGATTCAGGCCGCCTGGCGGAGGTCGCAGGCCTGGTTCCGCGTTGAGGTGCTGAAGTCTATGTTGAGGCCGGCGGCCAGTCGGAATATTGCGGAACTGCATTTCCGCACCTTCAGGATGATACAGGCCAGGGCGAAGCCCGCGACGGAACTCGCGTGCGCCCCGCTGGCGGCCGCAGAGCCCAGACGCTTCTTCGAGGTGGAGGCCGCTCGCGGGGAGGAAGCAGCGCCGGGGCCCCGGCCGCTGCACGCGGCGGAGGAGGGGCGCGGACAATTCTTTGGAGGCCGCATGTGGTGAGGACGCATGGGTGGCACCCAGCCTGCTGTTCCGCGAGGCGGGGCCCACTGCAAGCAGGGACGGCGCCGACTGCGAGGACCGCAGCGAGCACTACGGCGAGAATCCGGGCGCGCTGCAGCCGCGGGCGCCTCAGCAGCGGGGTCAGATCGAGCTGGAGGCACGGAACAACAGCAGCGGGGCGGGGAACGCCCAGCAGCTGCACCAGGAGCACACCGGCAACATGCCGTCTTGTGCTCCCCGCCCACCCAACCTTGAGTGGCGGCGAGGGCCCCAGCGGACCTGGTGGCGGAAGATGCACGCGCCGTGCGACGATTACTTGGACGTCAACGATCTTGAGGAAGACCGCGCCGACTGCAGCTCCAGCAGCAACGCTGGTCGCGGAACCGACGACTGCGCTGACAGCAGCCCCGGCAGCGGTGCCAGCAAAAGCGCCGGCAAGCGCGTCGACAGCTGCGCCGACTATGGCAACGACGGCCGCGCCGACGGCGGCACCGACCACTTCGCTGGCTGCGTCCCCGACGGCCGCGTCGACAGCAGCCCCAGCGAGAGCACCAGACAGATCATCGACGAGTTCGCCGTCTACGGCATCGACCGCGGCACCAGCCGCTGGGCCGACGGCCGCGCCGACAATGGCACCACCCATTGCGCCGACGGTGTCGCTGACAGCCGCGACGACTGCCGCATTGGCCCCCGCCACGGCGGCCGACCCAGCGACAGCGACGACGTCGTCGCCAGCGGCTGCGCCGACAGCCGCGCCGCCCGCAGCACTGACAGCAGCGCCGGCATCGGTGCGAACAACCTCACCGGCAGCTGCCTTGAGGGCTGCGCGGTCGGCAGCAATTGCAGCCGCTCCGACTGCGGCGCCGACAGCTGCGAGGGCAGGGGCGTCGGCAGCCGCGCCGGCAGCAGCACCGACCGCGGCGCCGACAGCTGCGAGGATCACCGATCCCACGAAGGCGTCGGCGGCATCGCCAGCGGCTGGGCCGACAGCCAAGCCGCCCGCAGCGTCGACAACTGCGCCGACGACGGTGCCGGCAGCCTCGCTGGCAGCTGCCAGGAGGGCTGCGCGGGCGGCGGCACTGGCAGCCGCTCCGACGGCGGCACAGACAGCTGCTCGGACAGGCCAGGGGCGCCGGCAGTCGCGCCGACAGCGGCGCCAACGGATGCGCCGACTACAAGCCCGATTCCTGCACCGACGACGGCTCCAGCGGCCGCGCCGACTCTAGCTTTAACGACCCCGCCGACGGCTCGGCTGCGACGCCTGCTGCGCCGGCCACCGCGCGGACCGTTGCACCAACGACGGCACCGGCATCTTCCCCGACGGCCACGCTGATTGCGATGCCGACGGATGCGTCGACGACCGCGGCGCCTGCGGCACTTACAGCTGCGCCGGTTGCGGCCCTGGTGGCGGGCGCGCCAACCGCGGCGCCAACGGCGCCATCGACCGGCCCCCTGACAAGCCTGCCGGCCTCGGCACAAACAACAGCGCTGACGATGCGGGGGCCGCCAAGCCGACAGCGGCGCCGACGGCAGCTCGGACGGTTGCGGTGACTTCGGCCCCGACAGCCTCGCCGACAGTTGCGTCGACAGCGACACCATCAGCCCGTCCGACTGCGGCACTGGCAGCAGCGCCGGCCGCGGAACCGACAGCCACGCCAGTGGCGCCAGTAACGGCGCCAACACGGGCGCCGGCAGCTGCGCCAACAGTACCATCGGCAGCCGCGCCGACAGCCGCGCCGACAGCGCCGACTGCAGCGCCGGCGGCCGCGCTGGCTCGGGCATCGACAGCTACGTCCGCCGCGGCACCGGCCGCCTCGCCGACAGATGCGCCGACGGCCGTGCCGGGGGCCGCGCTGGCTGCGGAGTCGACATGTCGACTCCGCAGCCAGCGCGGCGCATCTGCAGATGCGCCGGCCGCGGCACCTACAGCAACGCCGTCAGTTGCGCCGGCAAGCGCGTCGACAGCTGCGATGACCGCAGCACCGACAGCAACGCCGGCGGCCACGCGGGCAAGTGCGTCGACAACTGCACCGGCAGCGGCACCGACGACCGCGCAGACCGCAGCGCCGACGGCCGCGCAATCTGTGGCGCTGACCGCCTGGCCGGCTTTAGCGCTGACACCGGCGCCAGCGGCTGCACATATTGCCGCGCCGACCGCAACACCAGCGGCGGAGCCGACAATTACGCCGACGGCGGCACCGAAACCGGCTTCGACCGCTGCGCCGGCGAGTGCGTCGACAGGGCCCCCCCCACGCTCAGGGGCCGCCGCCGGCGTTGGGGCAGGCGAGCAGCAATGCCGCCGCCCCCACCTGAGCGAGCACCCCGCGGACGAAATGGGCATCAGCATCAACGGCACCTTCAGAGCCCTCGAGGACCTGTCCGGGGAGGGCCTCCGGGCGAACGCGGATGTCTTCGCCGACCTTGTCGTGGAGCTGGAGGTCGTGCGGACGGACGACGTCAAGGCCGTCGGGGACCGCAACGACGACTACGAAAATAGCGAGGACGACGCGGGCTCTCATCAGGGCGTTGCCGCCCAGCGCCTTGTGCTTTGACATCGTGGGCCTGATCTACTTGGAGCGCTCAAGCGCCTCGCTCGCCCGGCCGCGCGTGCGATTTTCGCACCGCCAGCCCAGGCCAAGCGACGGCGCGCCGCCAGCCCTTCGGAGTGCCAGATGGTGCCCGCGGGTAATAACGACAGCACGGTCCAGGTGAAGTGGGAGGACTCCAGCGGAAGGCCAGAGGACTCTCCCGTCGACACGGATCTTGAGGAGGAGCGGGAAGTAGAGGCCCGGACCATTGGGTTGCGCGGCGACGACCGCGCAGACAGCAGCACGAACGGCGCCGCAAACGGTATCGCCGACGACGGAGCTAGCTGTGTCACCACCGGCTTCGCCGACGGCTGCTCCGACCGCCGTTCCGACGTTTTCGGCGATCGCTGCGCCAACAGCTGCACCGACACCGACGCTGGCTGCAAAGCTGGCCGCGGAACCAGCGGCGGCGCCGACAGCGGCACCGGCAGCGGCACCGACAGCTGCGCCCACAAGTGCGCCGATAGCTGCGCTGACTGCTGCGCCGACAGCCGTTCCGACTACGGCACCGACAGCTTCGCCGGCAGCGTCCTCGACGGCCACGCCGACAGCGGCCCCAGTGAGGGCACCGAACAGCTCCCCGACTGGTTCGGCGTCTGCGGCACTGGCCGCGGCACCGGCACCTGGGCAGACGGCCGCGCCGACAGCGGCACCACCGGTTGCGCCGACGGTGCCACTGGCAGAGGCGACGACTGCCGCACCGACCACTGCCGCCTTGGCCAACCTACTGACAGCGACGACGGCGTCGCCAACGGCTGCGCCGACAGCTGCGCCAACCGCAGCGTTGGCAGGCGCGCCGACGACGGCGCCGACAGCCTCGCCGACAGCTGCCCCGAGGGCTGGGAGGACCGCGGCACTGGCGGCCGCGCCAAAGGCAGCATCGACGGCTGTTCAGACAAGTACGTCAACGGCTGCCCCGACAACGGCACCGACAGCTATTGCTGCGCCGACAACGACTCCGACGGCCGCGCCGGCAGCGTCACCAACAGCCCCGCCGACGACGTCGCCAGCAATTGTGACGACTGCTGTGCCGACCGCTGCACCACCGACAGACGCGCCGACGGCCGTGCCGACTGCGGCTCCTCGCGCGTGGCCGCGGCGCGCCACGTCTGTCCACCTACCAGAAGAGTTGAAAGCGGACGGCCGAGGCGATAGCCTTGGCGTCCAATTCTCGAACGGCAACCTGCTGAGAAGATCGGCGGGCATGAGTGCTATGATAGAGAGGAGTGGCGGCAGCGGGGACAAGGAGAGACTCGGAGGACGGGGGGGCCAGGCCGAGGCGAGCGACAGGGCAGCCAGGCAGCGGAGGGGCGCGGATGATGGAGCAGAGAATGGCAAGGAAGCGCGGGCAGGACCAATAGTGAGAGAAAGAGTCACGGCTGGGATCGACAGCCGAGGGCATACAACCTAAGAGACAAGGGCTGTCGCACTGAAACCGGCGGTCTGTAGTCCACCCGTGGGCAAGTAGCTTGAGTGCCGCATTGCTTTGAGCAGGACGCATTCGGACTAGGACCCGTCGGATCTCTTCCCATGGCCACGCTCGAACTTCATTCTCAGAAACGGGAGCCCAGGAGGACACGCGGGCAGCAAACGCACCGACCAGAGGGTCGGGAAACATATTTTCGAGCATGGCCAGGCGGAAGTGGCGCTGCGTCTTGGGTTTGGGCGGCCCGCGGCCACGCGGGGGCGGAGGGGGGGGGCAGGGAGAGACGTGAACGCAGCAGCAGCAGCGGAGGTCATCGGAGCGAGCGAGGCGGGGGAGGACGTGACGAGGCCATGTCCGACGGGTCTGGGAAAACCAGCCTGGGCATTCTCAAGGAAGGCGGCGAAAGAAGCCTGTTGCCAGAAGGGAGGGGGCAGGGGGCCGCGGGCGAGGAGGCAAACAGGCAGGTTGGACTCGGCAGAGGCGCGGAGGAAGGGAAGGACAGACCTCCAGCTCTGAAACGTTTCGAGACTGGCTCTGATGAGAGCCGTAGAGGTGGAAATGAGCAAACAATCAAACTTCGGGCCACCCCATTGTTCGAGATTGAGCCAGCCAGACATGGGGAGCGCACAATGGGCAGTGTGCCACAGACGGGCGAGAAGGGCGGCCTCTGTCCTACTGAAGCCGTCGGGGAGGGGCATGTACTGCGCGACGTAACTCAGGGTCGTCACGCATCTGATGTTGTAGTTGCTGGCAGTCACTCGCGTGGGCACGCCCACAGCGGCAACTTGTGCAGCGCGCAATCTGTACTTCGCCATCGGCGCTGCCCAGCTATCAAGACAAGCCGCCGGCCCGATATGCATACCAAGATACACCAGGGAAGGAACCACCTCGAATTGTCTCCAGTCTGGAATGACAGAATACAGCCAGGTGCGATATCGCAAGACAACATCCTCATCAAAGGGTTCGCCAAGAGGAACGATTTTGCACTTTGCGGCCTTGAGGGTCAGGGCAGAAATTCTCTCAGCGGCCTTGAAGATCCTGTGGGAGATACGGAGCACGCGGAGGGTCTTGATGGCCGCGCCCACGTCGTCCGCGCAGGCGCGCACGATACCGAGGAGCCGATGGTTGACGCTGCGATCGAAGTCCTGCATGAACGGGTCCGCGCCGACGGCGAAGAGGAAACCAGAGCCGGGGCAGCCTTGGATGATGCCGCTCTAAACCAGGTACACGAGGGTGGGTGGGCCAGAGCCGCATGCTGCGAAGCAGCGGACGCCAAAGAGGAGCTGCGAGAAGAACCAGCAGAGAGCCTCAGGGAGACCACATCGCGCAAGAACAGAGCATAGCCAATCGTAGGCCACGCTCGGGAAGGCCTGCTGGAAGTCAAAGCTGAGCAGAGATGGCATCAGAGCGGGGGCCACTTCCTGCATCGAATAGATCCTGGCCGTCGCATCCATCTCGACGAAGTTATCGCCGAAGTTGCGGGTGGGGATGAAGCCTCGCTGGATCTGGTTGGTGGCTTGGGGGGGGGGGGGGATCCTCGAGAGCTTCCTAGTCGCGACGGCAGTCACAATTTTGTTATCGCAGTTCTCGAGCCCGAGTGGGCGGAGATTGTTCGGAGCTCTAATGCAGCCCTGGGGGGTATCGCCGTCCTCGGAGGCCTTCGGGATGAACGCTCCTAGAAGGTCGTTGTACCCAATGGGGACAGGGCTGCCATTCAAGACCCACCACATCATGTCATTCAGGATTTGGGCCGAGAACGGGGACCTCTGAAACGCCTTGTACGGGAGGCCGTCAGGATCTGGAGCCGAGTGGGGCAGGCGGGTGAGGTAGGTCTGGAAGTCCATAACCGAGGGCGGGGCAACATCAGAGACGTCCAAGTGGGGGGCAGAACCTCTGGAGGTACACCGGCGCGGCGTGCATGTCAATGTCTTTGGGCAGGAATACGTCGCGCCAGTGAGAGGAGACCGCATTCTGCATATCTGACTGTGAGGAAACGACAACATCATTTTCACCACGGATCCCTGCGAGCGTCGTGCGGCGGTCCATTGGCGCCCACAATTTTGCTCGCCGTGAGAGACGCTGGAGCCTCCTCCTCAGTTGGCCTCGACCTGGCCAGGCGAGGGGGGGGGGGAGGCAGCGGCGCCAATCTCCGCGCGGACGGAGCTCTGCTGGCTCTCCGCGTCTGCGTACTGGAGCTCGCCCAGCAAGAGAGAAACACGCGCAGGATCAGAGAGAGCAACCCTATCATCTTCACGAACCTCAAAAAGATCACGAGCTAATGGGCAACGAAGAAGACGCGAAGCTAAATTATGATCATGACGCCATACCGCCCGAGAAATGGACCTCATGAGGATCAACTTTGAGGCCATGTTGTGGGGGTCCTTGGAGAGCAAAGCGTTCCTGGCGTAACGGGCGCCTTCTCGAAGCACCCTCTTGTAAAGCTCAATGATCAGAGGGGGACTGAGCTCGGAGAGGTCCAGGGAGGGCAAGAACTCGTCAACGTATCTCTGGAAGTCAGGATGCTCGAAGACGCGCCTCGGGATGGGCTGGTCGTCGGGGGCAGGCTGAGGGCGAGCGCGGAAAATAGCCGTGACAAGGGCGTGAACACTGATTTTGCGCTGTTCAAGGGTCTCAGGAAGGCCCCTAACTTCCGCAACCAAATGCATAGTTGAGGCGATCCAGCCTGGCCACGAGATAAAGATCCTGTCGGTGGCGGAGGTGCGGCGGCGAGCGCCGTTGTAGTGGGTGTGCGCTTCTGGATCCAATTCGACCAAGCGTGCAAAGAGAGGCTGCCACGGGGACCGAAGCTGTCGCCGCCACGCTGGCACAGCAGGATACTCGGCAGCACCCCCTCCGAAGGCACTTCGGGCCGTGGAGGTACTCGAGAGAGGTTAAAGTCGCCGACAACGACGACGAGGTAGTGCTCTGGGTCCGACAGGGCGAAAGCGGGCTCCGACTCGATAGCACGTATGTTCCTATGCGTGTCATGTATGTTGACGTCGTGGATATTTATGTTTCAAGTGCGAGGTGCAGTGATAAGAGTCGGACCCAGACTGCACCCCAGGGCCGAAGAATAATTTAATATGGAGTGCACGACCGCGAAACAGTTCCCTGGCAAAGACCGAGGGCCCGTAGCCTGGGAAGGAAGAAGGGGGATGATGATGATGATGATGACGCGCCTTGAAAGGTCGGTTCTCCCTAAACACAAACCTGAGAAGCCACCAATACGCCAAGCGCGTACTGTAGAGAAAGAGGGAAGCGGGGAGGAGCGGGGAGGAGCGAGAGAGAAGGGGTAGAACAAAGAAGAATCCCAGCCCAAGATTGAAGCCCATGATATTGAACGCCATCAAGAGAGTAAACCAACTGTCCAATTCTGACAGAAATTATGATTGAAACCTGTAATACTCAAATAATCGTGAATGATTAAATCCCACCTTAAATTGAACCCAGGATACTGAATAAAACCCACCCACTCTGAGTAAAGGTGTGAGCAATGAGAAACGCAATACAAGGTGAAGGATAATGCTTGATTGTTCAAAATCTCTTGAGTGACTTGAGTAGCTCCAGTAACTTGAGTAACTCGAATACCTTGCTTGACTTGCGCAAATCAGGAAGTGAGGTGAAGAGAACTTTCATTGAGTCCCTTGAAACCCAAAAACGTAAGTGATAACTCAATCCAATAAAAGTGATGAAAGAAGACTAGACATTGAACTGAATGTCCCAAACACGCAGTGACCCAGAAGATATGGAGGCATACAAAATTATAACTGAAGTCGAGTGAGCCCAACTGTGAAGACCCACTCCAGGTGAACCAAGCCATGTGAGGTAATTGAATTCAAGCAAGTGCGACGCGAGATGCAGTGGGTGTTTATGGTTTGTATTTTGCCCACTATCGATGTTGAAGGACATGCAAGGGGATTGAAGTGAGACTAGGAGACCTCCAAAGGCCGCAGGCCCATGCACCGCAGACGCCAAGAGAAAAGGACTGAGAGACCCCCAGAATGATGATCACGGATACTTCCAACGCCACTTTTCCACAAAGAAGTCTCCATCCCACCAATAGTCCGAAAGGTACCAAACCACTGGGTAAGGCCAGCCCGATTCGGGATCGAACCAAGTGTCATAGTACTCAGTGTACCAGACTTTGGTGTAGACCTTTTCTTCTTCGCAGTAGTTCCACATCCCACCTGAACCTTGAAACCACTTGAGACGCTTCCTGGATTCCAGCTTGGCTGGCAGGCATCGTTTGACCATCCCCTGACTTTTATATGGATGTTCCCAGCCGCTTCGTGCAAGACTACCGCCAGGGTTTGAGGCGAAACGGCTACTGACCATCAGCCAATTCTTTCCAAGGAACTCTCCGAGCCCTTTCGTCGGGTCCTCTGGCGTTTACATACAGTCTGTTAAAGCCGCTGTCCCGGCACGCTTGGAAGAGCGGAATTTTGCACCAGTCATATGTAAGGTATGGACCACCTAGGTCCGAGGGAATAAGGAATCGCGCTGGCAACTTTACCGCCCTTTGGAATAGCAACGTGGAGCAGAAAGAGAATGCTTCAAGGTCTTGCTTGGATAAGAAGCAAATCTTGCGTTTAGACCTGCAAAGTTTCCCCTGAAAGTAGACGTGAGGGTCGGACGCCTTGGGAAGTAGCATACCGAAATCTTGAGCCCGATACTGCAGGGGCGACAGGGGCAAGGAACGAGAGAGGGCCCAGCAGAGGCAGACCGAGGAGGGCGGGATTGTTGCGAAGCCACGGTGTCCCTACGATCACAGAGATCAGGCGGGTCCCAGATAGAATCGCATAAGTGACATCTCCTGGTGTCAGCCAATCCCAAAGGCGGGAGGCAAAGAAGGAGAGAGAACACAAAGAGGTCTTGAAACAGACCAAAAGTGAATTCCGTTGGGGAGTCAAAACCCCGCTCCATTAATATTGGAGCCTGTTCTCTGAGGCTGCCATCAGGTATGATACCCAAACCTCAGAGGATTTCGTCACGTTAAATTTGTGTACTTGCATTCCGTGGAACATTGCCACGGCAAACTTCCTAGTGTGGGGAGCACATGGGCCGCGGAAGAGGCGACGGTCCTTCCCAGTCCGAGCGAACGACCCATGTTGATCAGCAAACAACAGAATAGACCGAATGGAGCCGATGGTGGGAGAAATCCCCTCAATGATGTTCCAGAACCGATCAGGCTCCACATACCCCACTCCCAAGCCTAACTCCATCAAGTCTCCGATGAGCTCTAACCACCTGGAGGTGTCGGGCTCCCTGTTCCACCGCTCTCGGACCATCCTCTGTACATCGGTGACACGGCCCGCCACTGATCGAAGCTCCTCCATGGGCTTGTACGAGGCACGGGTAGGTTGTCTCCTTTGAAGATACCTGGCCATTTGGCCCCAAATGTTCCACCAGATAGTGTAGATGAAATTCCCAGGGTCTGACCATCGGTTGTCATAGAACACGGCGCCCTTGTATGACATTGTCTTGATCTGTACAAAAGACATAGAGCGTACTGCAATTCCCACGATTCCAATAAGGTCTTTGCAAGCCTTACTAGAGAAAAAGGCCTCAAAGAGATTCCATAGCTGTCTCAGAGGTATCTCGAATTCGCGTCCCTTCTCGTACATGTGAAGTGTGACACATCTTCGTGGGCAGTACGATCCTGAATTCGAGGGAACGATCTCGGAACTTTCGATTGCCAGTGCACGTGGGCAAACTGATGCCCATGCCTCAAAGATACAGCATTGGAGCGATTTTGAATTCCATGGCCTGACAACCCTCTGAGGGGCGAGCATGAGTGTGTTCCCAAAACTTGAGAAGAGGTCGGGGCTAGACGTGCAATGCTAATTGAACCAAAATGACTACAGAAAGCTACCATGCCAAACAGGCCGACAGAAAGACAGGGGCCGAGAGATGGAGTGATGGAGAAAAGAGATGCACTTTATCAGTGAACGGACGGCAGTCAAAGTCCTGGCCAGCAAGGCGGAATTAACAATCCCAGGCCGAACCCATTTGTACTGAAGTGAAGAGGTAGACAGACCACCAAACTACCCAAGAAAGAACTTGAAACGACGAGGGCTTGGACCAAGGGTGTACCACAACCCCACTGAGCCCCGTCAGTTGAATCGAGAAGAATAAGAAAAGATGCAGTCCCAGTCTTTGCAAGATGACCTGTGGGCCACATGCCCCGAGAAACTCATGATCCCAAGCATTCCCATATTGAAACGAAAGCCATAAACTTGGCAAAGTAAGGACATTTACGATCCCAGCTGACCCATTTTGGACTGAAATAACGAGTCAAACTAAGGAGAAGGCGGTTCCCAGTTGAGAAGGCCCGTCAAGGCTGTGGACAAAGCAAGAAAGACACCACTACTTTGGCCCTGACGGAAATTGAGAAGAACAGAACTTAATTCATGCCACAGATGAAGAATCTGACGTCCCCAAATGAACCAGATCTGAACCAAAAGGACACTGATGACCCAACGAGAAGAGGAGTTGGTTTGTATCTTCAGAGCTGCCTCGATCACATCAGGAAACGAGGTTTGCAGAGCAAGTGGCACCTAACAGTGGCACCGTTTCCAGTCTCCACCGTTATGAGATCACCAACGTCTTCATACGAGTCCTTGACGTAGAGGAGTGCCACAATACAGCTGCCCGCGAAGATCTGAGATTTATCGTGTAGCCTCTCCTTCTTGGGACAGACCTCAGGGCCAATGGACGCTTCTTTGGTGTAAAACCTCGCGTTAAATAAGTAAATGTCCTTGGAGCGAAACGTGTTGAGCCCAAAGTGCCAAAGGATCTTCGTAACGTCCCTGGTGGTAAGATAGCCGTGCTCACCCAAAACTGGGATGCTTTCCGAAATCAGTGGACCTTGATTGTCGATGATGAAAGGAGTGAGCTCTCGAACAGTAATGATTTGGAAGTGCTCCCCGACCTTTGCCTTGACAGTGTTCAGGCCTGTGAGCTGGGGAACGAAAACCATAATATAGCGCCTTGAGCTGGTATGGTCAGTGCCGCCCTTTGGGGCGAAAATTGGGCACCCCGAATGATCATGCTCCAACTGTGACTTCAGAATTGGAGGACCCAACTTGCTGATCCAGGGCTTCTTATCTTGTTCCCAGCTCTTCGAAACAGGCTGTGACTTTCGGTCAGGCGAGTCGACTTCTGCTTCAGAGCCAGAGGATGAACTCCTGGAGCCTGGAGAGTCCGAAGAAGGCACTTCCCAAGTAGTGCCGCCTGCTGGTTTGACAGGTGTTTCCCCACGATAGTCCTGCGTCTCAGGCAGGATATCATCCGAATCGGGCTTTGACCCAGACCCGCCGCCCTGCGGTTGTTTCTTGAACCCAATTGAGTACTGCATCTTCCTAGCTATCGGCGAACGGCTCCGAGAGGCCGAATTTCCCCTGCGCACAGGTGCAGGAGGTGGGGTGGGGAGAATCCTTGCTTCGCGAGGGCCAGCGCTAGAGGATGCCTTGGCTTTGAGTTCCTGATTCTTGAACTCTACTGACCTCGCTTGATCCTCCTTCTTCTGTTCGAGCTTCTTCTGCAACTTGATTTTCTTATCGTTCGATGTGAGAATGGGTTTCGCTTCCATCTTGACCTGACGATTGCGAGCCCAACGATCTAAGGCGTGGCGGTCGAAGCCAAAGAAAAGAGGGATAGTTGGCTGAATCTGATTCCCAGTCCAATCCAGGTCCTGAGAGTAAAGGGAGTCCGTGGTGAAAGTAAAGAGCCCCAATGGGCGCAGTGCGATACCGAAGTGTGCCTGGCGGAGGGAGGGAACAGAGTGACGACGCCGCCCTTGTTCGAGACGGGGAGGAAGGAGGAGGCCGCAGAATACTTCGCAGTGGACATGTGCAGAAAATCGTCAAGGTCAAACCTGCTCCCGTGAGCCTCCTGGAGACCAATGATCCTGAACCCGCGGAACACTCCCAGGAAAAAGTTCTGTTTCGCAGTCCGCATTCTCGGGCAATGATGAAATGGAGCTCTCGCATTCCAAGTGGCCAGCCCGAGCTCAGAGGAGGATGGGCCACCCGTCTTCAAGAACAACTCGTTAAAGACGCCACTGGGCGGGCGCGGCGGGAGCGGTGCTCGAGCTGGACGAAATAGCCTCGACAATCCTAGGTTCGACAGTTGCCCGATCGAGGCCCTTGGCGCGGAGGTTGTCCTCCTCCCATTCGATGGTCGGCATCTCATTCGGCTTGGGGGTGAAGCGGAGGAGGGGCTTCCACTCGCAGCTAACGATGCCCGTGGACTTGTCGGCATGGAGCTTGAGGTTGGGGTCGAAGGAGGAGAGGATTTTGCGGGCCTGCTTGGTCGCGAGCTCGCGGCGGACTTGGAACAGGTTCTTGTCCTCGGAAATGCACAGGTCGACTGGCTGGCCAGTCGGCCCTCGCGCCTGCGCGCGGCGGTAGGTGCCGTCGTCGAGGCGCACGTTGGGGAGCGCCTGGGACACCATGCGCGCAGCCCAGCCAGGGGCGCCACGGATGCGGATGGTGAAGCGCTTCGCGGCGGGGTCGCCCTCGACGCGCCAGCCGCCCTCTTCGAAGTTAGAGTCCGCCAGCCACTGAGCAACTGCCTGGGAGATAGCCTCGCGAGAGACCATCTCAGCAGCACGGACAACGAGGATGCACGGGCTGGTACGCCGCTCGAAGCTACCGCCGCTAGGCGGGGCGGCAGGCGGTTCGTCATTCTGAACGGCGCACAGGGACTTCTTGAGCTCGGCAATCTCCTTCGCCATGATGTCCATTCTGGAATTGAATGTGTTTTGGCTGGCCTCCATCTTGGCGAGCCTGGCTTCAACCTGTTGACTGAGACCACTGACGCGCGCCGTGACAGAGCGGTTGAGCTTGAGCATGGTGGCCTGCAAGGTCTGCATGGCCGAGAGGATCTCCTGCTTCTGGGCATCGACGTAGGTACGAAGATCGCCATCAAGGAGAGAAACAGGAATAGGAAAGTCGCCTTCACAAGATTGCTGCGACGGGAACGTGGGGACGGCCTCAAGCTGGCGCTCGAGCTCTTCGACCTCGGAGGCGGCCATGGCAGAGATTCTCGTGAGACCGTCGGGGCTGCCCTTGCCGCGGCCCTGTGACCGTGGGGAGCGGGATCCACGGGTCTCGCCATGCGGGGGTATCTGCGAGAGGGAGGAATGGGCGTGTGTCCGCCAGCCCTTGACGGCTGGATAGCTCGGAGCTGCCTCGCTCAACCTCGGGCCTGTCCCGAACCTTGAGCCAAAATGGCAAAGGAATGCCGACTGCGGCTCCTACAGCGTGTCTGGCTGCGGCCACGGCGGGCGCGTCGGCTTCGGCGTCAACGATGCCGCCGATTGGCTCCCTGACAGGTTCGCAGACTTCGGCATCAACAGCGGCGCCAATAAGTGCGGAGACCACCGGGCCAGCAGCGGCACCGACAGTGGCGTCGACAGCTGCGCCGGCTGCAGCCTCGACAGCGTCGCCGACAACTGTGCCGACAGCGGCGCAGACAGCCCTGTCGACTGCGGCACATGCAGCAGCGCCAGCAGCGGAGCTCATGGCAACGCCAACAGCAGCACCGATAGCAGCGCCGACATGTGCGCCGGCAGCCGCGCTGACTGCGGCATCGATAGCCGCGCCGACGGCTGCGCCGGCATCGGCGCCGACAGCGTCGACGGCGGCATCGGCAGCCGCGCTGGCGGCGGCAGCGACAGATGCGCCGGCTGCGGCACCGACCTCCTCGCCGACAGACGCGCCGACGGTGGCGCCGAGAGATGCGCCGACCACGGCACCGACGACGGCGTTCACTGCGGAGTCGACAGCTGCGCAGACAGCGGCACCGACAGCGACACCGACAACTGCGCCGGCGAGTGCGTTGACAGCCGCGCCTGCTGCGGCACCGACAGCCGCCCGGACCGCGGAGCCGACATTTGCGCAGGCTGCTGCGCTGACCGCCTAGCCGGCACTCGCCCCAGCAGCGGCGGGAACAGCCGCGCCGACTGCGGCGCCGACAGGAGCGCCAACCGCGGAACGGACGGCTGCGCCAACAGCGACACCAACAGCTGCGCCGACGAGTGCGCCGACAGATGCACCGACTGTGGCTCGAACAGCCTTGCCGACCGTTGTGCCGACGGCCGCGCCAACCGCAGCACCGATAGCTGATAGCTGCGCTTGCCGCGGCGCCGACGGCGGCATCGAAAGCCCCACCGACGGCTGCGCTAGCAGCGGCGCTGACAGCTGCGTCGATTGCGGCACTGGCGGCGGCGCCGGCACTTTCGTCGACAACGGCGCCGATTGCAGCACCTGCAACTGCGCCAGCACGTTCGTCGACAGTTGCGTCGATTACGCCACCGACAGCCGCGCCAACGGCAGCACCGACAGCTGCATCAGCTACGGCACCAACCGCCTCGCCGACAACACGGAGCACCTCGCCGAACGCAGCGCCGATGGCCTCGCGGACAGGTGCTCCGCCGACAGCGTTGACTGCGGCACGGGCAGCCGTGACGATTGCGGCACCAACAGCATCGCCGACAGCTGCACCAGCGGCCACACCGGCAGCAGCACCAGCAGCTGCACTTGCAGCGGCGCTGACAACGGCATCGACAACCTGGCCGACAGCAGCGCCGATGGACGCGCCGGCCGCCGCACCCGCAGCTGCGCGACTACGGCACCGACGTCCGCGGCGACCTCGGTATCGGCAGCTACGCCGACTGCGCCGCGGACAGCCCAGACGACTGCAGCACCCGCAACCGCGCCGTCTGCGGCACTGTCAACCTGGCCGACGGCTACGTTGACGGCCTCGCCGACTGGGGCATCGACAGCCTCGCTGACAGAGGCCCCGATGGCTGCACCGACTGCGGCGCAGACAGGATGGTAGAGCGGATGGTGTTGGCCAACGGGTTCACCGGCAGAGGCTCCGACCGCGGCGCCGACGGCCATGCCAACGCTCGCGCGACGCTTCGGCCTGCCTGGCGCGGGCGATCTCTACCAGCAGGCGCTCGCGTCCGGGGGCTACAAGGGCGCGGCGACCGTCGCGGCGCAGTGCAGGAGTGGGCTGCTCCGTACGCCGCAGACCATCCAAAAGTTCAAGACAGACGCCACTGGGCAAACCGTCCCCGATCCTGCACTACTTACTTCATCACGCTGTTCGAATACGGCAAGCTGAAGGCGCTGGAGCCCTCGGAGCTGGTGCACCCGGTGGTCGCGCAGCAGAAGCGCGGCTTGATCGAGGAATGGCAGAAGGAGGAGAAGCTCGAGTGCACCGAGGAGGATCGAGGAGTGGATCGAGGAGTGGCAGAAGGAGGAGGATCGAGGAGTGGCACAAGGAGGAGGATCGAGGAGTGGCAGAAGGATGAGAAGATCAAACCGCGCCCTGCGGCTCGCTCGCGTACGCGCCGAACCCGAAGCACTGCAGTGGTGAGGGCGGCTACGACGAGGCCGCCGCCGAGCCCGCGTGCGGGTGCGTGTTCAACAAGGGCCTGCTGCGGGCTGGCGAGACCTGTAGGGGGCCACAGGCGCCGACGGAGCCAGGCGGGCTCCCGGCGGTGAGGGACAACGAGGCGCCGCCGCCAGCGCGCTGGCCATGGGCCGGGCGCGCCAGGCGCGCGGCGCCACCATGCGCCCGCGGGCAGCCGGAAGCTGGGGCGGCGCGGCGCTGGCGCGGCACAGCGGGCGCGGCGAGGGGCGCGAGAGGCCCCTGCGCCTGGCGCGCCAAGCACGCGGCGCCAGGGCGCGCAGATAGGGGCTGGCACTGGCGCAGCGCGGCGCGGAGCGCAGCGCAGCGGCCTCGGCGCGGGCAGCACAACTGGTGCCGAGGCAGTAGGGGCGGTACCCCGTCGGGCAGACCAGAGGGGGCCCTCTGGTCCAGCCCCTAACGATACGCATGCATTTGGTGCGCCCGTGTTCCCGGAATGGCAGCGCCGTGGCACCGCGCTGCAGCCCGAGCTACCCGTCGTGGGGCGATGGGGAGGCTCGGCGGCGCAGTGCTTCCAGTTTTGGCGAGCTGGCGAGGCAGCGTCGGCGGGAACGACGAGTCGATGGATAGCTCCCTGCACTCGCTGGAGGAGCGACGCCGTCGTGATGGGGACGGTTTGCGCCGAGTCCAGCTCTTTGGGGTGGCCCTTGCATGGTCACGTTGAGCTTGCATCAGTGGGAACCGGTGGCACTTCATGAACCACCACGGCCACCCGCTGAAGGAGGTGGCGGCAGAGCCCGCTGGCGCGTGGCGTAAGATGGTGGAGCTGGAGCGCGCGCGCGCACGCAGCGCCATGACATCATCTTCATATGAGTCATGCTTGCTGCTGCCTCCTCGCCTTGAGCCTCACGCCCAGGTAGGGCCAAGTTTCGGTAGTGCGCGACTGCTGACCCAGACAGCTTAGTTGTTTGGCTGTTAGCTTAAAAGGTAGGCTTTCTGGGGCCCCAGGATGCGGAGGCTTCTCCTCTGGGTCTCCCTTGCCCCCTGCTCCTGCTCTCTGCATGCTTTCTCTCTCCCTCTCGCTCCCGCTCAAGCTCCCTGGGGCTCAAGCTGGCCCACCGTGGGGGCAAAGTCCCTCCCTGCCCTGTGTGGTGGGCTCCGCCGGACCTGACGTGTGCGTCAGGCGGCAGAGCCCGCTGGCGCGTGGCGTAAGATGGTGGAGCTGGAGCGCGCGCACACGCAGCGCCATGACATCATCTTCATCTGAGTCATGCTTGCTGCTGCCCCCTCGCCTTGAGCCTCACGCCATAGGTAGACTAAAGTTTCGGTGGTGCGCGACTGCTGACCCAGACAGCCATCTGTATTCAATGGTCGTAGCGCGTTGTCCACGCGCGCGCATCCTCAGCCCAGTGCCTCTGCCTGAAGGCCGGCCTTTGCGGTGTCGTTGTTGAGTGCACCTTCCCCCTCGGAGTAGCGTGCTTTGGCGGGTCCGAATAGCATACAGCACTGGTGATGCGCATCTAAGATGCGGATTATGGCTTTACCTGGTATCTCGGATCCAGCACCATACCGAATGCAACGATCGATTATATGAAATATCTGGTGTTCCTGTTTCTAGAGCAGCAGATCGCATTCGACTTCGTCGTTAAACTTGCCAGGTAGTGCAGTAGACGGCATGACGGCGTGCCCTGGCTTGCCCCAAGCCCTGCGCCACCGACGTGTATCACAGACGCCCTTTGCCAAGTTCAGCCTGGCGCTGCGCAGACAAGCCTTGTTTAAGATGAGTATCCTCTTAGGCTCTTTGGCGTGGAACCACCGCGAGCGTAGTTTGCGAAACTCTCGACTTGCCGCACCTGGGTCATGGCTGCGCAAGTTCTGTAGACTAGTTAGCACATAGAATCTTGACCAGTTTGGAAGCCTTGTACGAGCAGCAGGGTTGCCCGTAGGTGGTGGTGACGGTGGATCCCCTCCTTACTGCCGCCCTCGTCTAGCCACTATTTGCGGTGGCCGTCTGCGATCATCCGGGCCGCCTGCTCCGCTCGAGCCAGGTTGCCCCGTAGCCGGTTTAACGGCATGTCTGCCTACTGTGACGTCGTGGCTGCTGGCGCCCGCTGCTGGCCCAGCTCTGGAACCGGGCCTCGGAGCTCGTGGCCGCGCAATTTGCGCGGCGGCTGGCGCCTCGGACGCAGCTGCCGCCGCAGGCGGTGGTGCGTCGGAAGCAGCTGCCGCCGGCAGGGGCCGGGGGCCGCTGTCCGCGGCAATCAAACTGCTTCCGCAGTTTGGCAAATTTGCATTTGCCAGGGGTACGTTGGTGACCAGGTTTAGCCTGACCGTAGTTAGCCTTGCAACTTTGGCATTTCCAATAGAAATCATCCCAGTCGTACCACTTACAGCGAGAGGGCCCCTGTCGGGATGGGGAGTGGATGTCAACGTTGTCCGCGCATGCTCGGCACCCCCATCCTCCCGATGGTGGCCCCACGGCCCATCCGTCAGGATGTCGATGGATAGGTGGGTCATCGAAGTCGAATCCTCGTATGTTCGCGACGAAAATAGAAGACGAATGAGGATGATCATGAAAGGAATCACGACTCACTAGGAACATGTCATGCACAATTTGAACTGCTTCAACGAAGAGGGATTGCATCTCCAGGGTATTAGGCTGCCCTGGCCGGTTCCTGGTTGCAAGCCGAAGCATATTGACGATGGCCCGTGCACCGTTTGCTCTCGATGGGTGTTAGCACAAGACGGGGGCTGGCCACTATCTCAATATGTTCGCGTATGAATAACCATGGGAGTCACGAAGACCCGCGGCGCATTGGTCAACATTGACTTTGCGAGTGCCCTCGCATTTTGCCAATGTCGCCCATGGCGGTAATTCATCCACCCAAATGCCCATTGATTGTTCCCGTAGGTCAAGTCGTCTGAGGTCGTCTTGTCGCACGGCACCCCTTCCACAAAACTTGATGTGTGGAACGTCTTATTTGTGGTATTCATGCCGCGTGTCAATGTGGGCCTTACAGTTGAAGTAGGACGGCAGTCCGGTCGTTGTGCAGTTGGGTTGTAGTATAACAACCACGACTAAAACCAAGTCCAAATAGTACACGACTGCGTGCTGGACGTCCTTGTTTCCACGGTCGACGAAGGAGCGTTTGTCGACGTTTCCCCCTGAAGACAGACCTCGGCGGATGGCTAACTGCTACAATCCCCCGCTACCTGCGCGCAATTCCAGCGCGTCCACCTCGCTGTGTCGTCCGTAACAAGGTTGGCATTATGGGGAACACATCGGCATGCGCATCCGCAGGCAAGCCCCGCTGGCACCGTGATAAAAAGTTCCCTCATATTCGTCACCGTCGGTGTCTAAGGCAACGTCAGTGTAGTATGATCCACGCCCGTGGCCCTTCAGGTCTTCGCCGTCGTCGTCGTTGTCTCCGACTACCTTGGGCATCTTGCGTGGTTTGACTCCGGCTTCTCTATCAACTTCCTGCTTTTCTTTCTGATTTATCCAGGCATCGGTGGGTGGCGCTGTCTGCTGTTCTTCATGATCAAGGACAGCTGCAACCGCCACGTGGAGACGCGGCCTCGGCACGCCGGCGTCTACGTGGACAGGGGCCTGGAGAAGGCCCTGCACCAGGATGTCCAAAAGAAAAGAGAGGCTGCCAAAGGTGAAGGGCGCGGGGAGGGCCAGGCGCGCAGCTCCGGGCACAACGACAACTGACCAGGAAGCGCCCCGGGAGCTGACCAGCCTGCAAACGGCCCCCCAGGCGCAGCGTGCCGCGACCGCCTTCTTCCTCTCCCACCGACTTACGGCAAGATCCTTGTCCAACCCACTGCTGGCCACGCACGCCGCCTGTCCCCCCTTCCCCCCCCCCCTTCGCCACCTGGCTTGGGGCCGCGCGCCCGCGTGGCCCCCCGCCTGTTCCCCCGCGGCCTCGGCTGGAAGGCTGGCCCAGGAGCCCGGCAGCCCACGGACGCCCCCGTCGCGTGCACGGGGCAGGCACGCGCAGCATGACGAGCGCTGTAGCGGTGCACGCGGTACGTGCACGGCTCCACTAGCGGCGTTTGCCTACTGGCCCACCTGCACCCCGTCTGCGTTACCTGCCCCCCACCCCGCCTCCTGTCTGTAAAGTGCATTGGGACCGCGTGTCCCACCTGATCCCACTGGGTGCCCAGCTCCTCCCGCGTGAGCACCGATGGCGCGGGCTGGCGCGTCGACGGCTGGCGGTGGGCGCCGGCCGTTCTCCTTCCTGTTCGCTTCTTCCCCTCCCGCTCGCTTCCCCCCTCTTCCCATGGCGGCGGCGCCCAGCACTGCGCGGCTTCGGCCCGGCGCTAGGCGCTGCGCCCTGCCGCCTCGGCGGCCCCGCTCGCCGCGGCGCTGCGCGGCTCAGGCCCGGCCCATGGCATTGCGAACGTCAGCGCATCGTGCGCGGCTGCTGCCCGTCTTCACGCGCCGTCGATGCAGGGCAGGCCCCCCCCCCTGCAGCTCACCGACTTCCTGTCGGTCATGGGCGGCCCGTTCGTTTGGAGGCCGCACCTCAAGCTGCGCTGCTACCCGGTCGCGGATTGGACTACCACCCCGGGCCTCCTCTGCGTTATCTAGTGGCACAACGTTGCTCATCGCCTTCGCGGCGCTCTTCCTCCTCCTGGGCGTCGACTTGGTCAAGTGGCGCGTCCTCCCCTGCAGTGCTTGAGGCTGGTGTTCGCGGAGTGCCGTTGACGGCGAAGCCATTTCCTTCGTCTTCGGGGCCTTCGCCCTCGGCCCCGGTCCACGGCGCGCCTTTTCCCGCGCATCCACTTCGGCATCGCCTGTTCCCCGGGCCCCGCCCGCTCCGGCCGCCCGAGGCCCCGCCTTCCTGTGCCCTGTCTCCCTAATGAAACCGGAGAACAGCCCCAATCAGAATTTTGTTAGGGTTATAGGGCTATAAGGCAATAGGGCGATTGGGCTATAGGGTTATACGGATATCGGGCTATAGGGCTATATATGGGCGATCGGGCTATAGGACTGTGACCTATAGGGCCATAGGGCTATAGGGCTATGGGGCTATAGAGCTATATGGGCTATGGGGCTATAGGGATATAAAGCTATTAGGGCTATAGGGATATAAAGCTATAGGGCTACAGGGCTATTGGGCACCCCCGGGCACCCAGGCACCCCCGGGCACCCGGGCACCCCTGGGCACCCGGGCCCGGCCACCGAAATCGGCCACCCGGGCACCCCCGGCACCTGGCCCCGGCCACCGAAATCGGCCGCCGACCTCACCTCAGCATTATATCCGCTAGGACCCCCATACAGAAGCAAGCTATGATTGGGGAATTAAAGCTGCGCGTAGCCTGCCTAGCTTTTAGCGGAAGAAGTTCGCTCTCGCCCCGCGCATCAACAAATGATACCAGAGAAAAGCCCAATCATTTTTTTGGGGGGGGGGCCATGGGGCTTTAGGGCTTTAGGGCTATGGGGCTATAGGGCTATAAGGCGATGTGGCCATAGAGATACAGGGCTAGAAGCCTTTAGGGCTATGGGGCTATAGGGCTACAGGGCTGTAGGGCTATACGGCTATTCGTGCTATTCGGGCTATATACGGTTATAGGGCTATAGGGCTATAGTGCTATAGGGCTATGGGGCTATGGGACTATGGGGCTATGGGGCTATGGGGCTATGGGGCTATGGGGCTATACGGCTATAGGGTTATAGTGCTATAGGGATATAAGGCGACTGGGCTATTGGGCTAAGCACCCCTGGGCACTTCTGGGCGCCCCGGGCACCCGGGCACCCCTGGGCACCCGGGCACCCCCGGGCACCCCCGGGCAGCCGGGCACCCAGCCCCGGCCACCGAAATCGGCCACACACCTGCATGGGCACCCGGGCACCCCCGGGCACCCCCGGGCACCCCCGGGCACCCGGCCCCGGCCACCGAAATCGGCCGCCCACCTCACCTCAGCTTTATATCCGCTAGGACCCCATACAGAGGCAAGTTCTGATTGGGGAATTGTTCTTTATCGGGCGAAGTAAGTGTCGGGAAGTCGGGAACAAGGGGTTCGGGAATGCGGGGTAGCGCGCGGCCACGCTCAATCGAAGGGGGGGGGGGGAAAGACGATCGCCATCGACGGTCGCAACCCGCCTTGGGCGCCATCGCTGTCCCTGGCCTCCGAATAGGACTGGCGCCAGAGGCTCCCAGCACAGTCGAATACGAATGTTCGTCACGCCGTTTGGTGATTGTCTTTGCACTTGTACCCGATAGGTTGCTCTTGAACCTGGATGTCCTGTATGATAATATTGTCGTCAAGGTTCATCGTCACCCGGCGTGCCACATAATCCCATTCAGGGCCATTCTAGGAGACTGGACGTAAGTCCGAGCTCCTTTATCTTCTCGAGTGCGTACGCTGGGGCGCACAGCACTTGAATGATTTCTCTGTGTTTTATGATGGTCGATTTGATCAATCAGCCTTGCAGTCATGATAGCGATTCTTTGGTTCTGCCACTCCGCCACCTGGGCGCCGTGGCCGTACCAGCCTTACTCATGTTCTGCTTGTTGCGCAGGCTCCCCCCGCAACTTGGAATGTACATGTCCACAGATTGGTGGGGGTGCGCGCGTAGGTGGTTGCCACCTGTAAGTACGAGCCGCTCGGTAAACGACTCGAACGGTCGAACTTCAGACCAAAGTGGCAGCATCGCAGTTGCATGATCTGCAAGCCTAAAACTTCAATCGCGTCACGCACAGAACTTGTTAAATTCCAAAAGTATCCTGGAGGTGCCATAAGTGCAATAGACATACGTAAACCCCGAGTTTTGATCATGCGATTTCGGACGCGTTGATAATGTGGCCCCGCCCGCTTCCCAGGCAGCCACACATGCCAGTCATCGGGCGTCGCCACCCACAGTAGTGGGTAATCCCCTGAAAGTAAACCACCCGAGTACTGCGTACCAATAGAGGTCCAAGTTCGGAGCAGCGAACTCCTGATCGGCAGGCGTGGGTTTGCCGCCGAACACTGTGTTCCTGCGATGCTTGGTCTCAAGGGAATTGTTCATCATAGACTGGATCGCGCGTGATAGAATCTCGTCAATGCCATGATTGGTGCCCTTGGCGTCCTCGGGGATCATGCATATGCGGGCGTCATTGGGGGTGGGCGCCCCCGCGCTGCTAGACGCTGGTTGCCCCATCCATCGGCTCCACATCTACAGTTCCCTTGATGGGCGCGGGTGCCTCCTCGCACTGAGGGTTGGCCGCGATGGCACCGGCCTCCGCTGCGACCCCGCACTCGTCAACCTTAATCGCCAGGTGCCCCGGTGGCGTCTATTTCAAATCCAGCACCCTGGCGCCCTTGCCCCGGAGGAGCCCGTGCATGTATAGAACCCGGGATGGTCATCTTTTCACTTCCTTGTTCAAGGATCAAGATGGCACGCACGTTCGGCATGCCCCTTAGCCCCAGGGTTGCGGGTCAATGCTCGCCAGAGCCCTCGGCGACATTGGCTGAGAGGGTGTCTAGCCTGGCAATAGCGGGTGCCCCCGCGGAGTCGCCAATATATATATATATATATATGTATATGTGTGCGTGTGTGTGTGCGCAAGCGATTTTGCAGTGCATTAACTCATCGCAAACGGCGGCTCCAGCTCTCATTCCAGACACGCGCAGCCTCTTCGTCAGAGTCAGCCTTTTGATGCCGCGCCCATGCGAGCGTGACGCTCGTTCAAATGCCTGCGCAGTCTTCAAACCAATAAAGTTTATGCGACTGCCAATGTCCAACAATATAGTCACCCTTACATCAATCATAATTCGACTGTTCGCTGCTACGGCTAACTCCAATCATGCTTCGACTGTTCGCTGCTACGGCCACCTCATGTCGTCCACAAGAGATGCCAAGCACAACGGACAACGTTGTGCCGTGCATGCCATTGCGGTGCCTCCGATCCATCGCCAACCGGCCCCTCGTCACATACACAAAGACGTTCATGCGCCCCCTGGCGCCCTAGAGGGGTACTCGTCATACAAGGATGAGGTTGGGTAAGCGGCACGTTCTCAAAGGTGTCCTCGTCGGCGCGCACGGCTATCTGGCCATCTGCGTTGACCATCAGCACCGTGCGCAGCATGTCTCGCTCAGATATGGCACTGGCGCCGCTGCCTGCACTCGCTGGGCTCTCGGTTTTGCGCGAGCGTAGCGGGTTTTCCCCACGCCCTGCCATATGGCGTGCGAAGCCATTGTGAGCTTGCCTCCGCGGCTCTCTCAATGCGTCCCAGCCATGCCTCATTAGCAGGCAACTCTGCTGGCGTCGTTGCAGCAAGTTTCCCTGCAGTAGCTGCTGACCCGGCTACAGGGGGCATCTGCACGTCTGCAGCTGGCATAGTTGCGGTTGGGTTCGGGCGCACATATGGAGGCGCAGCAGCATGCCCCGAAGATGCAGCTGGTGTCCCTGCAGTAGCTGTAGATCCTGTCATCATAGCCGTGATACAGTTCAGCTCTTCACGGAGGTCTCTGAATTCATGTGCCCCGCCGGGAATTTCTTCATGTCGGTCCGCTGCGTCATGCCCCCCAGCAAGGGCACATTGAAACTCAGCTGCGATGGGGCCTATACGCCGCTGCAGAAGGCGCATGGTGCCTCGCTTGGGGCACCTTCCAGCTGCCGCTCCGCGCGCGCGCGTGCTGCGCGATCCCAACACTGCGCATGGCAACTATGGCCACATCGTGGCACACGAACTGTCCAATGCATATGGCACAATTGGCGAAATCACCGTCACAGATGATCGGTGGCGTTGCTGATGGCCTAGCGCGCGCATGCCGCTCAAGTGTGGGTTCTCCCATTTCATATCGGCTAGGTGGGATTGCAGGCGCCGCTGGTGGCCCCGCCGGCACCGATCGCATCGCAACCATTGCTGAAAGACCCACGGCGGGTTGCCCCGCAGCCGGAGGAGCAGCGGGTGCCCCCGCGCGATTCATCGCGCGGCGTAGCTGTCGCTCCCGATTCCGCCGTTGGCGAGCAAGTTGCACTGAGAGGTTGGCCTGCTGCGCCTCATGGATGGCCAATATTTCGGGACGCAGCTCTCCCATCGATGCAAGTACTCGCAGCTCTGGACTACGTTGATTCACTTCTTGCTTCTTGGTCGACGGGGGCCTGCCAGGCACCAGCCTCGCATCCAGTTCCCCGTCCCCCGTGACCTATGGAAATCCCCTGGATACGTAGCTGGGGCATATAGAAATCGTTTGCTGTCGCCCGTGCGCGCGGGTTTTCGGGTCGACTGCCGACCCGATGGGGTGCCCGTCGTCTGCGCATAGTAATCAAGAAACATGGGCGAATCCATGTGGCGCCACAGGCCGCTCGGCAGCCGTCGGATCATATATCGGATGGCAGAGAAACGCCGGTCTGTACCCATGCCTGTTTGGGTGGTCCACCGATGGATTAGCACCTGGAACACTCCCAAAGTCCCTGGGCGGAATCCTGCTGGCGCTCGGAAGATTTATTCCGCCCCGCCTCATGCTCTCCATGGCCTCTCGCATCTGCCTATGCATCCACTGCTGCTGTCGCAATTGGCCCTCGGTCCCCTGGCCAGCCTCCTGGCCCGCAATGGCAGGTTGCCCCGCAATAGCACGTGGAGGTTCAAAGGTGATGTGGCCTGCAAGGCTTGGCAGAGCTGGGGGCCCATCCCGATGCTTTGGACTTCGGCCTGCAGGATATTTGTGCCCCCAACACTCTGCGGAGTGCCAAATGGGGTCGCGGCCCTGCTCGCGGGCGCGAACGCAGCGGGCCGCCCCGCAGGCGCAGGCAGCTGTTGCGCCTGATTACGCCACGGGTCGCTCGCATAAGGTCCGTTGTTTGGCGCAGCCCCGCTGGGTGTCATGCCAGACACATCAGCGCTCTGAGCTTGAATCCATGACCCATCCGAGCCTCCTGCAGGCGAGCCCGCTTGATGCACCGAATATCGGAGCATGATGTGCCTCCGCCGTATGTGTCAGAGTAGGGAATCGCAGGTTGTGGGGAGTACCCGGCACAATCCATCCCTTTAATGTGACAGCCGCATGCATATTCATACCATTCCTTTGGCACAGGCTTGGGACTTTGCAGGCTACCCCACTGAGTGTCGCCAAGAAACAATGCGTTGACCAAAACTTGCTCAACTCGGTCGTACCTGCGCTGGACAGCGTTAGGCTTGATGCCCATAAGCTGGACAATTGGACTTTGCGGAACCCTGCGTTGATGCCCGAAATCATGACGATGTCGTTGGCAGACCGCCAGGCCAGGAGGTCGTCGCGAAGTAGATTGTTGAGGCTCACCATGATCAGAACTTCGGATTCCATCCGCAGGCCTGACTGAATCCGCCTGTCCCCAGGTAAGCACGGGCACCCATGCATCATCTGCCTGCTTCTCCCCTTAGGATTGTCTTCGCTACGGCAAGACAGACCGACATGTAGCATGTTCGGGATGAACGTCCGTTGGGCCCCGTGCGTGAAGTAGCATGGCGCTCCCTGTTCGTTCAGGTCTGTGACCTTCGAGCACAGGGCATTTGATGCCTGGGCTGCTGTGTCCACTGCTGGGCCGCAGGAAACACGTGGGGCGGGTTTCCCCGCGGAAAGGTAAAGAGGCCCCAGGACGCGCGCGTAAATGCACACAAATAAAAGGTTCCCCATATTTTCATATATGTCCTAAGCTTTTGTCTTCCCCCACTTCCCATATTTCCAACATTTTCTTGGAGATCGTCGATTAATTGTCTGTGTTGTTCCCTCCTGAATATGAAGATTCCCCACCTGGAGTTAATTCTTCTGCATGCCGGAATTGTCGAACATCTCGCATAATTCAAGCGCGGGAAGCTGCCCAGCACCAGCCTCGGAGGCAGTTCTTGATGACGCCCGGATGATGGCTGCGCCAGTCTTCGCCGCTCTTCGGCTGCCAGTTTCCCAGCAATTCGCCAAGGTCTACCCAGCCGCCGAATTCGTCGAACGAGTTGACACAGTCCGCGAACCGATAAGAGACTCTGTCTCTGTGAAATGGCTTGCGCCAGGTGGCTGCTGCGAGCCACTCCGAACAACAACGCTGATCTTTATCGCCCGGAAGCTTCGCACTAACGCGGTAAGGATACAGCGTCGGCGATAGGCATTCCGCCTCGGACCTGTAGCTGGGGGCAGGCTGTGCCCGCAAAAGTCGCGGGCGCGCTGGCGTTCGAAGAGCGCCTGCATCAGCGTGCGCGGCGGCGCATGCCGTCTCGCATTGCAGACCCTGTAGCGGTCTGACCCGTCGGCGGCATGGGGCCCGCGTGCCGGGTCGACCATCATCCGTCGAGGTGCGCCCGGGGTCCCCCAGCAACGCCTGCCCCCCTCGACTAGTTCAGGGGCGATGGCAGGCCGTTGCCCCGCAAGCGCAAACGACGGTTCAGCGGGTGCCCCCGCGGGGGCTACTGTCGCAGCTGGCGCTGCGGAAGAGTCTGCACTCCCAGACGTATTCCCCCCTTCGCGAATATCAGCGAACTGACATTCAGTGATATCCAGAGCAGCCCCCGGCGCCTTGGACGCAGAATGGGGCGCCTTCCCATCTTCGCATGGCTGCGAGGGGCGCGCCCTGGATGCGCCCTCCAATGATGGAGCCCAGCCAGCCCCCCTACGGGGCCAGGGCCTGCCAGGAGTTGGGCCACGCAGGAATTGGAGTTCCTTCGGCGCGGGCGCGCTGCTGCCCTGGAGCACCCACCGATGCTGCAGCGGCCGCTGCTGCCCCACTGGAGCACGGTCTGCGGGCAAGTTTCCTCGCAGCTCTTTGCGATTTATTGTTTCCAAGGCCGGCCTCAGCCGAGCCGGCTCTCTTCCTTCGCTTAGGCGACGCTGGAGCTGGTGACCTTGGCGTACTTGGTGATGGAGATTAGACGAGTTCCTTCTCAGATCGCTTCTTCTCCTCAGATTGGCCCTGGGGCTTCGGGGGGCCCTCTGCCTCTGCTGCGTCGGCAGGCGCCCCCGCGTTCGCGGGTGCAGCAGGCCCCCCCGCGCCTCTGGATGGAGATCTATCTGGAGTGGGGTCCCTTTTTGGTATGTAAAGTGGCATGTTCTCGATGTTCGCCTTGCCTTCACACTCCGAATAGCATCTTCCGTCGCGCACGCAGCCCAGTGCCTTGGCGCCGACCCATCCGACTTCCCCGGAATGTTACGACGCCATCGCACCCGGCGCCAAGTTCATGTCCTCCGTCGCTGGATGAGTGACGCCCAAATCCGCAGTCGTTGACTCGCTGCTGTCAGTCTCGCATGTGCACTCTGAATCATGAGCAGCGGCAGCAGGGCCAACTGCCTTAGCAAGGACAGGATTGTCACTCTCTCTGTCGCCCTTCGGAATACCAGCACCTCCGTGAGAGATAGAAGCGGGTTGCCCCGCAGATGAGGCCGCGGGCATCGCATCATGATATCCTCGATTGCATCGCCTGAGGCGGTGATATTCATCGAAGTTCTTCCACTGTTACTCAACGCGCATGGTCTCATGTCCAGTGAGAGGCTGGTAATCATCTTTGGTCAAGCGCACTTCAAGAAGACTGCGAGTTGGATCTACCCTGCGACCCAAGCCGCCCCCATTAGACCCGACCCACGGAGTCTGTTCAATGTTAGGGCCCCCTGATGGACGCCCCATCGGAAAGCCCAGTCCATGGTCCGCAAAGTGCTCGCAGCTGCAGACCTGGCCTCGGTCTTCTCCTCGATCCTGACTGATGGCCCTTTGCGCGCCCCTTCATTCGAGCGCGGGGGCCGACTAAATGCCGTAACCAATGCTGGCACGGGCGACGTTGCCGCGCTCATCCCGCGCGACATTACGGAGTGAATACCAGTGGCGGATGTCGTGCTCGGCGGAGCCCTGGCCAAGACAACGCCGCATGGCTGCTGCTGAAACATATTGGCGGGCAGGCCCATGATCTTCGTCACTGACGAGTCGACGCGGACGCTGGCCTTCGGGCTCACCTAGGGGGTCGTCGTCTTGAAGCGGGTTTCCCGGCAGGCGCCCCCTTCTGGGTGGAGTTCTTCGCGTGCTCTGATCAGGCGCGCGCGGGCGCCGTGCGCCGCTGGGGCGGGCGCGCGAGCGTCCGCGCGAGTGACTCCGCACATGACGTAGTGGATGATGGCTCTCTGCTTCCCATTCTTCATCG
Source organism: Prorocentrum cordatum (assembly GCA_963575745.1). Classification (NCBI taxonomy): domain Eukaryota; class Dinophyceae; order Prorocentrales; family Prorocentraceae; genus Prorocentrum; species Prorocentrum cordatum. The sequence goes on from CAUYUJ010015627.1 coordinate 757,211, forward strand.
TCGTCATCGGCGCGACGCACTCGCCCCCCACACTGGGCGGCTCGTGGATCGGCCTTGCATTGCGAGCGCGAAGTGAGAGCCTCCGCCGCGCCCGAGTGAATATTGGGCGCGCTCGGAAAGGTCACCAGCATCGCGCGGGTTGCCCCGAGCAAGATCGCCGTCGCAAGGTTCTCCGCGCGCAGGGTCGCCAATGACCTGCGGTCGGAGCACCTGTCGGAGCCCCGCCTCCGCAGCCAGCAACGTCGCATCAGGGTCCGCAGGCGCCCCCGCCATTCCATGATCCGAAGCGGCGGGCACGCGGCAATGCTCGACGAACTCAACCTGCGCAGGTTGCCCCGCGATAGGAATGCCGAACCAGTCTGCCAGGTTGATCTCGTCGAGGCCATTGCCAGTGTAGATATCCTCGCAGAACTCATCGGCATCTCTCTCTCTCTCTCTCTCTCTCTCTCTCTTTCTTTTTTCTCTCTCTCTCTCTCTCTCTCTCTCTCTCTCTTTTCTCTATCTCTCTCTCTCTTTCTCTTTCTCTTTCTCTTTCTCTTTCTCTTTCTCTTTCTCTCTCTCTCTCTCTCTCTCTCTCTCTCTCTCTCTCTCTCTCTCTCTCTCTCTCTCTCCCTCTCTCCCTCTCTCTCTCTCTCTCTATATATATATATTTACATCCCTTTCTCTTTCTTTTCATGGTTTTATTTTCTTTTATTTTGTGTTTCTCTCTCTCTCTCTCTCTCTCTCTCTCTCTCTCTCTCTCGAGGAACTCGCCGGCACTCAGATACCTCGCGGCCATGAAGTGGACGGCGGCAGTGCGGTCGTCTTCGGGTTCGGCGAGAAGCGCCTCCCAATCGACACGCTGAATGTCCGAATCGGTTTGAGCCAAGTTCATCGACAGACCCCTGCCCCCCCCATCGCCTCGGGGGCATTCACGACGACAGCGCTGTGTACTATGGCAAATACCACATTGCATGATTTTCCCATTGGCGTCCTTCGGGTTGCCCCGGCGCCCCTTGCCCTGTCTTGAGGTGCGCCCGCGGCCTCCATCCGTCCCCAAGAATATGTCCTCGCATTCCGGCCCCGTAGGGAATGCCAAAAATGCCAAGATACTTCTGCCATGTAATCGCCGTGGTTTGCCTTTACCCTTACCGTTACCATTGCCCTTTGACCTAAACGCGCGTCGGACCGCCCGCGCGTCGTACCTCACGAACTGGTATCTGCAAAAAACGTCTCAATCGGCGCTTGTGTTTCCGAATTCCTAGGAATAACCTCTGCGCCTGTTGCTCGGTGAGATGCACAAGCATGTTGGAATAATCCAGGCCACCAGTCCCCCCATCTGATGAGGTGTCGGTGTGACTACCGGAACCAGATTCAGACTCGGCGGGTTGTCCCGCAGAGCCTACAAAAGCAGCGGCTTGGGCCGGGGCCGCCGTTGCCGACCGTCCCCGATAGCGAGCCCAGGAGTCTTGCGACCCCGTAGGCTGGCCACCTTGTTGGCTTAAAAAGGTGGTGGCCTCAGCTGATTGTGGATCGTTTTTCGGGACGCTGTTACCAGGTTGCCCTGCATTAGTGTCGGCGCGAATGGTTTCGGCGAGATGACCGTGGCTAAATATACCACCGATGTCGCCAAGGTTCGCTCAGCAATGTGAGCATAAGACATCATGCGGTCTAACAGGCAATCGAACTGCTGCTGGGTCCATGACATTTGGTGGTTTAGTGATTGTCGAAACTGCTGTGCACGCGACGTACCAACACCCACAACTCTGAACAACATAACTGTTAGGATCTGGAAGTTGGGAATCGTGCAACCTGCGGTCTCGGTTTTAAAAAAGCGCAGTCTCAAGGAGCGCGAACGTCTGGTCGATCCGCCCCCCCGCTTGGACGCGAATGTCGATGAGAAGCGTTCCCGGATAACCTAAAAGAGCAACACCAACTTAATGTTAAGTGGTGCTCCCCCTCTAGGTTTTTGAACTTCGTGCTGAAGAAGAACATGGCACAGGTGGGGTATATTCGCGACAAAATTAATGATTGCGGGAAGTACTTTCATGGGTATGATCCGTGCGAACCCGCCCAGACCACGCTGTAATGTCGCGGCCTGTTGGGAAGAGGTCATGTTGCCTGTCGCCACGTTGGTTTAGGCATGTGCCTCCCGAGCGAATTCGCGAAAAAGGTACGTTACCAGCAGAGTCCCAGTGGGGGCCGTCAGTACACGCGTCGTCTCCGCCACGCTGATGCGCCCAAAAGCGCACCCGATAGCGACCCTTAGGAGGCAAAACAAAAAACTAAGAATCCAATGGCCCCTTCGGTCGTGGTCGGATGTACAATCTCGTATCGCATGTTGCCATGCATCACTGCATTTGAGCAGGGCCCGACCGTCCCAGCATTCCTATAGTCCTACCACGACATGCTCTTAGATCCCCCAAATGGTATAACAACAAAAACAATGTTTTGAAAACATAATCCCGATGTGATAAAACAAAACAGACTCCGCCAGAAATGTTCTAAGAACATTTCGAGGGGACCAAAAAAGGTTCCTAGAACATTGTTTGGTAGGGTTATCGGTGAACCAGGACGCTTCGCCACTGCTTCACGCAATTGTCTTTGCGGTTGTGCGTAGATATGTACATTCCTCCGCGGAAACCCACTGCACCCGGATGATCCACCATGTCAGTAGTCCACCAGATAGTGCCGTGGATGGTGGGGGATCGATCTAGAACTGACCACCATAGGCCAGCCCCGTTACCAAGTTTGACAGGGGTTGGGAGGCCCAACCATACGCTTCGCCTGAAACGAAGCCCATCTCCAACCCTGTTGTACCGTTGTAACGATAGTCCCGGGAAGGCGGGCCATGTCAAGCGAAGATGTTTTCGGTCTCAGTGGCAAGTACTGTACCTCGCGATGAGGCGCAGTCATATGTTGGCGGCCGGCAGCTTGAGCACAAACGGCAGCGGGCAAGCGCTGGCTATCTCTCGCATTTGCCCCAATCTCCTTTAGAATACGCTGTATCGACGCCAGTGCGTTCCAACATCGAAATTGCAAAGGCACGCAGGGCTCCCGTGATTGGTTACCGAAACAACGCGTGACTAGCGGTCCAGAGGCACCGCTCTGCACGCTGGCTTTGCATAGCCAACCGTTCTGTCGAACCTACAACATAGTATCATCCCTCAAGAACACGAGACCCTCAGCCGGCCAAAACGCACAGAACATCCAAGGCACCCTCCCCCAGGATGCACAAGAACGTCAAACACGCACGAAACACACCGGGGCACCCTCCCCGAATCGACCTCGACCTTATGATTAGGAAAATAAGCCCCAACCCTTTGGGAGGGAACCTAAGTGAAGAGGGTTAAAAACATCAGGGTGTGCAGATGTGTCGAGTCAAAACGCCCAGACTTACCCCAGGACGTCAATTGATGTTCGGTGGGAACCCCACGCTTCCCACAACGAAACCAGCGAAAGCCAAGAAAAACAGGGCACCCTGGAGGCAAGCAGGGTGCTTCTTGGCATGGGCCTCCACTGTATGCCCCAGCCCGACTGTGTGCAGTCTTCTCCGAGGCGCGTCCGCCCTCGCGCACAGGAGGGGGCACTGCGTGCCGCGGTCGTTGCCCTGCCCCATGCCCTGGGTCGGGTCGTGGGCCTCGCGCGGCGCGCAGGGAAGATGGAGGCACAAGCCACGGCACAAGCTCAAACTCTCGGTGGTCCGCGCCCGTCCTTTTGGTCTGCGCGGAACCTAAGACGAAGCCAGGACGAGGATAACGTCGGGCGAACATGTACCGAGAATCTCTGATTTCCCGAGGCTCTGGAAGATGCCTCGGGCGCCGCGGCCTGTACAGAGCGTTCCCGAACGCTCTAGGACGGTTATACTCATCCCAGCCCCGTCCAAGAACCCCCCTCCATGGCGTGCGGAGCGCGGCAGGGGCGGCGCTGGAGGCGACGCCAGGGGGGTCAAGCGCAGATCTCAGAAATCCGCGCGGGCCGTCGAAAGTGTTTGTTTATGCCGATATGTCCTTCTTGGAAAAAGGCACAGGAGGAAGGAGGAATGGGGACTAGAGCAGGAGGCGTAGGAGGAGGGGAAGGGGGAGGATGCGGGCGACGGCAAGGTAATGACAAGAAGAAGGGATGACGAGGGGATTGAAGAGGGAGGAGGCGAAGACAAGGAGGACTACAACGAAAATGTTGACGGTCCTGGGGCAGGTGGGAGGGCCTCTGCACACGTGATCCTCAAGAGCTGCTTGGGTAGCTTGCGCGAGTGTGCGCCTGGTACCTGGTGCGGGATGGTGCTGACCGCGACGTACCGTACTCGATGGGCACCCCTCTCCAGCGCCGCGCAGCGAAGGACTGCCAAGTCGCACCTGCCCAAAGCGCGTTTCGGCCTGATTCGACAATGGACGGGGGCAACATATCCTAGAACCTCGGAGGTTCATTCGTCGAGGGTCGCAGCCGTGATTCTGTCGCAATTCTGCCCCCAGCGTCGCGATGTTGTCGCAGATTGAACCCTCGGAGGCCCGGACGTCTCGACGCCTTCGGGGCGAAGTGTTCCCAATCATCCTGTGGTGTTGGGTTCTCGCTTCGAAGAAACAACGCCCCTCGTCAACCCCGCTCCTCGTCCTCTTCCTCCCATTCTTGCCTTCTCCTGCTCCAGTTGCTGTTCTCCGCATGTTCATTTCGGGGCATACCTCCCTTCGGCGAAATCAGCATGCGCCCCCCTGCCCATTTCGGCAGACCACTCCCACGTTTCGTGGCCTCATACGGGAACCCCACCAGCGGCTCCAGTGCCAAAGTCCAAGTGCGTCCCCCCGTCTCTTTCGTCACAACCCTCACCCGCGTCGTGGCCCCACATGAACTTTCCCCCTGCGTCGTCACACCTGGCCCGCGGCACTCACAATTCCACATGGTTGGGTCATTCGCCCGGGTACTTTTGTTACGGTCCTGGGTCCCAAGTAAAGGCCGCCAGAGGCTGAACACTGCCAACACATTCCGTCCTGACTCAGGGCGCGAGGGCGCCTGGGACCCTGGTAGATCGACCCCCGGACCTGTCCAAGGATGCGTTCCGACGAACGTCTGTCAGGGGGATCTGGCCCATGGCGACGAGAAGGCCTCCATAACAACAAAAAACAAAAACAATACTCAAAATCCCCGAAGGTCCTCCATGCCCCAAGTTCGATCCTCATCCTTCGGCGGTTCAAAGATGGGGCTCTGATGGATGGGGCCCCGCGAGTGAGAGGGCTCAAACAACGCAAACTCAACCTAAGATAGCTCGGGCCCCAATGTTTGAACGGCCGGATCCTGCCCTTCAGGGGTCCATGGGAGGAGACCTGTCTGCGGAGGGCGTGGACAGCCAACGACGAGAAGGCCACCACGGAGCCGCAAGGGAGAGCGGAGAAAGGCCAAGAACTCTCAAAGTTTTCGGCGGTCGCCTTCCCGCGACAGCCATCATAGGCGGAATGATCGCGTCTGCAGGCCTGCCTGCGGCACTGTCGCCAGTGGCCGCGGCGCATGGACTGGGCGGGGCGTGTGAAGAGGAAGCGATGCAGGATTTGAGATGCTGGACAACAGGTAAGAAGGGTTTGGGCGATGCGGAAGGAGGCAAACCTCCTCCGCTGGCCCTTTTTCCAGAGCTGTTTTTTCGCCTTGGTTTTTGTTGACGGTCCTGGGGCCGGGAAATTGCCTCCCGCGGCCGAAGACGTTGAAACATTGCCCGTCGCAATTTTGTTTTTCGTCGCTGGGAGGTCTGGGAAGCACGGTGGCAAGGCGCGCGCAGACCTATACGAGGCGGCCGAGCGCAACTGTCATCGCAAACTGTGACGACTATGGCGGGCTCGCGCCGCCCTGACGCGGCGGCGACCCCAGCGCGGGCGTTCCTTCCTCGTCGTCCTCGTCCTATTCCTCCTCCGTCTCCTCCTCCTCCTCCTCCTCCTCCTCTTCCTCCTCCTCCTCCTCCTCCTCCTCCTCCTCCTCTTCCCCCTCTTCCTCACCCTAATTATCCTCTTCCTCCTCCTCCTCCTCCTCCTCCTCAACCGCCGATATCGAACGATATCGGTTGAATGCCCCTAGCAGGTTCGGGCACCGGGGCCCGCGGAAAAAATGCCACGGCGCGATATCGACGTCGACGACAGGGTGGGGACGTCCAGGATCGGGTCGGACGAAAAGGGTGGCGTTGGGGAGGCGGGGGGGGGGGGGGGGCGAAATCTGCTGCATTCAGCTGGTTTCGACCCCGCCGCCGGAAACATTCCTCGATGCATGGTCATCGGTGTGTGAGATGATTCCCCCTCCCCAAACCCCTTCCCCCGGGGCCTGGTCTGGTCGGTTTGGACGGGGGGGCCGTTGCCGGCCCCGGCTAACGCACCGCGGGCCTCACGATGGGCCACGAGGGCCCTAAGAGGCCCATAAGATGGCTCAGGAGGGTCCCGAGTCGCCGATGGATCGTTCCAGGACGCCCGCCCAATATGGCCCTCTGACGGCCCAAAATGCCCCCGAAACGCCCCGAGGGGCGCTTCAAGACGGCCCCGAGAAGAGAAACCGCTCGGGGCAAGTCCGCGCAAAACAGCGGCTTCGGACCTGACACGGCGCTGGGCCGACCGGCGGCCAGCTGAGGGGAGGGGAAGCCCTTGCCCCAGCGCCGCTGGCCCCCAGTGCTGAGCACACTGACGACCAGCCCCCCCCCCCCCCGCGGCCACCGCGGAGACCTCGACCCGCCCCGATCAACGACGAGCACCCCCCCCCCCCACGGGCAGCCCCGCAAGGGCCGAGGGATGGCGGGCGGGCGCGAACGCAGCGGCCACCCCGCTGGGTCGCCGCGCTCTCCTGCGCCAACATCGCAATGATTTGTTCCTGCGCGCGGCGCCGCTCGCGCGAGGCGCCGCGTCGGCAGGGCGAACTGCGCGCGCGCCGTCGATTTGCGCCTGCGCACAGCGCCGCTCGCGCGCGGCGCCGCGGCGGCAGGGCGACCCGCGCGCGCCGCCCCCCGCGGCGGCCCTCGGAGCAACGCGCGCGCGCGCGGGAGAGCAAATGCGTTCGGCGACACACTGCCTAAAGCGCAAACGCCGCGATCTGCGCCCCCCCCGCCCCCCCCCCCCCCTCGGCGCGATCCCCCCCGCGGCGCAAACGTTCCGCGCGCCCGCCCGGAGAAATCGCCCGGGGCAGGTCCGCGCCAACATTGGCTTCGGACCTGACGCGGCGCTGGGCCGAGCGGCGGCCAGCCCGGGGGAGGGGGCCCCTTGGCCCAGCGCCGCTGGCCCCCTGCGCTGAGCGCTCTGACGACCAGCCCCAATGCTCACTCGGCACTGGGCGCCTCCAGCCCCAGGCACGATTTCAAGCAAGTGCGGCCGCCGCGTAGGCGCTGGCCTGCCCACGCAGGGCCCCCGCGCGGTGCCCCTGACTCGCCAGGGCGCTGTCTGGCCCGCCCTGGTCGCGCCGCAGACGCGCCCCTTGCGCCCAAGGGCCCAGTGCTGCGTGCCGGGGGCCTCCTCTGATGCGGAATGATGAATGGCGCACTCAGCGGCCAGCAACAACGCTCTTTTTTCCGCCACGTACCCGGGCACGCGGGCCCCCCGCGCGCTCGGCGCTGCCATCGCATCGACGTCGTTGGAGAACCCGAAAGCCGCCGTCGCGCGCGGCACGCCGCCCTTTGATGCCTGGCACGGCACACTGGCCGGAGGCCGCGGGAACGGCGGCCCGCGCGCTCGGGCCCGGTCGGCCCTGCCCCGGCGGAAACAATGAGTTCCCCGCTCGAACGCACGAAGGAGATCCAGTCGCGCCGCCGTCATTGTGACGCGCGACAGCGCCTCCGTGCATGCGAGCGCCGAGAACGCGCGCACTCCCAAGCGCGGGCGCCGGCGCATCGCGCACGCGCCGCAAAGCCTGCGCCCCTGCAACGCGCGTGCGCAATTTCGCCACGCCCGCGCGCGCCCGCGCGACTTCCCCACCTGGCTAATTAGCCGATCCCGCGCGCATGGGCGCACGGCTCGCCGGGCCAGGGTTCGCGCGCCCTTTTCGCTGCCGGAATTGGATGCACACCTGAGGTCCCTTTGTCTGCGCACGCGGCCACCTCCGAGTGATTCGGCGACTTCAACTCGACCACCTCCGAGCCGAACCGTAGACAGACTTGCCAACATACAATGAAAGAGTTCGCCACGTCGGACCTCTCCGCCTTGGCGCTGGCGCGCGCCACCCCCCGCGACCCGCGCGCGCCTCCTCGTGGCCATGTCGCCGCGGCACGCGCCTTCCCAGCGGCGGCTCTTGACTTGAATCGCCCGCCCGCCGGGTCTTCCGCCAGCGACGCCCCCCCCCACTGGCGGGGCGGCCCCCGACCCGCGCGCGCGCGCCTTCCTCGCGCCCTGAACGAGCGCGCGCGCGAGCTCCAGGGCCCCCGCGTCGGCCCGCAGAAGGCTCTGGACTGACCGAATGGTCCTGAAATCATAAGCCAGCGCCCCGGCGCGATGGCAAACACCATCATGACGTCGCGCGCCACTGGGGTCGGAGGCCGCGGCTGGACTCCCGCCGCCGCGCACGCCTGCCCGTAGAGCTCCACCGCTGCCGCGTGCTCCTTAGCGGATTTCTTCCGCGCGCAAAATTATCAGATCACCGCAAACATCTGAAACTTGCGCAACCTGGCTGCACTCAGCCCTAGGCCGCGCGCGATTTCAGCACGGCGGCGCGAGCGCAATTTATCAGCGGGGCCCAGGCGCGCGGGCGCGCGCGACGCAACTCGCCCGCGGCCGCAACTCACCCGCGGCCGCGGGATACAGGCTACAGGGGCGAAAGGGCCAACGCGATGGACGCATGCGCGCGCGGCCGCCCTGGCGCGTCTTGCAGCGCGCGCGCAGCCGCGCCGACGCCATTTGCAGACCGGGCGCGGCCGCGCCACGGGGCGCGAACGAAATTGCCCGCGCCGGCGTTGCCGGCGAGACGGGGGCAGCGGCGCGCCCCGCGTCGCGCGGCAGAACCGCGCCAGCGCCTTCGAGATCCAAGCGGCGAGCGCGGCCGCGCCCTGACGCGCGCGACAGGAATGCCCAGCGCCGGCGCGATTGATTGAGGCCGCGCTCGCGCCCGCGCCCGATTGACAACGGGCGCGCGGCCGCGACGGCGCTACTTGAAAGCAGGCGGCGCCGCGCCGACGCGCGAGGAAACGGGGCCGCGCCGGCGCGAAGTGCATCGCGGGCGTCGCGCGCCCAAAACAAGCGCGCGGCAGAGTCGCGCCAGGGGAGGCGCGATTTTCGAAGCGGGCGCAGCCGCGCTCAGCGCGCGACGAACGTGGCCCGCGCCGGCGGATTCTTGTAAGCCAGGCGCGGCCGCGCCGACGCCCGCGACTCACCTCGCCCGGGCCAGCGCGCGATTTCAAAAACTGCGAGAGCGAATCCCCTCGCCAAAACAAGTGTGACTTCGGAATCCGCATAAAGATCTCCAGGCGTTCCACATGTAACTTTGCTTAATGCTACTATCCAGGCGGCCCCGAAAAAAACATTTAAATTTCGAAAACTGAATTGTGGCAACATGCGATTTCATGCGTCACTCTTGAAATCTACGCATCAACCAAAAAACAACTCGAACATCCAGAACACTTGCATATTCGACAACGGAATGGCGAAAAACATGTACCCCACTCGCACTTGGACTTCGACGCCGCGGTGCGTTATAGTTCTGGCGCAATTGAAACTAAGTGGGAGGGCTTCATGGTCGACGCGAAATGTTTCGCTTGCGTTCGCTATTTTACATGTATGCGGCAACTCCGGCGCCCCTGAGATGTTTGATCGAATGAAGCAAAACGCACGCAATCTACATCTTCTGCCACTTGAATCGTCGACTCGTACAACTCGCAGAGCATGCGTGGCAGCCAGGGCGAACCCTCATTTTGAAAAGTGGTCTGCGCATGCCAAAGGCTGCGCATGTAGCCCAAGAGATCGACGAGGCGAAAAAAACATTCAGAACCAACGTTAATCTCGAAACCTCCATAGCGAAAACGACGTGCTCCACTTGCATGTTCGATTCTACATAAGACTCGACCGCGAACCCAGACTCGCGAAAACATGGTTAACGTCGAGAAACCAATGGTCGGCCACCAAAATATGTAACCTGCGAGTTGCACAATTCGAATCGCAGATATTGCACCCAAGGCCCCGCCACTATCATGCTCAACAGATGCCGCGTAAATGCTGGAAAGATTATGATATTCCACTGGCCCCGTGCGAACCCCTGGCAATGATTCCGCGGAACGCAATGAATTCCGCGCGCCCGTCGGAATCATTCCTTGGGGCCCCGTGGATTCCGTCTGATTCCCCAGCGAAGATTCCACGGGATGTCGCGGGGCCCGCGCCCCCGCCGGATGGACGCCGTGAGATGTCTTTCGGTTCACTGGCGGAGAAACCGAAAGATTCCGCGCGCCCCGCGCACGCATCGGACTGGTTCCGCGGACTAGGCGGGCCCCCATTAGTGAGTGCCGCGAAATTTGGCGGGCCCGTGTGTCCGTCGGACAGGCGCGGTGGGATTCCGCGCGGTTCCACGGCTTGCATTCACGATGCCAACCATATACCCGCCCGAAGAAAACATCAACGACCAGCAATGGATACATACCATCCCGCGGCGGCAGCTAGCGCCGCAGACACTGGCGACGCGGCGCGCATGCTCCCCGACGCGCGCCGCGCAAGCAATTGCCGCGCATCATGAAACAGCTCGACGAAGTGAACGCCATGCGCGCATCTTCGACCGACGCGCCATCTTCGCCAACATGACTGGCGGCCCCGCATTCCAGGACTACGTCGAGAGACTACGCGGACACCGAGCTCGCTGCGAGACATGCCGTAATAGCCTGAACGAGCGCACCACGGGAGCACCAATCAGGGAGCCACCGCCATGCACATGGCAACGACGCATAAGGCCGCCCCCGAGCCCCAACCGACAAGCACGACGACGAGTCAACCGAGCCAGACACAACACCCGGCCTATAATGGTTGGTGCACGGCAGACTACCGCAACTTTCGCATCAAGTACTCCTAGTGGGTCTATTACAGCAGAGGGACCCACACTTAAAGGCAGCACAGCCACTCCAGCAGTCAGTCTGTGCACCATGACCGCCGACCTCGATGCGCCGTTCCTGTTCGTCCTCGCGGCCCTTCTGACGCGCCAGTGGCACGTATTAACTATAGGTTGGGGGTGAGCCTGCACAAACACTTGGCGCAGCCTTAGAATGGCTTGCTTTTGCAACCGCGCGCGTGCCCCTTGCCCTCAATCCTCGCGTTCCACATACCCGTGAACTTCGCCCCCTCGGGCTCGGGGTTGACCTACCAAACCCTGGGTCACAGGCAAAATATTGCGCGCTCGTTGCTTTGGAGGTTGAGGAGGTCTATATATATATATATATATATATAAATGCGCATTCAATCTCGGACGCGGCCAGGCAGCGCGACTTCAACGACACTCGCATTTCAACTGCGCATCGGCGGTGGCACGGTTCCAGCACCAGTCTACTAGCTGTGCCGCCGCTGCACTGCACCCTGCCTGACCTGCAATGCACCCCTCTCCCCCCTCCCGCGCGGGCACTCGACGCGCTGGCGGCAACTTGCCTCGTTCAGGTTTGGGGCTGCCCTGCGCAACTCTTGGTGGCGGCCCCAGGATTGCCCTGTTTTCATTGCGCACGTCACGCGCTCGACCTCGCGCAGCGACTCTCGGAGGCTGCAAGCGCTTCAACACGACGATGGCGTCTCACCTTATCCAAGTTTGGGGCTACCCTGCAAAAACCGTAGCAGAAGCCCAAGATTGCCGTCTTTTCTCTGCGCACCTCGCACGCACTACCTCACGCACGAATAATTTCGAAGCCTTGTGCACCGCCGCTGATCCCGGCAACTAGACACGCACGGCTGACTTTAATGATCGCCCAGTGCGCACAACCCACCCCCGGCAGTGTTGTAATCTGCTGCGCCATACTGCACGCGCAGCCTCGGGCACCGCCAGGCAGCAGCACTTCGGCGACTGCGCCATGTTTCCAAAGCGGTCTGTCACAGCCTCTGCGTGAGCAATCGGCCCATGCAAACATTCCGGATGGCAGATCTCAGCGCGCGCAGCAAGATTTGACTGCACGGTGGTGCATTTCTACTCCCCACGCCTTTTGCGCACCCCGAACCTGCGTTTCTGGCCAGCCTGTAGTACTACAGGCCAGCCACGCGGCCAGTCCATTCAAAAGGCCAGCCCCATATACGCATTTTTCAGACCGTCGAACTAGAAGCAGAGGGTGGCACGAGGATAGTCTCTTACCATATCCAGATTTGGGGCTACCCTACAAAGCCCTGGGTCGCAGCCCCACTGTTGCCTTCCATTCGTTGCGCACTTCGCAGGCTCTGCCTCGCCTAACTACTCTTGGAGGCGGTGGCTTACTGATTTGCAGAGGTGGCAGCGGAGGAGGAACTCTCTACATCGGTCCGGGGCTACCCTACAGAACCCTGGGTCGCAGCCCAAAGATTGCACACCTTCTTTCAGAGGTTAGGGGCAAACCTTACGAACCCTCTGCAGCGCACAGAGCTATAGCAGCACGTGCAACATATTTGTTCTCCCTTCTCCGACGCGGATTGGACACGATGGCGGTATCTTGCCGCATGCAGGTATTGGGATTACCCTACACAACTCTTGGTAGCGGCCCCAGGATTGCCTTGTATGATTTCACTGCGCACTGCACGCTCTAACTCACTTGGCTACTCTTGGAGGCTGCGGTGCACTGATCATGGCGATAGCGGAAAAATAATTATACACTCAGGTTCGGGGCGATCCCACCAAAATCATGGGTCGCAACCCAAAGGTTGCATGCTCTCGGTTTGGAGTTTACGGGTCAACCTTTTTTAACCCGATTGCAGCGCACAGCGTACACGTGCATATGCAGCCTCGGACGCAGCCAGGCAACACTACTTTGGCCACAGCCACTCCAGCGCGGCGGTGGCTGAGGTGGTAGCGGAGGAGGTACTTACTACATCGCCCTGGATAGCAACCCAAAGATTACACGCCCGTTTTCACAACTTAGGGGTAAACCTTAAAACCCTCTTCCAACGCACAGAGTACTAGCAACACAGCAGCAGCACCGTCTTTCGCAACAGAAAGTCGTCATACACGCTCTCAGCGTCTCTTTTTGCTGCACCAGGCTGTACGTGAACAGTCTGCCCACGCATGAACCCCAGCAAAACAGCCTGCGCGGAGTGCACTGACTACAGCTTACGTGATGGCGGGGGTGGTGGATCACTTGTGGGTGCGGGGGGTGCGAAGGAAAATCTCTACTTCTGTTCGGGGTTGCCCTACAAAACCCTAGGTCGCTGACCAAATATTGCAAACTCTCTTTTTGAAGGTTAGGGGCATACCTCAAAAACCCTGTTACAGCACAAAGGTTGCACGTTCGACGGTTAGGGGTGAACCTTGAAAACCCTACTGCAGCACATACCTTGCACTTTTGGGTCCCCACAGGGGCTGACCCCTACGCTGTCTTAGATGTGGCGGTGGGGAACGCTCTCTTCGTTTTACCGTTGCACTGTTCGCAGCATGTTCCTATTGAAAATCTGTATTGTTCACTTTGCATGGTATATTTGTTCGCGTCTCCTGCAATAAAGTACAAGCTGCGTTACCTGGCGGGCGCCTACTATTCTACCTATGCATCTTCACTGTCTCTCCTTACCGCCCTAGCCGCGGCGATCGCCAGGTACCTTTGCGCCAAATCATTTGCGTTTCCATGTTGTTGGAAACACTTCAAGAACGCAACACGCGTAAGCGTAAGGTCTGGCCAACCGAAAGGAAGAGAAGGAAGAAGGAGGAATGAAGGAAACCGGAGGAGAACGCGGGGTGCGGTCTCTTCAAAACGAAGACCCAACACTGCAAGATAGTTGGAAAATATTGAATTCCCCGTATTGGTGAAACAACAATCCGTGAAAAAGGCCGCCGATAATAATTAGTTACACCTTATCGGGGTATGTTTAAGCACCTTCTGGGGTGATACCCCCCCACCCGTTGCCCCTGCTCCTGAAGGACTCGAGTATGGGATCGACTACAAAATTGAATAAACGCCAAATCAAATTTGTCTGCCGAATCTAGGAACATTGCATGTCCGTAGATCTACGAACATTCGACATAGTTGTTTCGCAAAGTCGACTGGGACATCAGATTTGGAGTACATCACTTCTGTCGTCGATCCCCTCCTCGAAGGGCAAGATGTGGATCGAACTCGGATGATCGAGGGCGGTCGGGCGACTCCGAGTCTTTCTTAGCGTCCTCCCACCTTCCTGCAGCTCTGAAGGCCTTCTCGTCGACGGCGCTCCAGTCCTCCGCCGACCAGCCTCCTCCTCCTTCCCCCTCCTCGAGGGCAGGATGAGGAACTCGGAGGATCGATTGCCGTAGGGGACTTCGACGTCCTCCTTGCGTTTTTCGCTCGCGTTGTGGCTCAGGGGCCCCCTCGTCGCCACACGGCTGGGTTTCCCCATGAAAGCTTCTGACCAGAACGTATCCCAGCACAGGTCGGGGGGTCGACATGGGAGGGACCCAGACCCCACACGTTCAGAAAGGATCAGGACGGAAGGTGTTCGGCATTGCCGGTCCTGCGGTCTAGGATCCGCCGACCCCCGCTTGTCGGGGGTGTAAAAGGCGTGGGAGACAATTTGCTGTCCCCCTCCCCCTTCCCCCCCAAGCTCAAAATCAAATTAGAAGGGGGGGGCCGGAGGGGGGGAAGGGAAAATTATCAACGGTTCCCGGGGCGACTTTTTCGCCAAGGGGGCCTCAAGACGAGCCAAGAGGGCCTCCAAAGACCCCCAGAACGGTCCAAGAGGGCCCCGAGTCGCCGAACGATCGCTCCAAGACGATCAAGATGGCTCCCAGACGGCCCAAGAGGCCTCCAAGACGTCTCAAAAGGCTTCCAAGAGGCCTACCAGGAGGGCCCCAAGAGGTGAAAATCATATTTTCTTTTGGTTATGAAGGTTTTGGAATTCTCGCCTTTCTGGCTTCCCGACGCTCCCGGACGACCCTGGAGGCCCCGAAGATCGCCCCAAGACAACCCAAGAGGCCTCCAAGAGGACACCAAAACGGCCCAAGAGGGTCCAAGACGGCCCAGCGCCCAAGACGACCCAAGAGGCGCAAATGACGGCCCCAAGACGGGCCCCAGACAGGGTGACCCGAACGGACGTTTCGAACCCTCGACCCCGAGGGGCCCCCAGGAGGCCCCAAGAGGCCCCAAAGAGGCCCCCAAGAGGCGCCAAGACGCCCAAGAAGTCGAAAGTGAGCCTGGTAACTCAAATAGCATCCGATTCCATGATAGACATCGGATGGCAAATAGCGTCCATCGCTCTGCTGTGATAGTTCAGTATGAGGAATGGGCGGATAAGATGGGATAAGATCGATGTATCGGTCTTTCCAGCACATAGCGAACACTCGCGGTGTCCGGACAAATAGGGCGCGCGTGCCTTGGACCAAAGGCAACGGCGCGCGAGCTATGCTCCCGATACTATAACATCTCCCAAAGAGCTACCCTTAAAGTCGGGAGGGGAGGAGACGGAGAGCATAGTCGCACGCAAAGGACGCGCGCACGACTGTTTGCAAGAAGGAAAACAGTGCGTACAGTCTGGCCTAACACCAGACTGTAAGGCCAGTTTCCTCGCAAAGCATTTCACGCAAATGCAAGATAGCCCCTTCGAACGATGAAGGGTTATCGGCTCAGTTAGAGGTGAGCCAAACAGGCCATACCTCACCAAGCAAATGTGTATTAAGGCAAAGAGCCTGAGTTGTACAAAGCCGGCTCGTTGCCAGGCGTGAAATATATGGCTCGTTTCCGGGCAACTAGAAGGGCGCCTTTGTGGTAGGCGCCCGTGCTGGCAAATTGGACCGCGAGGGCAACAAGGACAGACTAAAATTGATTAGACTTGGGTTTGTCTCTGTCCTCGGGACCCCGAAAGGGAACAAACTGCTTAACGTCATACTTGAATGACTGGGTGCCTGACATCACTTCCAGAAGCAGCTCCCGATCGATGCTTCCCTTTGTATGCCCGTCTGCGGTCATATCCCTAGTATCACACCACTGCACGTTATGTACTATACCTATATCCATAAGCTCACGTATCCAACTGATGTGTCCAAGCAGAGTCCGTTCTGTCGGTATCTTAAGATCCTTGCTTGATAATGATTTATAAACGGACTCAGCGTCTATGGTAAGAGATACTTTGATGGCTAGGCCTCCAACTTCACGCATATCTCGTAGTTGTCGTGGAGTCAGAGCTCCTGCCTTGAGCTCGTGGAGAGTGATGAGCGTAGGGTAACACTCATCGAGGTTATGCGCCGCTGCGAGTGCCTCCGCAGCATAGCTGGACCTCACCTGCAGTCGGTGTGATTTGCATAGTCCGTCACAGAGGTGAACGACGGACTTGCCTTGAGGCGAGTTTCCTCGCCGTAGTACATTCGCCCCGCGTATGCCGTAGCCCTCGGCCTCGTCATCATCCTCCCCGGTAAGCTTCCGATACCCCGAATCGCTGTGGATGTCATCTTCATTCGTCGGCTTCATCCGAGGGAAGGTGATGCGTTTCGGGCTGCTGATCAGCTTTCGCGTCACAGCATTCAGGCGTCTGACTTGCAGATTGGTGGGCTCTTGGATTTTCTGGAGAGAGACCACGTATACCATGAGCCAGATTTGAATAAGAAGTGCATAGGCGAGGGCCCCTCGCAAGCTGACGAACATGTCGGTAATGAGTTTCGTGGCTTTGGCATCGGCCGCCGCTCCTGTAAGTTCTGGGTGTGTGATAAGACGTAGTTGTTTAATATACTCGTCCTGATCCATAATCACATCCCCTTGATCATTCTTAGTGTAGCGAACGGCGCAGTTCGTATATGTGTGTTTGTTTAGCTTGTATTTGCCAAACACCTTTTCAACGCGCTGGACGTAGTCGTCTATATTTTTCTCTAGGCCAGTCATGTTAATATCATCGACATGTTTTGCCGTTAGCAGATCTTGGCTGAATTCAAATTCAGGGTCATAACTGGTCGGTGTAAGACCCATAGCTCGTGTGGTCGTGCGAAGTTTGAGAGAGAACGCTCTTGGAGCATCCTTTGTACC
This sequence comes from Prorocentrum cordatum, assembly GCA_963575745.1. NCBI lineage: Eukaryota > Dinophyceae > Prorocentrales > Prorocentraceae > Prorocentrum > Prorocentrum cordatum. The sequence continues at coordinate 774,249 of CAUYUJ010015627.1, forward strand.
CGTTCCTGGTTTGAGGCATCTGAGGCAGTGTCGGCTTTCGTCATAGGGTGAGAAGCCAGGTAGTGTACGAAATACCAGGGCACTTCCCGGTGGAAGAGTGAAGCAGACCATGCGAGTTTCCTCGCCTGTGGCATGGGCAAGTTCCTCACAGGTCAAACCCTTGAGGAACGCCTTATCGATATCCATGGATGCTAAGATCCACTGTGGATGACATGCCGCCTCGCTTGCCAGGAGTCTTTGGGACTGCCTGCGGGCGGTTCCCGAGAATGTTTCCACATCGAAAGCCTCAGTATCCATAAATCCGCGAAGGACAAGTCTGAGACGAATGGTTTTAACGTTCTCGGTACCCACCTTTACAAACTTCCACTTGTATACATACCTGGATGTCATGATGTTGGAAGCTTTGGATAAAACATCTCAAAGCATCGGTTGTCAATCCAGATTTTGAGCTCAGTATACAAAGCTTCACTAACCTCCTTTGGGTGTGCTGCTATGTCGGCTTTGGTCAGTAGATCATCTTCTTTAACGACCACAGCACGTTTAGCAGCAGAGGATACATATACTCTCATCGTTGCGGCCATATCGGTGTCGAGCTGTGCAAGTTGAGTCTGATCTAACACTATTTTTGACATTTCTGATGTAAACCATAACTCAACGTAAGGACCATATTCATCACTGTCAAGAGAGTAGCTCTCGTCAGGTGTGGTTGAGCATAGAGAGACTATACAGGACTCTCGTGGTTCAGGCTCGTCTCCGAGCGTGACCGATGATATGATATCTTCTTCGTCCACAGATGCTGAAACCAAAACACATTGGTCAGGCAGCATGGTTGTTGGGACGCAGTAAAGATAATCGTCGGTAGTCGTCGTAGGATGAAGGTCCATACGTAGTTCGTCGTACCACTCTTCCAGCATCATAGCTTCGATAGTATGTTCCTCATTTTCCTCGTAGATTGTCGACAGACGGCCTTCGCTCGGCGATGAAGCGCCCGGGGTGTCTGGAGGAGGCCTGTTTCCAGGCGAATCGTGTTCTCCAGACGTGTTGCTTGAGTGCTGATATTTAGCCAGGTCGTCGTGAAATCCGAAGGAAGGGACACGTGAAGTCAAGCATTGAATGAGTCTGGAATGAGTGCTACCAATGATCTGAGAAATGTTTAGGCCGGTGCCCACACACTCGTAGTAGTGGAAAGCCGGGCTGATGTCGTTGTCATAGTGGATCAGCGTAGACCCGGTGGCGTACTTTACTGCAGGTAGGGTTGACACACTTTTGGCCAATCTAACTGCCACTACATGTTCTACTCGGAAGTAGTTTCGTACGAGATACTGTAGTGCTAGATGTACGCGCGGGTGAAACTTGCTGTCGTCTGAAAGATTGAGGTTTCCCTTGTAATCGGGGATATAGCCGAAGACTTTGGCAGGTTTCCCTGCGCCGAGGTGTGCCACATATGTGAGGACGGTTCGCATGGCCATATTATCCATGTCAAGTTCCCGTGCGAGGAGACATTCAATGTATAGTGTGTGTCGAGCATCAGGATACATCACAATTACCTCACGAGATCCTGCCTTGACAACAATATGTCCTCTTTCAGGCACATTACGGATCACCGGGAAGGGGCCATTCCAGCCTCCATGGTCGTCCTTGGTGGCAGTGGGTCGGTGGTAATCGACCAAATCCCCTGCATAATAAAAGCGAGCACCATCAGGAGTCGTTTTAGCCCTAAGAGTCCGATTTGTCTTGGCCACAGCAGTGGCCTGAGTTATAGCCTCTAGGCTGACTTCCCGTACACGACGTTCTCGTTCGTGTCCTGAAGTCTCGGGTCCCTTGGGAAAGTCAAGGGTATCGAGATCGGGAAGGAAGGAGGGCTGACGTCCTGTGTGCGCTTGGTATGGCGATACTCCGTTATAGAACGTAAAAGCATTAGTAACGAAGATGCCTTCCGCCAATACTCTAGCGAATACAACAGGGATGTTGTCTATTCAGTTCTTCCTCAATCATGTGGAGGACGCCTCTGAGGATGCCGTTCCGTGACTCAATTGAAGTCGCGTGTTGGCCAGGTGCTCGGATACGAAGTTCCGTGCCCTTGTTGGCCATCATAGTTTTAGCGGCATCGTTATTCAGGGCGCCTTCTCCGTCTGAGTATAAGACTTTGAAGGGTCCGTGATCGGCAATCCAGCAGTAGTGGTAGGCGTCAATGATAGTGTCACGTTCTCTGTCGGAAATTTCTAGGCCCGCTGCCAGGCGAATACAGCGATCCATAATATGAAATATGGTTCGCTTTTTGTAGAACATGAGGTCCATTTCACCTTCGTCAAGCCAGTTGACAGGAAGGCTCACCGAGGGTAGTGTTGAGTTTCCTGGACGTTCCCATGCTCTGCATTCCCGACAGGTATCGCAAACTTCCTTGATCATGTTCAGTCGAACGTTGTCAAGCCCCACTTTGTCGAGGATTAGCCTCATCTTTGGTTCCTTCGCATGATACCATCGCAGATGTAGTTTTCGGAGTTCCTTTTTCACGACGTGAGGTTCGTGACTACGGAGACTCTGTTGACTGCGTTGGATGTCGAATCTAGTCCAGTCGGGTAGTCGAGGAGCCCCAGAGCAGGTAGAGGCAAGAGGGTTCCTTGTAGCTCTCCGTAGTTGGTCCCCTGCATTGACTGCATCTGGAGGTGGTGGTACGCCTTGTAGGCGGCCACGACGGGCCGCTACCCGTGGCGTTTCGCTAGAGGACGCAGAAGGCGTGTTTCCACGCTCGGGGGCGTCTCGTAGCACGTCGTAGCTGCTGGCACCAGATGTCGGATCGACGTTACCGAAGGATCGCGGTCGCGGTGGCCTGGCGTGTGCGCCTTGGCGGCCACCTGAAGCTGAAGCTTGGCCCTCCCCTGGTTTAGGTAAGGGTTTCCACCAAGCTGGCACGGTTTTGCCTTCGGGGTCGTGATCGTCTGGAAGTTTGAATGGTTCAGCAAAACGACATTTACCAGGTTCGGTATCGAGGTGGTTCCTAACACCCTTGCTTCTCGTAAGATCCCTCTGGCATGCCGGACATGGCCAGTATACAGAGATGGAATCGTGATATTTACACTGTGTAGGGTCTCTGTTATGGCTAGGACTGTCCTTTCGGACGTTGTCGATGCATGCCGGGCAAGCGGCCACCTTTGGGATGATGCGATCACCGATGCGTCTCATACCTTCGCCTGGTTCAGCTTGATCGGGAAGGTCTGCAGGGTAAGCATGTGCGGTACTTATAGGCGCGTTTCCGCGCGTAGTGTCAATGGCTTTCGCCAGATAGACGGCTTCCACGAAGGCAGACTGCAGTCGTCGAGTATATTTTTGTGCCAGTGAAAGCTCTTTATTGCACGGTTGTGCGTGCACATGCTGACCGTTGCACTTGAGTCGCTCAAAAGGTTTAAGAATTGTCTCGTCGTTGCTGGTGATGTTTGTCGGCTTCTTAATATAGTCACCAGCTGTATCTTTGAGTCCCGTAGCACATTGGTCAATGCGTACGGTTGTAATGTGTGGTCGGTTGGCAAGTTTCTTCCATGGGGAAATATCATCCACCCATGTTCCTGTAGGTTGTTCGCGTATAAACCACCTCCGAGCGTCATCTTGGGTTACAGCAACTTTACCACAATAAGTTATGCGTGGTAGATCCTCTCTGTGGTGCTGTTCCCAAGTGTTGTAGTTGACTTTGTAGTTGTAGTAGGATGGTGGTCCTGTGGTGCGGCAACTGGGTTGTAGTATGGCAACTCGTACGTAGCATATAGCGAAGTAATGATCTATAACCCGCTGCACCGAGGGGTCTCCCAGATCGACATATGTAGTATTGTCTAGGTTGCCTCCTGAGGAGAGTCCCCTTGAGAAGGCAAGCTCTGAGATACCACCCTCACCGCCACAAAGCTCCAACATATCCACGCAGTTGTTATGACCATAGCATAGTGTAGCAACTATGCTGTATATGTTAGCGTGTGTGTCGGGCATAGATGTGGGGAGGGTAAGGGACAGGTCATCGTCCTCATCGGGGCTTATCAGCTCAATAGGGACGTCAGTACTCCAGGTTGCCATAAGATCCTGTCCGAGTCCTGATAAATCGTCGCCGCAATCATCGCTTCCGTCTTCAACGTGCTTTTTAATGCGGCGAGGCTTGATGCCTGCTTCCTTTTCGGCTTTGAGCCTTTCCTTCTGCTTGATACGCGATTCTGTGGGTAGAACTTGCTCATCTTGTTCGCCGGTCTGCGCGCCCATTGTCGTGGTTGAGTGGGCACATGCGTCAATCGCCAGAGTCGGGGGGGGGAGAGAACAGTCATCTATGATGACACGTCGAGGTTTCTGTGGTGATTGAATGGGCTCGCTTCCGAGCAAGACCGGTTCTTCGGGTTGCCAATACAGCCGAGTACTGATGTTGGCCACCCCTGCAGGTAGTGGTGCATGCCAATCATACCCTGTTGGTTGATCGGTAACTGAGATATCCTGAATAACCGCATTGGTATCCAGGTTAATTGTTACAGGTCGGATAACTTCAGACCATTTCGGTCCCCCCTTATTGGTCGTCACGTAGTGACGGATGTTGTGGTCTGTACGCGTATAGGTGTTTAAATATATAGGCACGCTTCCGTGCGTGGTGGTGCTCCCCAGGATGTTGTCGTTCAGATGACGGATGAGTGTAGTACGTGTCTGAGCTCGCCATTCAGCATGCCGTACTGCATGGCCGTACCAATCCAATACATGTTGTGGTATAGCCTGTTTGCATGTACATGCCCACAGCTTCGAGCTAATCGGTATTGATGACGCTACCTGCACATAAGTACCACTCGGTGTACTGTCTTGCATATTGAACCGAATACCGAAATGACACAAACGCATCCGTACTACTGGCAACTTAAGATCTTTCAGGGTATCACGTACTGGAGATAACTTCCAAACATATCCTGGGGGACCAAATATTATGATTTTCATACGGAGTTTCTTGGCTTTTATCAACAAGTTCTGGATACGTGACCAATGTGGGGCCACTCTCTTTCCTGGAGTTCGTACATACCAGTCACCCGGGGTACTAATCCATATGAGAGTGTAATCTCCACTGATCACCGCACCCAGGTAATCTGTGCCCACGCTTGTCATAAGCTCATTGTGGGAAATACGATCACAGATATAACCTCGAGTGCGGAGGTCGGCGCAAGCCTCCCTCGTATCCTCAATGACAAAAGCCCTCTTACTAAGGCAGGTTACCCCGCTGTCCTTGTTACCCCCCGGCTTTTCGGCCAACAGGCAAGACGACGAGGGGGCGACGTCGCCCTGCCATCTTCAAGATAAAGAAGATGTGCCTGCAATGTCTGCCAGCATCTGGGCTTCCCTCAGATGCTGGAGCTCGGCGCTGCAGCGCGCCGTGGCCTCAGAGGCGGATTGCTCCGCAAATGCTGTCAGCATGGATGGATTATCCATCAACTGTTTCAGCACGCCTTTGGACCTAGCGTCACTGACCGTCTGCAGCTCACGGTTAGTGTATCCCATCACTATCTTCCGGCGGGACTGTACAGCGTCCATGGGTGCACTTCCACCATGCTGGGCCAGTGTCCTAGCAACAAAACAATCGAACGTCTCAAGATCGTCCATGCTGTCGCCTCGCATAGTGGCCTTGGCGAGCGTCTCCATCAACCCCTGAGGCAGGTTTCCCTGCAATTGCTCGCGCTCCTGCGCCGGGGTCGGCTCGCCCGTCAGCACTGTCTGAAATGACGTGCTGCTTGAGCTCGAGGCGGGTTGCCCCGCAGCTCCAAAACAATCACACCTGATCGACAGATGCCCTGACGGCAACTTCGTCGTTGGCATGATTTTGGAGCCCTCAGGGAGCTCCATTTTGACCTGCCCCTTACCAGGGAATATCAGCTTCTCCTGGCCTCGTTCAAGCACGATGATCGTGCGTTTGTCCTGCATACTATCGAGGCCTAGGATGGCTGGCAGGTCCTTGCCACAGCCTGACACAATGTTCGTCTTGTATGAATCGAGTTGGGCCGACCCCTGGTACTCGCAGGCAATACTGAATGTGCCTACGGTATCCGCTGGGGCCGACCCTTCTCCCACTCCGTTGATATTCAAACGAGAGCGGGGCTCGAACGTACAAGTACGGCCATGTGCCTCGGCAGCCTGGACGAACTTGCGGCTCGTGTTCTCGCCCATGATGTTGATCTTCGAACCGACATCGATGAGGATGGAATTTCCACCATCATCCAAGAACGTCTTACTCGGCTGCTTGATGTGCACCGTTTCTGAAGTGTCGGCTGTGATGCTAGGCGGGTTTCCCCGCAGCCCAGTCGTACTCCCTGGCGGGCTGCCCCGCGTGACACTGGCATGCGACCTGCTTTCGGCCATGCGCGCCAGGTCGATGCACTGGAAGTACGACACGTGCTGGGCGTGGTCGCCACGTTCCTCCCGCCAGTCGGCATACTCATCACGTATGCTCTTATACTGCTCGCGGGTCGTGCGCCTCGTCAGCGTCAGGTACGAGTGAAGGGCAATGTCCTGCAGCCCCTCATTCGTGATATGATCCCGGTATTGCAGCCACTCCTCGGACTCCTCGTTCGTCGCTGTGATGTTGACGGCCCTGGCTGCCGTTGCTGCTGTTGCCACTGAGGAGTCTGATATGCCAAGCGACGGACTATCAGTCTCAGGGTTGTCGGCATCCAACATAAATGTTGTGTGCGCATTATCCATCTGATTCTGGAAATGTCGAACACGCAACTCACGCAGCTGGTCAAGGTCCAGTGCCATCTCAGCCCCGTCTCCACTCTGGGGAGACATCTGAGGAGTATTAAGCAGGTCTCCCTGCTGAAGCGCCGTCATCAGGATAAGCTGATCAAAATATCCCGTCTCCATCGGCGGCCTTACCTCCTCTGGCAGGTTTCCCTGCTGTTGGGGCTGAGCTGTCTGCATATCTAGCATCCTGGCCGTCATTTCCTCCACCATGCTCCTCAACTCCCGCAGCTCCCTCGCTGCTTGCTCAGGAGTCTGAATGAAGGAGTCGGTCCACGGAAATGATGACGCTATGATGCCAGGTGCTCGGCAGATAGCACATGGTGGCTGCTGGGGATCTCCCTCACGCTGATTTGTGACATGGCCCACCACATTTGAATTCCAGCACCCCTCATGGAACAAGTGATTATACCTCAAACGGTAAACACTCTCTCTGGGCTGAAATTCTTCGAGGCATACCGCACAGGTATCTTCCATCCCAGTGAAAACCTCAACATCTGCTGCCCTGGGATATACCCGCCGCTGTCTCTCCAATACCGTCTCGGAGGGCATGAAGGCTGCTGGGGGGGTCCCCATTGGATCCAGCACCTCCGGCATTCCGGCATTTGGCATGGAGGCGGTGGGAGTCACAGCGGGCGAGTTCCCTCGCAAGGGTGAGCCCCTGTTTCTCACCACATCAAGTGCAGCTGCACGTGACTGATCCCGTACACTTTGCACAGCCTGCCTTCTCCTGAAGCATGCCTGCTGAGTGTGGTAAGTCTGCCTGACGTAGTCAGGCACGCCCCTACTGCCAGACGATATTGAGTGGGCAGTGGGCTGGACAACCACCTCTGGTGATGTCGGTGAAGGCATGAAGGCCATGTGCGGGTACATGGAATGGTCACTGCAGCGCACATTAGTGAGGTTATGCATCTGATCCGCCAATTCGCGAACAAATTTGTTCGGAACCCTTGACCCATCAGGGTATAATGGCGGGTTCATCTGCGCTGGTGGTGGCCTCTGGCCCTGAGACATGCTCGGATGGGCATTGAACGCCGGGGCGAAGGCTCGTTGCCGAGCAGGATCCCTTGGGTTGGGACCCTCGGGTTCCCAGGACCAGGCCGGCCTCCACCTCTGCCCACTTGGGTGAGGCAGATTATGGCTCTGCACCTGCTGCGCCGCGGCCGCCACTCTTGCACGGTAGTCGTCAGGCACACTAGCCCGATGGTGGCTTGGTGTGCCAGGCAGGTTTCCCTGCTGACTCGTTGGCGTGCCGGGCGGCATCATGTCCAGGAGAGCTGTGCTGTGCTCAGCCCTAGCCGCAGCTATCCTCTCCATGAGGGTACCGTTTGTGGCAGGGCGGACAGGAGTCCCGAACGGAGACTGTGCAGGTGGTGTGGCCATTGGAGTCATGCCCCTCGGAGTGTGCATGCTCTGTGAGGGGCTTCCCTGCATTTGTTCAAACCGAGCAGGTCCGTTTATAGGCGGGTTTCCCTGCACGGCCTGACGATTTCGCATCGCCATGGCGGACATTGCTCCCTGGCCTGCGGCCCAGGGGCCCTGCTGATATAACCTGTCCGCCAGTTGCTCTACCTGGTCAGGGTTCAGCGCGGCTGCTATCTGATCCAGGTCCGAGGTGCTGATGGCCTGCCAAGACACGGCACTGGGCCCTTGGCATGGGGCACGGCTTGGAGCCGCGCTCCCGGCCTCACTCTCGGTGATCATGAAGATCCGGTGGATCTCAGGCTGGTTTCCCAGCTTGGTGGGACTATAGTGGTCCCCAACTTCCCTGTGGAGGTAGACCATGGGAGGGTCGGCGCCCTCTTGGTCTCGGGACCACTGGTATTTAACGCTAGCACTGCCAACGTTAGCCCACCTGTCAGGAGCAGACATTATGGCGACGGGGACTCGCGCCCAGCGATTCCCCAGATACTCTGGATTGCGCCAGTGCTTTCCCGTGGCAAGGTCCTCTACATGAGAGATGTAGTACGGTTCAATGATACCGTTGTTTCCCTCAGACAAGAGGACTCGGTTATCGGACCACCAGAACTTCATTCCATCTTGTATGGCCTTGTGCCAATCCACGAAGATGATGATGTCGGAGTCTGGGTCCCACCCACTGTTCACGGCACGGCGGCGGACCGTCGGCACGAAATGGATGTGCGACCGACCTGTCCCCTGTTTCTTCGTATAGTGCTCAGGTCTACAGGACAGGCCGTGCCACATAATGCCTTCGAAGGCATGCCACCGAGTGCCATGCGTGGCGACTTCGGGGTATGGGGCCGGTCTCCCGGCAGGTTGGTCGCACAGTACAATGTAGTTGTACAGCGACCATGGCGCTTTCAGTGTCCATGAATGCCCCTGAGAGGCGCGGATGAAGATAGCGGGCTCACCGGAGTCCCGCACCAACACCTTAAACTGAAGGCGCTGTTTTTCTTCTCCGTCTGGTTCACGGACATGAGCAACTTCCATCATGATGGCTGCGCGTTGGTCAACCGAGCGAGCAAGTAGCTGCTCATTGATGACTTTGGCCTCGTCATATCTTGGATTATACCCATCGTGTATCGATTTTCCTGTGTTCCACGGATATTCATTCACGAGCTCCACGAGGTTAACCCAACCATCATGATCATCGAAGGAGTCCAGGCCCCACACGGGATTGTGAGGTTTGTCTGGCGCATGTCTGCATATCCTGCTGAGAGCTTTACTCAGCTGCTTGAGAGTGTGATTGGATGTAGGAAGGATTTTGTCTTGCCTGCACTTCTTCATGAATGCCTCGTCCACCGAACGTATCGGTGGGAGCTTCCGCAGAGCAAGTCTATCCCTGATCACACTCGGACTCCCACTAGTGAAGGACGTGTCGCCTGGGTGGTGCAGCTGAACCACGGGCGGGTTTCCCCGCATCGGAACCTCTGTTGCTGAAGAGGCTGCGGCTCCTGAAGAGGAGGAAGCTGCAGCAGCAGCGCCTGGCGGGTTTCCCCGCTGTGATACGCGACTGGCGCTACCCCTAATCGTCGGCACCCAGGTACCCCTAGACATAGCACCTTCATCGGACCTCTTGGAACGGGCCGCCACTGGCGACGCTGGCGCCGGGGCATACCCGGTGCGCTCGAAAGCTGCTGCCCTTTTCGCAATGGAGCTGCTGCGACTGGGCGGACGTCTCCGTTCCTCCACAGGGTCCTGAGGTTGCTGCTTGGGCTCAGACGCTTGTGCAGGAGTTGCGCCAATCGGTGGCCTCGGAGTTGCAGACCGAGGCACCTCCATCTGCACATCTGGCCCAGGGTCCTGAGAGTGCGCCTTCGGTTTCGCCTTCGAAGACGGCTTCGGTGCAGGGGTCTCACTCTTAGCCTTCGAAAGTAGTGGGAGTGGGGGGTTTCTAGCCCCCCTCATGTAAATTTTGTTGGGGTCCTCCAACATCTGGCGAGTTGCCTCGCGTGCGCGTTCGTCTGCTATTCGCATGCGTTCCTCGTCCTCCGCAACGCGTTGGGCCTTCTGTTCATCCTTGGATGTCAGTTCTGGTTGCTGGGACTGACTTGAAACTCCAGGCGAGTTTCCTCGCATTCCAGGAAGACTAAAGAGCGCGTCTTTTTCTTCCTGGGTCATGGGCACCAGTCCCCTTGGAGCCGTGGGAGGTTTATCCTCTTCGTCTTTCGGATCCAAGTGGCTCAAGATCCCGAGACGGTGATTCACTTTTGCGATCTCGTCCTGTGTCATCGGGATAACTTGCGGATGGCCCTCTTTATTAGGGGTTTTGCCCCTGTTGGGGCTCAGGCCTTCATTGTTGCCAACGGGGCATCCTGGCCCGTGGTTCTGGAACGGCTCGGAACAAGGTCCGCAAGCTGCTTGGGGCCTATACTGCTTGCGAGCTGCGATGATGTCTCGCAGCTGAGTCCGCGCTTCTTGAATTTCAGGGCGGCGGATGTTTGTTGCAAGCTGATATCCTCCGCGGATAGCCTTGCCCTCAGTGTCCCTATAGGCAGGGTTGCCCTTGCCGAAGGCCGAGTGTTCCCCTTTTCGGCGTCTTGGGTCATTATACGGAAGCAGCTGGCCACCTCTTCTGAGAGCGTGTTCTTTCGGGCCAGCCTGCCTCCACTCTCGAGGAAGCCGAGCCTGTGGATGTGGCTCTCCTCTGACGCGCGTATGGGAACGAGACCTTCTGGTGTTCTCATCAGAAGAGGCTGCCGAAGCAGCCTGAGCGGCCACCGGTGGAGGCGCCTGCGGAGGCTCCTGTGTGATCCCAGGTGGATCGTCCGTCAGAGGCAGGTTTCCCTGCTGGCTGGAGCTCGGCGCACATGGCGCTTGTGCCGATGGTGATGATGATTCAGACTCGTCGGGATCGAAGTCAACCTCTTCCTCACCATTAACATCCATCATGAGGATTGTAACTTCATCCTCATCTAGTCCGCAACCATCGCCTTCTTCTTCTTCTGATGTAGAACTACCGATGATGATGGCCATTGGCGTATCAGGTACAGGCAGGTTTCCCTGCATGGCCGGCGTCTGTGCGTCGCTCGGCTGCCCCGGGGTAGGAGGCGCTGTTGTCGGCTCAGGCTCGTTGCCGAGCACAGGCTGCCCGGCAATGTTGCGCATGGCCGTATGGTTTGGCCACATTCCAACCGCCTGGAGACCCCATCCTGGCGGAGGAAGATCATGACCGCGCATGGCGATAGCCATTTCCAGAGCATTGCGCCATCTACCGCGGGAAAATATCAGGTGTCTCTGCACGTCCTCAGGATGCACGCTGTCAATGAGAGTCAGAGCTGCCAACAGCAACTCCGAGCTACCGCAGGCGTCGGTATCCTGCAGTATCATGCTGTCAGCTTCTGGATGTGCTCTTGACTCTCGGGATACGCGGTGATAAGTATCTCATGCATCCTCATGAGGGTCTGCAGAAGAGCGCGTGGTCCGTATTCGCCTGGAGCAAGCGAACCAGGGGGTACAAATGGGGTCTCTGGTTCACCTGTAATGAAAGCTTGTACGAATGCCTGAGACTCCATTTCTATCAAGTCTTCAGTAGTTTGGGATATTCTCCCATCAAAGAAGGCCTGCTTCCAGGCGGGATTTCGGGGGGAGGTTGAAGGTGGCGTTCAACCTCATAAGGCGAGGCCTCTACAGTGATGTCCTCGTCGCTGCTTTCGTAGGCCATGATGTTACCTGGGTTCCCGAACATCCAGTCGAAGAAAGAAAGAGGCTGGTTTCCCAGCGTACCGTGATCCACGGGAGTGAGCTCGTTATTGCCCATAACGAACCGGCGGACGTACTCGAGGTAGTACGCGTACAATCCATGACCATACGCCTCGAGCTCGTCGACGTTGTCCACGCAACTGACCCAAGTGTAAAATATCTGCTCCATGGCTTCAAAATCCTGGAGGCTCAGATACTCAATGAATGGTTCACTTGAGCCAAACTGGACTTCGGTCGACCTGCCCTTTCCATTTCCCTTCGCTGGACAATCTCGCACAAGATGGTCGGTACTGTCACACTCATGGCATTTAAGAACCTGGCCGTCTCTACCTCGCGGGTTCCCCCGCCTACCCTTGCCTTTTCCTGAGGTCTCTCTACGGCCCTTGCCGCGGCCCTTTCCCCCAAAGAAGATCTCATCATATTGTTCGTCTGAGAGCCTCTGGAGAAATGCC